>OY755245.1:56065731-56459203 GCA_963576725.1 Azorinus chamasolen | reverse complement strand
GGGGCATGATAATGAAATGGAAGGTAACACCCTTGTAGCCCCATGTATTCGGACACCCACTCTGCCCTCTACCCCATGTATTCGGACACCCACTCTGCCCTCTACCCCATGTATTCGGACACCCACTCTGCCTCTCCACCAGTTTATGATTTAATTTTGAACTAATTTGATAAGAAGCTACTGACTATGTAACGAAGAATTGGATGATGGTCGGGACCCAAGCTGTTTTCCAAATGTCAGGTAGGTCGCGTATAGCAGTACAAAGAAGAAGGAGAATTGATTAAATGTACTTAATTTTATATCTAATGTGTTTGATATACAACAGCATATTTTGTTTTTGAGTGAGATATATGTAACCGGGGTACACATCTCAGTCTAATTCGAAAAAAAATAACTATAAACTGACGGACAGGGGAGATTGGGAACATAACAGAACAGAACATATCCTTTATTTTTGTCACAGTTTACATAAAAGTAAAAACATGTGAACTTAAAGAGGAGAACCAACATTTTAACCCATTCCCTCATATTGACGACTTTTGACGACTCTGTAAAAGTCACTTTGTGGAACCATTGTGATAAATAGAGCATTTGCTCCTATAGTGGTTTCAAACTACAAAATTCTAAAAAAAATCCTTTTCTCCAATTAATGCTTCTTTTCGGTATATTTATTCAAAGAGGTTGTATCTAAAATAGCCTATGAGGTAATGGGTTAAAGCCTACGTGTTAATTGGTATCTAATAACTACCTGTAGCATAATACTTTTTCAGTGAAGACACAAGATCAGCTGACGCGTTTACAGGGTACTTAGGGTATCACTTTCCAAAACCTCTCTATAACGACCACTAATTATATCAAGTATTGTGTGTTGAAGACAAGTGACTGCTTAAAGCAATATGAAAGTAAAACAGAACGCTCCCATAGGAGTGTTCTGTTTTACTTTCACCTTACTTTAAGCTGCCATCTACCCTAAATACCAACTAATTAACACAATTTAGTGGTCGTTATAGAGAGGTTTTACTGAATATGATAATGAAATGGAAAGTTAACCCTTAGTACCCATTCTCCCCTGTCCACCAGTTTATAGTTAAATTTAACACGTTTTGCATTAGACTGATATACATGTAGTAGCAAACAGTGTACACCCTCGTCAAACTGCACACCAGGATTAGTTTGATCTGGGTTAGTACTAGTTACCTAACTTTGTTTCTTCGAATACTTACGGTACAGTACAACGACTTTTAATTGATTGGACGCAGAAATCTTAAAACAGGTGGTTGCTTAATGCAGGTCAAAGGTAATGCAGAAAACTCCAACAGGAGCTTTCTGCATTACGTTTAACTTGCATTAAGCTACCACCTATCCTACAGATTGATAATTAGACCTCTAACAAATGTAGCTCCTTCATTTCTCCACCAAACCCTATACCGTGACCAGTCTTTAGAATAAAATATAGAGTTTGGTGGAGAAATAGCGATTTTAGTATCTTTAGCCTACGCGCCTTTATATGTAGCTCTGTTACCTTAACCCTTTCCTTCATATAAACATGTTTTCACGCATTTGCAAGCAGAGTAGACCCAGATCAGACGGCTCCTATAGGAGCCGTCTAATCAGGGTCTGCTCTGTTTGCTTATATAAATGGCATTTGATAGATCCGTTTCCTTACTTTCTAAAATGGCTACAATGTTCCACCTTCCATATTTCATTATAACTATTTTGTCTATGAATATTCGGTAGGTATTGAAATTTGAAATAAACATAGAACAGGGAAAGGGTAAAGGGTTTACTCGGTAAAATGACATAGTAACAAATCGTGAAGACCAAACTCAAACTCAAACTCAAACTCAAACTTCAGAACACTGTCTTGCTGAAAACTTAGGATAAGTATGGTATCATCTTAATATATTCCTTCACATGAACGTGTTTTCACGCATCTGCAAACAGAGTAGACCCAGATCAAACTAATCCTGTATCAACCGTTTGATCTAGGTCTACTTTGATTGCAAAGGCGTTGAAATGCGTATCTATGGAGTAAAGCATTAAAGAAAGTGGCCGCTTAAGACAAAGGGTATCTTAAATATTTCACCAGCATGGTTGCCGAGAAGCGACGAATAAGACCTGCTGCACTGGGCGAATCTGTAATCGCCTTTGTAAACAGTAAACTAAGGGAAGTCAACAGTGATATTTAATGCAGACTACGTGACGTTGTTTGCATCCCAAAATCATTTGGCGCCGAAAGAGTTAACCCATTCCTCAATAAATACGCCTTTCTACCCTCTGTAAAAGTCACCTATTGAAACCATTATGGTAAATAGAGCATTTGCTCCTATAGGAGCAAATGCTCTATTTATCATAATGGTATCAAATAACAAAATTCTAAAAAAGATCCTTTTCTCTAGTTAATGTTCCTTTTCGGTAGATTTATTCAAAGAGATTGGATATAAAAATAGCCTGTGCGGGAAAGAGTTACTGCAGAACAAAAGAAACGCAAATTGTTCCAAAAACTTTTTTTTCATAAATGTCGCCCTGCATTAAACTACCGCCAATGTTAACCCTTTACTCCATAGATAAGTACATGTAGATATTCATTTTAAGTCTGTAACACTTTCCCTGTTCAATATTCATGTAAGAAATAATGACATTATTGATGTGTTAGAATGGCAGATGAACACATGACATTTTGTCTCAGCAGGAAACTGTAGAATCAGGGCTATATCGTACCATAAACAAACAGAGCAGACCCTGATCAGACGAATCCTATTGCAAATGAGTGAAAATGCGTTTTATATGAAGTAAAGGGTTAAAAATTCAAGGAGTCATTTCTCTCTGCGACAAAATAGGATAAAAAGCACTGAACCACAATATTGAACATAGCCTCCAGGTGCGGATCCAGGATTTCAGATTGGGGGGGGGGGGGTAGAAATTATTTTGGAGGGAGGTGGCGTAGAATTTTATGTTTGATTACATAAATAAATAGTGGGTTTGTAATACATGTTGAAAAAGAGCTGTGTTAAAGGCAGGTGGCTGCTTAAAGCAAGGTGAAAGTAAAACGGAACGCTCCTATGGGAGCGTTCTGTTTTACTTTCATATTGCTTTAAGCATCCACCTGCTCTAAATACCAACTAATTAACACAATTTAGTGGTCGTTATAGAGAGGTTTTACTGTATATTGATCTTAAATATTACTAAACGAATTGTTTTGGCAAATTTAGGGGGGCGTACGCCGGCTCCGCCCCTCTAAATCCGCGCCTGGCCTCTATCCGTATCCTGCCAATCAAGGCCCCACCTCCATCTGCAAACAGCCTGGACCCAGACTAGACAAAAAGCTAGAAGTTTTTCTCTAGTTAATGTTCCTTTTCGGTAGATTTATTCAAAGAGGATGTATCTAAAAATAGCCAATGAGGTAATGGGTTAAATACTGATAGCGATACTGATTTCAGTGTTCTGATAAGCGAGGTTTCACTGTTAAGTGTTGGTTTTATCTTATATGTTTAATATATCTATTCATTATAAGTCATTATGGGCGGAATCTTGCACGGATATTCATGAAGTAAAGGGATAACCCTTTCCTTCATAAATATATTTTTGGCACCTTTGCAAACAGAGTAGATCCAGACCAGACAGCGCCTGTAGAAGCAGTCTTATCAGGATCTGCTCTGTTTGTCAATTGAATGATATAGAACTGATTCTTCAGTTTTCAAGTCAGTATTTTTCTTGTTAATATGTCCTTAATTAATATTCACGATGGAAAGGGTTGGTGGGCGTTTGGGGTCAAGCGGTACGAGTAAGTAGAGACTGGAAAAGTCGGACTGTCAAGCATGTTCTAACGTGAAGACACGTCTGACAATTTGTTAATGGCATTTATCGTCAGATTTGTATCTGAGGACGTTTTAGCAGGTCATCAATGGACCCTAATGAATCGACATTGGGCCTCATAAATCCATCATTCTCTCGTAGACCCTATTTAGACATATATTTAACACGTTGATAATGATAGGGGTCAAACAAAGGGACAGATTGCAAAAACGACCACCACTGATTATAAGGAAGATAACCTTTAAATCCAATGAGGTCAATATAAACTGATTTTCAAATAGTTTAGACCCAATTCTGATGCAACAGACCTCATGTAAGAACTGTTTTCAGAAGACATGTCTCTTGAATCAACATCAAATGTACCAGCAGAGATTCCAAACGTTCGGAATTCCAAGCCAGGTGATGTGGCGATCATGGAGGAAAATGCCACCAGCGTCAGCGATGACCACCTTTGTAGATCAAAGGGGTTGCCTATTTCGTGTCTTTTACGTGAAAGGTCCGGTCAAAGGACAGAGACTGGACAATATGCAATAAATCGGCAGTCACCCCTCATTAACACGTCTGTGGGTAGGGATACTTAATGGTACAAGGAGTTTAAATTAATGTTATTATTTTGTGCCGAACACCCAGCGACACGGCGATTTAATAGTTAATTCGGATAAATCTTCCACCTGTAGATGCAATAATATTTGAGTTGATTTTAGTAGTGAGATTTATGTACCAAATATATATATACTGTACCATGTGAAGTTAATTATAGACAAACATCGATAATCGCAACCTTTTTTTATTTTAATTTATTTAGTTACACTCAGCACATACTAACGTATGTGACATGAGGTATACAATAAACATAATATAAAATTACAAAAATTCCAGTAGTAATGAAGATTTGAATTCTTCACTAGATAGATACGCCTTTAACACCTTTGAAAATAGAGCAGACCCACTTCAAACAACTCTTGTAGTCTTCTCAATGCAGAGTGAAAGTCATGCAGAAAGCTCTCAGGGAAATTTCTATACATGTACATTGTATATCTTTCACCCTACATTAAACAGACGCCTGTCTTAAAAACCGAAAATGATACTTATTTCAGAATTCGGTTTAGCAAGGATTTACTGCAACACACTTCATACATTAAATCCTGTACAAAACGACCTACCAAAATGAAGTATAATTCTGGGATCTAAAGCAGGAAGGCTCAGAGCATTGTTGTTATTTTATCATAATTTTTGCGAAAGTTTGTTTACTGTAATCCATTACACATCCTTTGCAAACAGGGTAGACCCTGACAGATCGGCTCTTGTATGAGCCGTCTGATCAGGGTCTGCTCTTTTTCTTGTGGAGTTGACATGGAGTAAATAAGCAAACAAACTAACTAACAAAAACACTTTAATTTGTTTATTTAGTCATGCTATGTTACAGTAAAAAACAGCTATATTTATATTGATAGGGTTTCAAATCAAATGTCTACTTATTTCTAAGCGACAGAGAGACTGTCAAATTTAGGGAACGTCTTCAGGTGCATGTGTCAGGTATGATGACAGTAATATCTGTCAAATAGTTTTGATGAATACGAAACATCTTCATCTACATTTACACATTTGTTATTAAAATTGAACGATTTTATTATACGCTTTACGACATATTATTTTGTGACAATAACGTTACCTGACAACTTGTATGACTAACAATTTCTTGTAATGTTTTGTTGATAACGCCATATTACTGTCATACTTTAAAAATGTCAACAATGCGTGGATGGAGGGCGCACAAGTTATAAACACGTGATAAACATGGTGGGTTTAATGATTTTGTTGTATTATTTGATCGTATAAGTGCCACGAAGTTTCGGAAAGTAACAAAACACTCGATATATATGACATAAACAACACCAGCAAGATTGAAAGCAAGACACAGCAATCTGTTAATTTAAAACGTACTTTGATTGAAGAGGTCCTTGTATTTTAAGTCCTCCAGTCCAATGGAAACCGGACATGTGATATTATATGCAAATAGTTTGGATCCATAGTAAAACCTGTCTATAACGCCCACCTAATTACATCAAGTATTTTGTGTTAAAGGCAGGTGGCTGCTTAAAGCAAGATGAAAGTAAAACAGAACACTCCTATAGGAGCGTTCTGTTTTACTTTCACCATGCTTTAAGCAGCCACCTGCCCTAAATACCAACTAATCAACACAATTTAGTGGCCGTTGTAGAGAGGTTTTACTGCATATGAGACGCCGAGAAACTTGGCGTCTCATCATGATCCACACCGTTTGGTACACTATTTTATCTTTTTATAAAGAAATTGAACAAGCTCCCACTCTAAAATGTGAAGCAGACAAAACTTTGCCCAAACAGATGACAATGGTGACACTGAAAGGGGGTTAACTTTTAGCATGGTGTAGGCAAAAAAGGAGATACCATGACACTCGACCTGTCACCAGGGTCCAACACCTTTGATATTATGGTCGTGTTTTTTAAAGACACGCGAGATGAAGTAGTGAAGGTAGAAGGTAGTGAAACGAGAGCAGTTAAGGCAGTTCATGTATACCAGTGAACAGTTGGTCAGCATATACAGTAAAACCTCTCTTAACCGGCCGTTAAATTTAGTATGAATATCGGTCTTGGAGACAGCTTAATGCAGGGTGAAAGTCATGCAGAAAGCTCCTAGAGGAGCTTTCTGCATGACTTTCACCCTGCATTAAGCAGCCACCTGCCTAAAAGTATCTAAATTCTTATCTAGTAGAATTCCGGTTAATAGAGGTTATACTGTATAAAGTTAAGTGGGGGTTTATTACATTAAACCATTCCCTCATAAAGGCCAACCTCTTTTAATAAATATACTGAAAAGGAGCATTTAATTGGAAAAAAGGAATTTTTACAATGGTATACATTGTTGAAACCATTATAAGCAAATGCGCTATATACATGTACCTAAATGGTTTCATAAGGCATCAAAAGGTGTCAATTTGAGATAATGGGTTAACCCTTTACGCCATAAATATTCATGTAAGAAATCATGTATTTATGAATACTACAGGAGCCGTCAGACGTGGGTCTATTCTGTTTGCAAAAGCGTGAAAAGGCGTTTACGTGAAGGAAAGAGATTACAAAAACCGACTTTTAAAAAATAACATGATATGAACTCTTGCCTGCTGAAAATGCCGTTCACATCACTTTAAAAGAAAAAGTCATCTCTTCTTTTATCCATAAAACGATGTACGTATCAAATATACAAATAGGCTATAAAGATTTTTGAAACACGAAAAAGATATGTCCGGAGGTTATATAAATATCTCCAATAAGACCTGCCAAAGGAAGCCCAATTCTGTTTTTTTAAAAACAGGCGGTAGCTTAATGAAGGACAAAACATACAAAACATTCTGTATTACATTTACCCTACATTAAGCTATTACCTCATATGCTATTTTTAGATACAACATTTTTTAATAAATCTACCGAAAAGGAGCATTAACTAGAGAAAAGGGAAAGTTTAGAATTTTGTAGTTTGAAAACATTGTGATGAATAGAGCATTTGTTCCTATAGGAGCAAATGCTTTATTTATCACAATGGTTTTACAAAGTGACTTTTACAGAGTCGTCAAAAGTTGTCAATATGAGGGAATGGGTAAAACAATTGCCTGCTTTTACCGACTTCTATGTTGATAAATCACGTGGTCGTTTTGGCGAGTACTATAAAACGTTTCGTTCTGAAACAGTGGATTGGTCAGAGATTGAGAGGAAGTCAAAATGCGACCAATCAGATACTTGAGTACGAACTCAAACGCAACACAGAGAAGATTTATAACTATGGAACACCCATGCCCCTCTCCAACGTTTCTATTATTTTGAAAGGTGCGTAAGTTCAACAAGAATTAACCCTTATCCAGCTCTCCACGACCTTACTCACATTTGCAAATAACTTGGATCCATATCAGATGCTGAGTTACTCGGCGTCTCATCAGGATTCATGCTATTTGACACTTGGTCAATAGTTCGTAAAACGATTGATAGAATCACAAGTAGTCAAAATTGAAAATATCCGAATTTAAACAGACAATTCTTTTTAAAGCGGAGTAATGGTGAATAATCAGATAATAGCTTTCAATCTTTGGAACTTTGATAACGCTGGTTTCCCATCATGCTAAAAAATCTATAGTAGTCTCAGTGCGGGAAATATTAATCTTGAAGCCTTTCTAATTTAATTGCCATACTTCCAATCAAATAAAAGAATAATTTTCTGAAATTAAAAATAAATATCACAGGGTCTCTATCTACTACGGCTGATGACAGTTCTGATGGCGGTAGTGATTTATTGGGGAGAGTGGCTTTATTATCTTTTAAACCTTCCGGTCAGTCGGCCTCCAAGGTGACTATATCTATGTCCGGCATCTAAGACCTAGTTAAATGCAAAATAATATCTGTCCAATGGAAGATGTTGATAACACTGTGCACCCAATTCATACACAAAAGAACACGTATTTTCGATCTTTCTAGTTTCTCTAACCCTTCCCCTGTTCATAAATGACATCATGAATATTTCTAAGCTGAAGTTTTATAATGCTAACTTTTCAATGATATTTTTGCTCTGAAAAAAAGTGTAGAATCAGATCTATATCATGTCAAACGCAAACAGAGCAGACCCTGGTCCGACGAATCCTATAGGAGCCGTCTGCTCTGGGTCTACTATGTTTGCATGTGTGTGAAAAGGCGTTTATATGAAGGGAAAGGTTAAAAGACACTATGAAACATTGATGTACACAAAGTCTTACCCTATTAACCCTTTCCCTGTTCTGTATTTAGGTCAAATTTCAATACCTATTGAATATTCATTAACAAAATAGTTGTGAAGAAATTATGGACGGTAGAGCATTGTAGACATTTTAGACAGTAAGGAAAGTGATTTATCAAATTCCATTAGCGAACAGAGCAGACCCTGATCAGACGGCTCCTCTAGGAGCCGTCTGATCTGGGTCTACTCTGTTTGCAAATGTGTGAAAACGCGTTTATATGAGGGAAAGGGTTAACCTCTTGAATATCTATGTTAGAAATAATGCCACCATACTGACTATTCATTGGCTACAATATAACCTCTTTATATCGTCCACTAAATTGCACCAAGTATTTTGTGTTAAAGGCAGGTGGCTGCTTAAAGCAAGGTGAAAGTAAAACAGAACGCTCCTATAGGAGCGTTCTGTTTTAATTTCACCTTGCTTTAAGCAGCCACCTGCCCTAAATACCAACCAATTAAACCAATTTAGTGGTCATTATAGAGAGGTTTTACTGTATTACTATTTATAATTTCTATAATGGCATATGGACACAGAATGTTTTGGCCAAACTTTATCCATATCTGTATAATTGCACAAACAAACAGAATACACCCTGGCCATACGGCTCCTACAGGAGACGTCTGATCTGGATCTACTCTGTTTGCATAGGATTAAAAGGCGACTTTGTCAGGTAAAATGTTAAGCTAGAGCCCAAAGCAATACATGTACTTAGGAGCTGTAGCATGTCTAGTTATGCATAGCGCATGTATACATGTATTACATTTGTATCGTCATGCATGTTTTACAGTGAAACCCCTCTAAATCGCAATTCTAGTAGAGAACAATTTTCATACTTTTAGGCAGATGGCTGCTTAATGCATGACTTTCACCCTGCATTAAGCTACCATCTGTCTCCAAGACCGATATTTATACTGTATTGAACGTCCGGTTTATTTGTTATATTTAGTTATGCATTGCTCTTTATTTTGTCCATTTTCCCGCATGCAATATAGAGCTTGATCGTATACCTCATTATAGCCGTGGTGTGTGATTTGGGTCTACACGTTTCCCCAGAGAGCATCTAATATATCAGTTCATTTCGTAATGTGTATTGGTTTCAGATTAACCTATTAGTACACAGTTTCCCTTAAAATGACATAGACAAACAGTGTAGACCCCGATCAGAGGGGCCCTAAAGGAGCCCTCTGATCGGGGTCTGCTCTGTTCGCTGAATCCATCAATGCCCATGGCTTGTTTCAGTCAATATTGTGTTTGCTGTGCTCACTCTGCATGGTAAATGGATGGTTTCCAAAGTCAGATCTGGACGAGTATTCCTTAAATGATATAAGAATAAAGGGGCTAATATGCGTGCTTTGAATGTTCAGTAAAACGCCACCGAGTTGAACGTTCAGTAAAGTAAACTGCAGGGTGGATGTCATGAAGGAAGTTCCAAAGAACTTTTGCACGCTTTCACTTCCACAGGTGTTAAAGACGGACAGTGATACTCATTTGAGTGCAGTAGAACCGGCCTTAAGCTGCCATCAAAAAGATGTATTTTGTGGGCATGTAGGGCAAGTGGTATCTTAATGCAGGACAAACGTAATGCAGAAAGCTCCTATAGGAGCTTTCTGCATTACGTTTGGTCTGCATAAAGTAATCACTGCATTTTAGCACTCCTATGTTCAATAAATGAATAACCACCTGAGACTGAGCCTGCTGTATTTAGATTAGCGAAGTTTTATATTTGTTTGAAAATGGTGGACACATATGTCTCACCTTCACTGGTATCAAAACAGCAGACAATTTCCTCCAGGGTGCTTTCATAGGGTTTTAACGAGGTGTTGGTATGGCTATTAAAGGGGCCGGGGAATGCAGACGAAGTCAAAATAACCTAGAGATCACATGGCAAGTTTCAAAACAATCCACCCGCAAACAATCGCAAATAAAGAAACAGTTTATAAACTCATACAGAGGTGAAATCGATAACCCCAAACTTCTGAAGACCATTCGTATCTTTAAACGCTCACGGCGTAAAACGAACCAAATTTTGACGGTTTCGTCCCAGTAGGTGTGAAACTTATACGGGGCGTATAATCAAACACCTCTCGTTGGCGTGGAATTTCAAAACGCGGCACTGGGGTTTTAATAGATAAGGGCCGTCAAAGAAAGGTCAACATCTCGGGTGTGTGGCGGAAGTTGGGGTTATTTTGTATTTGAGATAATGAGATATTTGTGCTGCTGAAATGCAGATTCGTGCGACTTGACTACTAAATCTTCTGTTCATTCACTATTGTCCGCAACATGCTGAAAAATGTTCTACTATGATCTGGAGCAATATACTAACGATTCATTAAAATTCTTGAGAAGCCATTTGCCGATCCTCAAACACTTTGGACCATGATAAGACACCGAGTTACTCGACGTCTCATCTGGATCCAAGCTGTTTGAAAATTCGAGTCAGATCGGGCTTGGCAGAAAAAGGGTTAATTTAAAGTTTGTGCACTTTTTCCAGATTTGCGTATATCAGTATTACAATGATTATACGCAAACATGACTTCTCTGCAAATATATTAACTCATTATCTCCTAGGCTATTTTTAAACCCAGCCTCTTTGAATGTATCTACCGAAAAGGACCATTAACTAGAGAAAAGTAAAATTTTAGAATTTTGTAGTTTGAAACCATTGTGATAAATAGAGCATTTGCTCCTATAGGAGCAAATGCTCTATTTATCACAATGATTTCATAAAGTGACTTTTATAGATGCGTCACTAGGGGGTAATGTGTTTATGCAGGCTAGAAACATTGTAATTTATATTTAATGTCAATATCATGTTGTGTTATGTTATATAACAATAATAATGAAACACATACTACACACAAACTAATTGATCGAAATTGAAAATAATAAGTAAGACATGATACAAAATTGTTTGGTAGCAGGTAGAGCCCCCCCCCCCCCCCCCCCCCCTCCCCTTAAGCGAATATTTCGGGTTTTACGCCGCCCTAACAGTATTTCAGACATAACACGACGTCCAGCTAATTACAGGTGGAGGAAGACCCCAGAAGTTATTCAGTGTACGGATCAATTTGCATTGTTTCGTGCGCGGAAGAACACCCGGGTAGAATCACCGACCTACCACAAGCCAGATGGAAGGCTTCCTCACATGGAAAATCCAAATGCCAAGACCGGGATTCGAACTACAACGGCGAGAGGCTAAGCGATTGTCAGTCGAAGACCATAACCACTCGGCCACGGAGGCCCCAAACATTTAGCAGGCTTTGAGTTTCCTATCTTTTTATTTATCACGTATAGAGTCGTCTGCACGGTTTGTCATCTGCTACTATTTTCATTTTCTTTTTCTTTCATTTTGATTTGAAAACTATAATCACAGCATCAGATAGTTTGAATCTTAATGAGATGCCGAGAAACTCGATGCCTCCTCTGGATCTAAACTGTTTGTAAGGTTACCTCAGAATCGCCATTTAAAGCGAAAGGGTTCAGGATTTAACCACTTCAGTGCAATGAAGACGGGCCTGTGATATCATATGCAAACAGTTTGGATCCAAATGAGACGTCAAGTAATTCCGCGTCTCATCAGGGTCCATGCTTATAAAGCTTTTAGTTGAGTCTGAGATCGTTCTCAAGCTTTTGATTGGTCAGATTTGAGCCTTTGGCTCAAATCTGATCAATCAAAAGCTTGAGAACTCAAATCTGACCAATCAAAAGCTTGAGAACGAAACTCAGACTCAACTAAAAGCTTTATAAGCATGGACCCTGGGTTAAAATTGTGTGAAACCCTGTTTATTGTTTTATAAAGAAATTGAAGAAGCGTTCACTCTAAAAAACTGATTAGAAATTTGTTCAGCGGACGACAAGGGAAACGCCATGGCTTTACTTGTCATTGAGACGGGCCTTGAATGAATCAACCCATCTAAATTCGCCACTTTTTTTGAAAATCTGAAGTATCGTTTGGTAAACTAATATTAAATTCACTTCTAAATTGTGCAAACTCTTCTTCATCATTTTCATAAACAAGAACATCCAGATATTAACTGGGTTGCATCTAGACGAAGAGTGATTCAATGTCAGATCTTGATATTGCAAGTGTATCTTTATATTGCTAATCACAACTTGACTCACATTTGCAAACAGCTTGGATCCAGATGAGACGCCGAGTAACTCAGTGTCTCATCAGGATCTAAACTGTTTGACACTCGGTAAGTAGTTTATCAGACGCTTGTACAAATTGGAAGTCATTAGCCACTTCAGCAGGTCAAATATTGAGCAGACATAATTTTTAAGTCATAAGAAAGGTTAAACCCTTGCCTGTTCAATAACCATATAGGAAATAATGAAGTCGTGAATATTCATAAGCTGTGTTTTTATCAAGTACAACTCTCGAGGGAATTTTTGTTTTAACAAAATTTGTGGAAAACCATAAGCAAACAGAGCAGACCCTGATCAGACGGTTCCTACAGGAGCCGTCTGATCTGGGTCTCCTCTGTTTGCAAATCCGCGTGAAAATGTTTTCATATGAAGGAACGGGTTAACCCTTCGCTTGCTGAATTTTAAAATACATTTCTCCTTCTTTACCCATGCCCTGTTGTGTAATTACATCTATCTTCACTGTGTACAAGTATTTCGCTGTGCAATCACTGCTGTGGAGTCCACTGGTTGCACAATCAACTTGTATATAGTGCAGACACTGATGAGACAGCTCCTGCAGGAGCTGTCTCATCTGGGTCTTCACTATTTACAGGTAGGTATATTGACGTGAATAGCATGGAACGGGTTAAGCAAGGGGACTTGCAACGCTAATTAGGACTTTATTTTCTACGCAGACTCGAATGAGGGCTTTCACAGTGGGCTTCCGTCTTAAGCAAACAATGGCAGCTGCTTGACTCAAGTCTGAAAAAAAGAAAAGATTACGTTGATTTCTAAAGCTTAATCCATTTTAAGGGTAAAATCTGCGATCTATTGATATGATTTACTTTGAAAATGTGAATGAAGCTTCGAGTCCTGAGTCAATACTCGTTTTTATTTCCGTTTCATTTTTACTTCAGTCAGACACGCCCCTCTCGCCACTCGTGCACGGACGAGAAGAGGTCTTAAACCTTATCCTGGTTTGTAAAAAATAATGTCTGCAGAATTCTGGATCTGGACCAATTTCGACTACTTTGGATCCAATCAGTCTTGAGAAACTATCGGCCGAGTGTGAAATAGGGTTGGATCCTGACGAGACGCCAAGTTACTCGGCGTCTCATCTTGATTCAAGCAGTTTGTAAATGCGAGTGAGGTGGCGGATAGCGGGAAAAGGGTTAATTATGTTCGCCAAATGAACTCCGGAACTGTGCACTGAGAAGTAAGCCATGCACGTGCAAGTCATTCAAATAGAAAATCGCACAAATTATCCTATAAAATCGATTGAATAGTTACAGGTGTGTTGCACTGCATCGAAAGCTGTTTTCATAACTGACGTGTGTCATCAAACTGCAAAACCAGTGCTTTATCTCTTTACGACATAAATATTCATGTAGGAAATAATGACATCATGAATATAAATTAACTGGCTTTTTATAATGACTTATGAACAGGGACATTTTTGCCTTGACAGAAACCGCAGAATCAGATTTATGTTATCTCATAAGCAAATTAGAGCAAACCCTGATCAGACGGCAGCCATCTGATCTGGGACTACAGTGAAACCTCTCTATAACGGCCACTAAATTATGTTAATTAGTTTGTTATTTATGGCAGGTGGACGCTTAAAGTAAGGTGAAAGTAAAACAGAACGCTCCCACAGGAGCGTTCTGTTTTACTTTCACCTTGCTTTAAGCAGACATCTGCCTTTAACACAAAATACTTGATGTAATTTAGTGGTCGTTATAGAGAGGTTTTACTGTACTCTGTTTGCAAAAACATATCTGTGCAGTGAATAGTTTCGCGTCTATATTATTTCATATTCACACAGAGCAGACCCTGTTCAGACGTAGCCTGAAGTAGCTGTCTGACCAGGGTCTGCTTTGTGTGCTTATATAGGAGCCGTCCAGTCCGGGTCTAGTCCGTTTACAAAGGCGTTAAAGGAAATCTCTAAGGAGTGAAAGGTTGACTCTTTCCCTGTTCTATGTTTATTCCAAATTTTAATACCTACTGAATATTTATGGACAAAATAGTAACAATGAAATATGGAAGGTGGAACACTGCAGCCATTTTAGAAAGTAAATACAGAGATCTTTCAAATCCCAGTAGCAAACAGAGCAGACCCTGATCAGACGGCTCAATTAGACGGCTCCTCTAGGAGCCGTCTGATCTGGGTCTACTTTGTTTGCAGATGCGTGAAAACACGATTATATGAGGGAAAGGATTAAAGAAGTCTTAAATGCATCAGAATGTAGATACACATATCAGCTATTTTAAAGACATCATGCGAGTTAGATGAGAAAAGAAGTAACTGAATAAGAGGGATGGAAGCGTGGATGTCGTCTGACCTTTGACTTCTAAAAAAATGACACTGGAGTGTCTGAAATTTGTTGAAATGGCACTGGAGTCTATATCTGTATTAACCCTTTCCTTTACCATGAGCATGCACAAAAGAACCTGTCTTAAGCAGACATTCATTGTTTTGAAGACTTAAAGCTGGTGGTTGCTTAACACATTCCCTGATATTGACGACTTTTGACGACTCTGTAAAAGTCACTTTGTGAAACCATTGTGATAAATAGAGCATTTGCTCCTATAGGAGCAAATGCTCTATTTATCACAATGGTTTCAAACTACAATATTCTAAAGCTAATGCTCCTTTTCGGTAGATTTATTCAAAGAGGTGGTATGTAAAAATAGCCTATGAGGTAATGGGATAATGCAGGTCCTATATAAGCCTTTTGCATTACTTTTTGACCTGCATTAAGCAACCATCAGAATTGCAAACCCAAAATTAGACCTCATTTTGTTGGCCGCTTTTTGGTGACCGTTTAAGAATGTTCTGGTGTAGTAAGAAATAACGACAACATTCACATTATTACAGTGACAGTATAACCAGTGGAAACTCTATCATGGCAAAAACTATTATCATATCTATATTATTTCATAAGCAATCAGAGCAAACCCTGATTAGACAGCTCCTTCTACATTGCAAAGATGTGAAAAGACGTTTATATAAGGATTAGATAAAAGATTAAAACACATAATCTGCACACCTGTTACGTGAACAGAATATCTAACACTATTCGACAGGATGGTGAAAACTAAAGAAATGACTTTTGACTGGCAATTTTAATAGATGCTTTAAAAATATTTTCATTTTTCACAGCTCCCTGGAGGCACTTGACTGCCAAACAAAGTAATCCCTTTTTTACTGACAGACGTGCATTCATTGCCCACCTGCCGCAAAATGGCTGATGCCACAACCATACACAACCGCATTGACTGCATTACCAGCACATTAAAACTATTAACAAACTTCAATGGTTTTGTACAGGAGATCTGAATACCTTAAGTGACAAATGATTCTGTTTGTTATTCTAATGAAGTGCGCCAGAATTTCCTGCTTACATTACCATCTGTAAACACATTTTGAAAAGATATTTGTTACCGGCTTATGAAAGAACACACTGACAGTTGTAAATGAACAAATTGTAGGCCGGGTCACAGTGATAAATTTTAGTAGAATGAACTGAAGCTCGACGACTGAAAGGCGCGTGACCAGCTTGCACAATGTGCAGGAAATATCAAACCATGCAAATATACAAAAATACCTTCCGTCTTTCAAATTCATTTTTTTCTACAATTTGCACGATGGGCAAATTTTGGACTGCATTAAAGATACATGTGTTTGCTTTCAAAGCACGACCAAAGCATCAAATCGTTCTGGTCCTTGGCCCGTTGTACTAAACATAGCACGACTAAAACTAAATGCTAGCATACGATGATCACAACTGGAAGTTGTAATCATCATATGTTAAAATTAACGATAATTTCTGTCGTACGAAGTCATTCTTAACCCATTTGCTCCCAGAGGATTCTTCCATGCTTATATATTGGATTAGTCTATCTTTTACTTAAGGGATGTCTGGTCTCAAATTTCATTTTTGTTTTGTTTCATTATTGAATTTCCTGTCAGCAAACATTGTAGACTCTGACCAGACGCCGCATGATGCGGCGTCTGATCAGAGTCTACACTGTTTGCCATATATGGGATCGTGGGAGCAAATGGGTTAATTGTTGCACGCAAGAATGTGCGATAATTCATTCTTTATGAGTAGTAGCGATTATCGTACATAATACTAACAATATATTTGGTAGTACAATCTTGGTACAATAGGTCCCTGATTAGAAAGCAAACTATATTTACTCTGGGTCACTGCACTGATAATCAAAGCCTTTTTCAGACGAGGCATTCAGCAATTTTTACTTGTAAATGACTGATTTACAAATATTTAACCAGTATCATGTACCAGTAACATCTGTTCCGGTGTAGTCTAATTCAATTTTCATTATTGTCATCATCGTCTACTGTTTGCGGACAATGTCAAGTCGATTATACCTCATTCGTTGAGCATTGATGTCCCTAAACCCACAGACAAACAAACATGGGCGACGCATCGGAAATTCATCGACGATGAAAGTGACCACTGGAATGATTTGAGTATGGGATTAGGGCCAGCACCGATGGGTCATTATCCGGTCTGAACATATTTAGATAAGGGATTATTTTTGAAAGCGAGCGGGTATCATGGATGGTCTTCTTCTTGTCAAAGTTTAGATAGAGAGGTTAATGCATGAGATTTGAGGACAATATCAGGGTATTAATGTCTTCATCCAATCCTGGGGCACTGATGATTTCTGAGACTAGGCGACTCTATCCGTGTCAGTACAGTAAAATCTGTGTTATGGGGCTATTCATTTAGTGTACATAGGAGTCTTGAACAGCAGGCAGTTGCTTAATGCAGGGCAGAAGTACTGCAAAAAGCTTTCTGTATTACTTTTGACCTGCATTAAGCTAACACCTGTCCTACGGACCCATATTTTGAACTCTTATGATGGCCATTGTAGACAAGTTCAATTGTATAACAGAACCACTCTGTTGCGGACATTTAGTGAGCTAAATTTCGCTTCTAATGCTGAATGAATAATATCTGTGCAATCTCTAATTAGCTGGTGTTTTCACTGACTTCCAGTTCGATCAAACCTTTGCGAAATAGTGCCAACTAGCTTGGATCTGGATGAAATGCAGAGTTACTCGGCGTCTCATCTGGATCCAAGCTGATTGCAAATGTCATCCAAGACCCGCTTAGCATGGGGATGTTAACCCATTACCTCATAGGCTACATTTAGATACAACCTCTTTGAATAAATATATCGAAAAGGAGCATTCACTAAAGAAAAGGACAATTTTTAGAATTTGGTAGTTTGAAACCATTGTGATAAATAGAGCATTTGCTCCTATAGGAGCAAATGCTCTATTTATCACAATGGTTTCTTAAAGTGACTTTTACAGAGTCGTCAAAAGTCGTCAATATGAGGGAATGGGTTAAAATGCTAATGGCTGATTAATGCAAACCAGAGAAATACAAGACACACTGGTGGACGTTTTCTACATAACTTTCGTTCTGCACACAGCTACCGCATGCAATAACTATCGAAATGATTGTTCCCGTTAAACAGTGGCCATTATAGAAAGTTTTAATTATATAATTTTGAATACAGTCTTGTTTTATAGTTCGCCCAATGTCATTATTGTCGGCCTCGCTGAGATATGGGTATATATGGGTATCTTTATATTATAATGTTTGTTTACCTTTATCACGCTAAGCGCGACGTGACTGTTAGTTTGCAAACAACTTTGATCCAGGTGAGACGCTGCGTAAGTCGACTTCTCATCAGGATCCAAACATTGCAGTACTCGGTTAATAGTTTCTCAACAGCTTGAACGAGTCAGAAGTAAACAAATGTAGAGTTTAAGGAAGCATCATCTTCAAAGCACAATACGGTTAACAGTAAAGAAGATGGCAAACCACCCCATACCTAACTACAAGGCTTCTACGGAAAGTTTGCATTGTTGGCAATGGTAGTAGACAATTAAAGTTACTGTCTTGGGTGGCTTCTAACTAGAGTCTTCACTGTTGGCAGTGGTAGTAGACAATTAAAGTTACTGTCTTGGGCGACTTCTAACTAGAGTCTTCACTGTTGGCATTGGTAGTAGACAATATATTAAAGTTACTGTCTTGGGCGACTTTTAACTAGGGTCTTCACTGTTGGCATTGGTAGTAGACAAATAAAGTTACTGTCTTGGGTGGCTTCTAACTAGAGTCATCACAGTTGGCAATGGTAGTAGACAATTAAAGTTACTGTCTTGGGTGGCTTCTAACTAGAGTCATCACAGTTGGCATTGGTAGTAGACAAATAAAGTTACTGTCTTGGGCGACTTCTAACTAGGGTCTTCACTGTTGGCATTGGTAGTGAACAAAAAGGTTCTTTCTATACGACTTCTGGCTGGCGTCTCCACTGTTGGCAATTGTTGTGAACAATCGCTATCACATTTTGAAATAGCTTTTAACTAGAGGTTTTGCTGATGACAATGACATGTGACAGTTACTCTCACATTCTAAAACAGAGTCTTGCTAATGTCTTCACTCTTGGCAATGATAGGTGACAAATACTGTCACACTCTTAGACAAATTATGACGCGTATCTTTTTTGTTGCCAATGTTAGAGGGCAACTACTATCAGGTCAGTAGTTACTAAAGTCTTTATAGTTTGCAATGGGATACACATATGGATACACCCTCAAGGATTTCCTCTTATTGTTGGCAATGGAAGTATACAAGTAATACCACACTCTAGGAGAGTCTCTTACTAAAGTCTTTATTGTTGGCAACGGATGTGCTCAAACAATGTCACACTATAGGATGGCTCCTGGCTATGATCTTTATTGTTGCCAATGGAAGTACACAGATAAATCCACACCCTAAGACAGCTTCTGCCTATAATTTGTATCGGTTGCAATGGTAGTGAATAAATAACGTCACATTATAGGACGGTGTCTGACAGGGTCTGTACTGTTTCTAATGTGAGTGGACAACAGATGTCTCGCTCTAGGACAGTTTCTGGCTCAATTCTTTATTGCTGGCAATGGAAGTGAACAAATACCATCATATTCTAACTCACATTATAGGACGGTGTCTGACAGGGTCTGTACTGTTTCTAATATGAGTGGACAACAGATGTCTCGCTCTAGGACAGTTTCTGGCTCAATTCTTTATTGCTGGCAATGGAAGTGAACAAATACCATCATATTCTAAAACCGTTTCTGGCGAGTCTTTATTCTTGGTATTAGTAGTGGACAGATACTGTCACACTCTTGGACTGCTTTCGAATGGAATCGATATTGCTGGTAATTGTAATGAACAAATACTGAACATACATTCTGACATGGTTTCTGAATAGAGTCTTAATTGGTGACAATGTTAATGAACATACTTTTATACTGTTACAATCTGACTTGGATTATGCATAAAGTCTTAAAACTTTTAACAATATTAATGAACAGATAGTGTCACATTCTGATCCTTCTTCTGACTATCTAGGGTCCTTACTGCTGGCAGTGGTTATGAGAAAATCTGTCACATTCTAACACAGCTTCAGACTATAATGATACTATGACGACTTCTGTCTATAGACTCTTGTGTTGACAACGGCAATGAACAAAATACTGTCATATTCTAGCATGACCTCTGACTATATTCTTATACTAGGGGGCATGAGTAGTGTTGCACTTTTAATTACTACTAATGAACAGACTCAATAAAACCGAGTCTGCAATTTTCTCATTTTGCATTTTTACTTTTGCTTTCGAAGGATCACCCATTTTCAGAATATATGTACTTCACAACATCAGGTGTTAAGTGCTTGTGTGGCGGCTGTAAAAAGTCGCCCCGTTCATCATTCTCAGTGTTGTTATATTTTCTGGTCCTTCGGGATCATTAGTTTTGATGTTATTTGTTTTGAAAATTGAATACTGCTTAAGCCGCTGCTAGGGGGGCGTGAGTAGTGTTGCACTTTTAATTACTACTCATGAACAGACTCAATAAAACCGAGTCTGCAATTTTCTCGTTTTGCATTTTTACTTTTGCTTTCGAAGGATCACCCATTTTCAGAATAAATTTACTGTTTGCAACGGTAGTTGGCAAATACTGTCATATACTTACATCATCTGTGATTAGGGTCTTAACTGTGCCCATGACATTGGACAAATACTGTCACATTCTAACACAGCCTTTGACTAGAGTCTTATTTTTGGTAATGGTTGTGGACAATACTATGGTGGTTTCTGACTACTGTCTATACCCTTGGTAAAGTTGTTTGGCAAATACTGTCGCATTCTTACAAATTTCTGACTAGAAATTTTACTGCTGGTAATGGTAATGCACGAAATACTGTCACATTCTCACATGGGTTCTGTCTACAGTAAAACCTGTCTTAAGCGGCTATCAAACAGAGATCTAATTATGGGTTTGTATGGCACGTAGTAGTTAATGCATTCTGTCAAAAGTAATGCA
Source organism: Azorinus chamasolen (assembly GCA_963576725.1). Taxonomy (NCBI): domain Eukaryota; kingdom Metazoa; phylum Mollusca; class Bivalvia; order Cardiida; family Solecurtidae; genus Azorinus; species Azorinus chamasolen. The sequence goes on along the minus strand of OY755245.1, from coordinate 56,438,047 downwards.
GACAGCTTCTATAGGAGCTTTCTGCATTAATTTTGCCCTACATTAAACAACCATCTGCTATGTGCAATGAATGAATGGCCGCTTATGACAGGTTCTTCTATAAAGTCTTAACTTTTGGCACTGGCAATGGACAATTATTGTCGCATTCTAATACGGCTTTACTGCTGACAATGGACCAAATTCTATCACATTCTGACACTGCTTCTGGTTAGAGTCTTTACTCTTGGTAAGTGTAGTGGTCAAGTACTGTCACATTATCACACAGTTTTTGACGAGAGGTTTTACTGTTGACAATGGTGGTGGATAAATACGATGGCGGCCTCTGGCTATAGTTTTTTACTGTTGGCTATCGTATGGACTACACTCCTTAATACCGATTGCAATGGTAATGGAAAAAAATACTGCCGTAGCTTGTTAGTGAAAAAACGTATAGACTCCGATGAGACACCATCGTGGAGAATTGCATTGTTTTACACTTGTTTCCTCTTCCATGAAACCGGTTATTACTAGTACATGTACTTTAAATACGAGCGTGCTGTGATCATTATATGCAGTAATAATTGTCTGATTCAGACAACACAATAAATTAAACAAAAAAAAAGCATTTGTATGAAATTGCAAGTTTTTACCTTTCACTTTTGACTGAACTGTGAAATCGATTTCAACGATATTGTAAAACTACAATTTCAGCAACCAACTTTATGGAGAAGTACATTTATTATATACACGTGGTTTCAGCACAGTTTAATATGTATGACTATTGACATTCGCCATGAGGGTTCACGTACATCATGCATGTGTTCCTTTGCCAATAAATAACGATTTAAGGTCGAAAGAAGCATTCAATGCTTCCTGTCTCCTATCTTATTCCTTTGTCCGTGTGTTTTTAATATCATCGATATCATTATAAACCGTTGCCTGGGAAACAAATACTAATAACGTCTGGTAAGGGATTATCACTCTTCGAAACGTGTGAAATCAACACGTTCAAAACTTATTTACGATAGACTGTTATCAATTTGCAAATAAAACCCGCAAAGAAATAACACCTCAAGTAGGGGACGTGGGCAATTTATTTTTAAGTTTTATCAAACTCAAGATTCCATAAACGAATCTAGAAATTCCGCCTGCATGGAGCTGGTGTCTTCAAAAGAACGTGAAGCACCACTTGAGATGGGAGAAATATTGAAGTGAAGCCAGACCTGCTATTGAGGTTTGAGTTCGTCATGCATAATGGTCCTTTAAGGCTATAGCAATATTTCTCACCTTTGAAAATTATTATTATTTATATAATTGTATATGATCGGAACATATGTCTCCTTAACTTGAATTGACCCGTGTGAATGTAATTTTCTTTGCATTTCAATTTAGATGATGAGGTAAAGAGTCGTTAATACGACCCCTCGTAAGAAGTATAATTCTGGATTTTTAAAAGAGGTGGTAGCTTAGTACAGGGCAAAAGTTATTCAGACAGCTCTCATAGGAGTTTTCTGCATTACTTTTGCCCTGCATTAAGCAACCACCTGTTCTTCTTAAATATTTCTGTATTGATAAACTATGTGGTCACATTATTCAGTTCCTTCATACAATTTTTTTCTCCACCAAACAGAAACAGAATAGACCAAGATCATCGCATGTGATGCATATAGCAGCTGATATTAGAATATGTCCACTATATATCTCCCATTATCGGCGCGAAAGCATTAGCTTTCGCGTCTATATGTAACGCATTAGGTTGAATTTCACTGGTAGGAGGGCTGATTTATCAAGACTTGTGAAACTATTGTGGAATTGTAATTTGTGGTTTATGAGTGTAAAAACAGTATGGCTGGAATAATACAATTATATGTAGTGGGAAACAGGTCGACATATATGTTTCCACTGTATAATTGTATGTATTTTGGAAATGAAAATGATTTCCCCTATGGTCGGGGCTAATACAAAATGTATATACCGCAACGGCAAGATCATCAAGGATAATCACCGAGGAAATGACTAAGATGTTGCGAAACCGAGTATGCCTAAAAGACGAAATGATGGCTTTGGGCGAAAGGAGGCGAAAGGAGGATTAAAAATTAATAACGGCTATTTATTAGTTATTATAAATGATATGTACATAATTTTTATATTTTAAATTTATTTGGCATTAATATACTGATAGAAGCCTGAATATATGAACACATCATTAATATATTGATGACATTTACAGGGAAAACGGATTACTTATTCCTTTCGCCACAGTGCATCCCTCGAAAGGAGTGTAATTGAGTGAAGAATTGCGGGTTATTAATAATATGTAATAATTAGTGTTTTTTATTAATATATACACATATTTTATGCTAGAGCATGATTTAAGACCCAGGCACAACATTTTACTTCATAGATACATCTTTACAAACAGGGTAAACCTAGAGTGGACTCAAAATTAATGGTCCCGGGTCGTTTCGGACGCAATCCGTTTCGGCCTTGGTCGTTTCGGCCACCATTGGGACCGAAACGACCAAGGAATACGTGGAATAAATCAGTAACAGACATCAAATTTTATTTAAGCAAAATATGTTCTCTATCGGAAAATGGACCCTTGACAAGAAATTAAGAACGCGAAGAGAAATACAGTCAGATTTGACAGTTCCTAAATGTCAACTATTGCACTTAGTTATTCCTCAACAGTCCCATCTGTTTCCACTCTATATGACGAAAATAAACCCACGAGAATAAAGTATTTGACGTTTGATTAAAAATGCTGCAAATACTGATAATTGCTTAAATTTGTAATTATATTAATGATTTTGTAAACTGTTAGTCAAAGATTTTACAGAATCAACGATATAGACAGTAGATAATGGTTTAATTGTAATTAAAATATAACCTTTATAAGTATCAAACAAACAAAATCAATCGCTGTTTGAATTATGTTGTAATAGCAAATTAATGTTAATGGTGGTACCTGTTTGCACTAGTGTCATCAGAGATGTTTATAGCCGCGACAGTTTGTACTAATTATTTAATTGGTTATTTCTTTGATGATGTATCACTCAATTTAACGGCATGTATGATCGGATTAATTTTAATTATGGGTGCACATTTTTGGTTGAAAGTTGTTGTTTTTTTACACAAATTTTCACCCGCTATATGCAAGCAAGGTGCCAAACAGTTTGGATCTTGATAAGAAACTGAGTTACTCAACATATCATCTGGACCCAAAGTGTTTGCAAAAATAATCATTCATCCGCCAGCAACAGGCTTAAGGCTAACAATAACATATGTCCTTATTTTTTATTGGATTCATTTCTGCATATATCATATCACAATTGCCATTTATATATGGCTCCTACTGAATCTTCTCTGTTTACTTATGAAATAATATAGATACTCCTTGGCTTTTCATTTAGACATACAGTTGAACTTTGCTATCTCGAATTGGATAATATACAGTATAAAATGAATACTATTATGTCTAAAAACGTACAGGAGTTGTCAGCATTACTTTAGACCTGCAATAAGCTGTGGACTTAAGAAATTGTTCAGATTAGAAATTAAATATTTGTGTGCTCATGCCATTATAAAAGGTGGGATAATAAATATTCATGATGTCATTATTTCTTACATGAATATTTAGCCTGAAAAGGGATAAGGGGTCCAGTGTGAGACTGAAAGGGTATAACTAGAGTCACCCGACTGAAATGGCTGCCGATTCAAGGTCCCTTTGTGATGAAACTGATGATTTTTTTAAGTTACTAAGGCCATATGAGTAGTCTAAAACATTTAGACATTTTTTGACATTACTTAAATATTATATTAAAAAAATATGACGTCACTTCCACTTTGTTATGTCCTGATGAAGATGTAAATCGAAACATGTATGCAGTAAAATAAAAAAAATGTTGGTTGTTACTTTACCCCATATTTAAATATTATATAAAATAGGTTTGATTATTATTCAGTAATACGCGCCTTTTGATGCTTCGCATCAATGATTTTCTTGTATCTCATCTGGGAAGCACGAACCATTGAAACATGTAATAATATTCTTTATTACCTCCAGATAAGGAGAGCATTCATATAAATGGATACAAACGTACACAAACGTGTATATATATATACACATGTAGTGAAAAAACAAATGGTATGCACTATCCCACAAACCGTATTTGTAAACAGTGCAGGTCCAAATGAGCCACCGGGAGCTATGTGAAGTTGGTAATGCGTTGTGGATTGGGGGTTGGACATGCATTTATATATATTCGCGTGCCAATACACAAAAGGGAACGAAACCACAGCAGGAATCACACATCCAAGAATCGAATGCATATCCGGCAGTGGAGTGAACATACAGATGCATGATTATGTGTGAATGTGAATACACAGCCAGCCCGAATACATAGTGTATATGTATGCAGTGAGTTCAGTATTCGCTATATGCGAACCCACAACTGAAACGCGAATGTCTAACTGACAGTAGGTTGAACATTTAAACACACGATCATTAATAAAAGCAAGTCCACTGCTAGCTTCTAATTAACTAATTATCTTTTGTTGTTATATTAAATAAGAGAATACACAAATAGTCCAAATTAATGTAGAATTGGTCTAAAGTATTGTATAATCACACAGAGCAGACCCTGATCAGACAGCTCCTACGGTATCAAGAGGGGTCTCTGTGAAGTACCGGGTTAACCCATTACCTCATAGGCTATTTTACATTTAATCTCTGAATACATCTACTGAAAAGGAGCATTAACTAGAGAAAATGAAAAGTTTAGAGTTCTGTAGTTTGAAACCATTGTGATAAATAGAGCATTTGCTCCTGCAGGAGCAAATGCTCTATTTATCACAATGGTTTCACAAAGTGACTTTTACAGAGTCGTCAAAAGCCGTCAATATGAGGGAAAGGGTTAAGACATGTGTTACTGTACAGACAGAGTTGGTCATCATATGTTTGAAAACAAAGGGAAGGAATTTTTCAGTTTAAGAGTGTATCACTTTGACCACCATAGGCATATCCTGGATAACATTTGCAAGCATGTCGGATACGGAAGTGACGCAGAGTAACTCGACATCTCCTATGATCCTAGCTGTCTGAAAACCTTATCACTTTTTAAATAAATTATAGAAAACTCGAGTGTGAACCTTGAAGCAGCTGATAATCTTAGACAGTGACATTTATACGGCGATGATTTGGTTCAGACGAATGTTCTTTTGACAAATTAACGTACTTCAATGTCAATGCATGCTTGCATATTGTATGGAGACATGAACAATACTGAAACTCTCCCGGGCTTTTTCCATCTTAACCCTTGACCTGTTGAATATTCATATAGGTCTACCTCCATTGTGAACACCGCTGAATTTAAAGGCAAACGTAAATTTACCATGTCAATCAATAGAGAATCTGTAACATGTAAGCTAACAAAGCATGTCCTAATCAGACGGCTCCAACAAGGGTTGTCTGATCTGGGTCTAGTCTGTTAATGTCGGCGTCAAAAGGCGTATGTATCTAGTAAAAGGTTAGTCCTTTCCTCGTTATTTGCGATCTGGCTCGAATTTTGCAAACAGCTTAGGTTCAGATGAGACACCGAGTAACTCGGCGTCTCATCAGGATCCAAGCTGTTTGATATTCGGTCAATAGTTTCTCAACTCTTTACCGAATCGGAAGTAGCACCTGATCCAAATTGGAGCGGACTATTTTTTCAGCGGAGGAGTAAGGGTTAATAAAGTATTCACGGATTGAGTGGCTCACGTCAAGATGTTTACTTTGCTCCACGATCCTGGCAAGTATCTGTTGGTTCTGTGTGAGTGTTTTACGTAAAGAAAGAAACAAACCCCTTTGATTTTCCAATCTCTTTGTACAATACTGAAAGGCTCTGGTGTATCCACGTGGACCCTTAGTGTTAAGGGCCACTTTAAGTTTGGCTTTATTCAGGGGAAAACTTGAATTGTATCAAGCGACGATTTTAATCGCATTATGTGTCTTTTTGGGGGATTTAGAATCTCAATCATACATATTAGTCTGTTTCAAATTTGGGTAACTAGAACACAAATCGAACGCCCGCAGTTTTCCAAGTACAGCGGAACCTCTCTATATCGGAACCATAATGAATGAAAATAGACGTCATTGAAAACAGGTGGTTGTTTAATGCAGAACGGAAATACTACAGAACGTTCATTTCTGTGATTCTGCATATTGCTCAAAATTAAACCGCGACCCGTGTAAACAGTATGAATTTTGGAAACGGGTATAGCCTTCTTGCATTTGTAAACAATGTAGATCAAGATCAGAGGGTTCCTAGAGTTAACTGGTCGTGCTGTGAATTGTTTGTCGTTCCAACTCCTCACACAGATATACACTTTTGTACTGGATAAATTCTATCGGTAAATAATGATGGACTATTTTACTTTGATAATTCAGCAATCACAAGATTCAAGAACGACAGTTAGACTTAACTTCTATGACCTTTCTAGATAGATCCAGATGTAGGCAGTGTGGAGACGACATTCCTTATGGCTAGAGATACAGAAAATCCCCTCTAAACCGGAATTCAAATAGATAAAAAAGAACAATTTAGGTCATTTGTGACAGGTGGTTACATAATGCAAGTTGAAAGTCATGCAGAAAGCTCCCCAAGGAGCTTTCTGCATGACGTTCTTCCTGCATTAATCTATCACCTGTCTTTAAGACCGGTATTGATACTACTTTGTTCGTCCGGTTTAGAGAGATTTGCTGTACTACTGACGTCACGTGAGATAAAGTTGCGTACTCAAGTACTAAAAGCGTCATTTCTCCACCAGATCTCTGTCAGTGTTCTAAATTATATGAAACTCGGCAGTACAGTATATGCTATAGTAGTTCAAAAGATACATTTGTCTTAAGCTATACAGATAAAACGGTATCTAATCCTTACAATAAGCAACCGACGGCTTTTTTTAACACTACATATGTATTACAAGACGAATACTGATGCAAGGCATTGGATCGCCGCGAAATTTGTGTACAAGGAAGGTTTTTAATAAGGAACTGTTTTGTTAAGACAATTGAAATACAACATTTCATTAAAAACTTAACGAGATATGTAGCCTCTAGAGTGTAATGACGTAGTGACCTAGTTTTGAACCCGACATGATCCATATTTGAACTTGACCAAGATTGCATGTGGACAAACATTCTGATAAAATTTCAGTAAGATCTGATAACATTTGTAGCCACTTGAGTGTGAACAAGATTTTTCTATGATTTGACCTAGTGGCCTAGTTTATGACTGCAGGCGATTCATATTCGAACTTGACCTAGATATCATCAGGGTCAATACAGAAACCAATTTACTTAAAGATCAAGTGCAAAATGTGGCCTCCAGAGTGTTTAGGATTTTGTAAGATTTGACCTAGTGACCTAGTTTTTGACCCGACATGACCAATATTCGAACTTGGCGTAGATTTCATGGAGACACATTCTGATAAAATTTCAGTAAGATCCAATAAGATTTGTAGCTTCTAGAGCATTAACAAGATTTTCTAAGATTTGACCTAGTGACCTTGTTTTTTAGCCCAGGCGACCCATATTCGAGATTGACCTAAATTTCATACAGGGCAAAACACAAACCAATTTACTTAGAGATCAAGTGCAAAATGTGGTATCTCAACGGACAACAGACGAGGGACATCCAACGATCCTAAAAGCTCAGCATGAGCACGTCGTGCTCTGGTGAGCTAAAAAAATGAGGATAAATGAATATCCTACTCCCCTTCTCTAAAAAGGTGATAATAAAGAGACAAGGCTATAAATTAAAAATATAGTCATTTATTATGAAACAAATAACTATGTAAACAAGAAAGTATACTATGGTATGCTGATAAAGAACTCTGTTGCAAACTGTAACAAGTAAATACCTGGTAAAACTATTATGACATATGCATTGTTGGAAGTATCACATGAAACTTGACACAAATATCTAGGGCGGTCATTGATTGGTTCAGAGGCATATTGACGATACCAAAACGTAAGAGGATAAATATTTTATCCCGTCACTACAGCCGCTAGTGACGTAATAAAGGGGTAGCATAATAAACCTTAGTTTATATGTACAGTAGAGGTTTATTTGTATAGTAGGTGTAGGAATTTCTTCTTATAACAGGAACTATTTTTAATTTTTCTACAAATTTGTTTTACCAAAAATAACGTATCAGTTGAAAAAAAACCACTTAATATGGATAATTATCATTAACTATCCCAGTAAAAACCCAAACCGTCATTAAAAAAAAATAGAAAGGAAAAAGAGAGAAAAAAAGTTTCGTCAGAGGTGAGTATCGAACCAGAGCTGACTGCACGATAGGCGACCGTGGTAACCACTACGCTATCAGGCCAGACATACTTCAAGGGAAATTGAAGATGTATATATCGCTTTCACATATAAAGGCACTAGCAAAGAGTTTGAATCTATTCATGACTTAATATGTGTATATCATGTGTATAAATATACTGATGTATGTATTAGTTTTGTCGACATTTTTGGACAATAAACAATGGTGATTAAACAAAACTGTAATATGTCAAAATCTCTGAAGGGCATAATTTAGAACGAGAGCACCGCAAACAGGTGCACGACTACAGTTTTGACCCGGCTTCAATTTTGCGACTTTGACCCGGCTTCATTTATGTTTACAAAACTGTTTTTGGCATTTAATGTCGATACTTCGACGAAAAAAGTGTCATAATTATTGTTATTATTGTACATTTGTTTGATAAATTTCTTTGTAAACATCGTATGAAGGTTTTTACATCACATATTTCACTACATCAATAATGCAGATAGAAACTATTCTCTGCCACGCCCTCATGTGCCATTTCATTTGGTTCTTCTCACCAATATACGCGGAATAGACTTTGTAAAACTTGTCGCTACCTCTCCTACATGGGTAAATACTTTTGAACATTCCATTAGTGATCGCCGCTCATGCGGCGATCAAAGATTCGTCAGCAAGTAGCTACTTCTAAATGCAAGACAAAAGTTATGCAGAAAGATCCCACAGGAGTTTGAAGCATTACCTTTATTGCCAGAACGTGGTCATTTAACCCATCTATTCCAATATAAGGAAACCCCGTCCAGATTGTACTTTGGACCCAATCCATTTTTCAAGTAGAGGGGGCAAAGCAAACAAAATGTATATTGCTGAAATGAGCCATTGGCATTGATAGGCCCAGCAAACAGTGCGGACTCTGATCAGAAGGCTTCCTCATGAGCCCTCTGATGTGGGTCTAAACTATTTGTCTCTGTCCTTTATAAAGGACACTGGATTGTAATATGTTAAGACATGTTTTACTGCGCCATCAAGAGGTCTGTGGAAATCTTCTATATCCTTTTCCTCTTTCTGTCCTGTCTTACATCCATGGTGGAAATAAACTCCCTCGAGACACTCCTGTCGAGGTACCAATATGAAACAGAGTGATTTTAAACATGGTTTTCGTCAAGCAGTAGGCGGATCTGTTTGTGGTTTGACCCTTTACTTCACTGATAACCCTTTTAACCTCCCCCATGAATATTCATGTAGGAAATAACGACTGTATGGCCACAAGTATTGCCTTTTTATAATGTCTGTATGAAAAATGTATGTGTTTTTCAATGGCAGAAACTGTAGAACCAGATATATATTATTTCATGATGAAGCAGAACAAATTGAGTAGTCCCAGATCAGCCAGTTTTGTAAGAGCTAATAAATATACATGATGCCATTACTTATTACAGTAAAACCTCTCTATAACGGCCACTGAATTACATCAATTATTTTGTGTTTAAGGCAGGTGGCTGCTTAAAGCAAGGTGAAAGTAAAACACAACGCTCCTATAGGAGCGTTTTGTTTTACTTTCACCTTGATTCAAGCGTCCACCTGCACTTAATACCAAACTAATTAACATAATTTAGTAGCCGTTATAGAGGTTTTACTGTTCATGGGTTTTCAAGAGGTAAATAGTTAAACATGATTCTAACGATCAGATTTAAAACAAAAAAACATCTAACGTGATCACCTATTATAGTCCAGCAGATAAGTGAAAGTATCGTGCATTTTATGATAAAAGCATGAAACTTGGCACATAAGTACTAGACATTATGTGGAATATTATAAAGATTGGAGGCATTCTGGATCAGTCCTGTGTCGACCGTGGCGGCCATTTTAAAAATGGCCGCCAATCAGAATGGTTTATGCATTTAAACGGCTATGTGTCTCAAGAATACAGTGCATATCAAATTTCTGTCGGGCTCAATCACCTTCAACAGCTGCAAGTATGATGAATTATTACAGAAAGACAATCTGAGAAGATTTTGAATGGTTAAATGGGATCATTTAAGGTAATTTAGAGCCCCCCCCCCCCTCCAAAAAATTATTTTTTTTAAAAAAAACTTAAAAAATCTTATTGACTTTCATTTCTTTTGGTGATTTTTTGTATTCATTCGTAGGGCATCGTACAAATTGCAACAAGTTGCTTTAAATACATTTTCTAATGCCCATTCAAGACTATCCTGCTTGGTTTCTCCCTAGGTGTGAATACTCAAGTAGCTGCACGTTGAGCACATGGATTTGATGTCAAATACAGGCAACCATTAGAAACGCAAACTGAGTACTAGACACTTAAGCTATGCTCCCCACTTGCAGTTACCGGGGAATCAATACATTGTGAGAATAATTCGGGAGAGGCTTTATAAATAGGCATTAAATAATGTATTTAAGTTCTGTGATGAATCAACAAAAGAGAGTGGAAACACACATACAGTCCATTGTGTTGATACAGTGTATCAGTCTTTGCGATCACAGCCACCGCACTTGCAAAGTAATGTACAGGGAATGTTTTCTTTTGCACATTTACATCTTCCTCTACAGCCTTTGACACAGACACAGGCACATCTGATAATAGCACGGCATGCTGAACCAGCAGGTGGCAGATTCATCCACATTACGTCCCAGTCAGCAGAATCATTCTTTTGCGTCCAACCAAATTCTGCTGGACATGAAAGCCGCGGTGCTTTTAGCAAGCTCTGGCCCCAGACATGACCAGCTTGGTACCCCACACGTAAGATATGTTGATGGACCGCAACCTTTGTTGGTGGTAAATGTTCTATGCTCCTGCATTTCTGGGTGAACAGCACCTGTCTTACCATGTTTACATTGTCCTCAGAGCTTCCATGGTCATACATCAATACGACAAACCTTTCAATTACAGGAACTTGTTGTCGAATGTCAGTCAGTACTGGAGTCTGTGTCCTTAGGGTGGTTCAACGGTGGGACCGGGTCATCCTTCCGCCGTAGCAGTTGACCTGGACGCCCCGGCCCAGGAGCCAATATAGAAAGGACTCCAGATTGGTCCGGGGCACGGTGCAGACTTCGTCCCAGATTATCACGCGGGGAATGTACTTCTCCTCCATCCTTTCTGGAGTCCACCCTTCCGCAATTCGAGGACCCGACTCGGTGCGGCCCCCATTCACGTGGAGAGTGTGGCCTCATTTTTCGTCTGTCAGCGGATTGAGTCTGTACCACAGGTCATCCCCGTCTTCTTCGAACAAGTTCTCCTCTCTTCGTCTACGACCTTGATCGGGACCTTAAGGTCTTCCTCGAGAAAGTATGCATGCCTCTCTTTTGGGATCCCGACTTCTAACAATTTTTCGACGACAGTTGCCCGTCTGGACTGGGGGGTATCATCTGGCACAGCACGAGCAGCCCGGGAGCCGCTGAATCGGAAGTGCGAGTGATAGGTCTGGACCTTAACCCCTCTGGCCCGCATCTCTTTGGTCAATCGATGTGTCGGTGTGAAGACGAGTGTGTCTCTGGCGCGGAAGAGCTCGATAGCTCGCGTGGTTTTGCCCGAGCGGCCGCCGCCGTTCAGGTAGCTCAAATGATACCGGGTAAGCGGGTCAGCGTAGCATGGTGCCGAGGACATCGGCACGATAGTGGTATGGCCAATAAACTCGGGCTTTGGGAGGTAGGTTGCGTGCTTCTGTGGCATGTACAGCCGTTCTCCCTTGTCGCGCCACTGGAACGGCTCGCCAAGCAGGCAATGGACGCATAATTCCTCGCCGCAGTCGCATAGCTTAGGAGCTACGTAGGCATCGACTCCCAGGAGCTTGTTCAGGGCCGTTTTCTTGACATATATAGAGTCGGTAGCTACCCGGACAGCCTCCACAGGGCTATATGAGATGATTGCTTCCCCAACTCGGAGTGACATCAGCTGGCCGGACTCTATTAGGTACGCCAGGACCAGTGTTGGGGCCAAGTCGTTCTCTGAGAAATGCTTCCCAAACCAGACGAGAATGATAAGATGGACGCCAGGCAGGAACTTCCACTCCTAGACCTGCGCGAACCCGGCGCCTATGTCTTTGGGGAGGTGTCCGTGGACGGCTACAAAGGTCATGCGGTGGGTCGGGTGGCAGAACCGCTCGAAGTAAGGCCTGGCATAATCCATGCCCTGAAAGGACGCAGCGTAGCAGGCCTTCATGTCGATGCTGATGACGTCCCCAGTGTCGTACTCCATCATGTTCCAGATGCCACCATGGCCGTGCTCCACGCAGGCCTTCTCGACGTCTTCCAGGAGGCTGGCTGGGATGGGCCGCCATGTGTTCCTTTCTCTGACCATGATCGCGACCGTGTGGTTCTCTCCAAATGCCCGCTCGGCCAGGGACTCGTCACCCAGCACCGCGCAGATCCGCTGGAGCCGATTGTGTGCCTCCTGAAGCCTGTAGGTGCGGCCATCCTGGTCTATTGGTTAGGGGCTCGCCCTGAGTGGTGGCCTACAATATGTGTGTAGGTGAAGTCTTATGTGTTTGCGGAGGGGGCTGGTGGCTGCGATGAGGCCTAGGTCGGCTACCAAAATTTGGGGTCCCCCCCCCCCCCCCTGCTGCGTCGCCCGCGTACGTGGGGGCGCTCCGGCCTACATCAACGTTCGCCCCGAAAAGTTGTGTACGTGGAGGCGCTCCGGCCTACATGAACATTCACCCCAATTATTTATGTACGTGGAGTCTGTCGGCTCCCAAACTATTGGGTCTCCCGCTGCTCCTCGGAGGTTAACTTTATGGCAGATTTCTCTAAAGCGAATACTCATAAAGGAATAATTGGGACCTTTAAATGCAGATTGTTGCTTAATGCAGGAAATGGAGCTTTCTGCATTAATTTGATCCTGCATTAAGCTGCTAACTGCCTTAAAAGTATACAAATTGATTTGGAGTGTTCGGTGTAGAGAGATTTCATCGTTCGTTTTTGGGATTCATTTCAAGTGCCGTAGAAAGGAGGTTTTCGCTCTGGAGAGGGCCGTTGTGGAGAGATTATACTGTATGTCAATTAGTGATATGTCTTGCGACATTGTTACAACTATTGCTATGAAATACTGGTGATGGTATTGATGTTGTACCTTATAACAACAGTCACGGTGATAAATAGACTTTATCTTCTAATGTTGTCTATTTTGGCCCTCAGATAACCTTTATTTGTCACATAGTCCACCAAATATAACTCTTTATGACAATTTTATACTTACAAAGATAAAATTAAATGATATAAACATGATAAAGCATTTCACTATTAACAAGATGTTAATATATCTGATTTTCATCATTCAATTATCCAAAGAAAATTCTTTGCTGGCGGCCATCTTGGAAAATGGCCGCCAATGGTGACATGTGCCAGATAGAGAATGCCTCCAATCCTTAAAATGTTTTTCATGGTGTCTAGAACCAGTCTGCAAAGTGTCATGCTTTTATCATAAAATGCACAATTGTTTCACTTTTTGGCACTTAACCGCTGGACTATTAGACCTGTTGTTGCTTAAATCAGGGCGAAAGTAATGCAGAAAGCTGCTGTAAAAAATCTGCATAACTTTTACTCCACAATTCGCTACTGCCTTCATTTTTGACACAGAACTAGGTCATTTTGTGGTCAATTTAGAGGAGTTTCACTGTACAGTAAAACCTCTCTATAACGGTCACTAAATTGTGTTAATTAGTTGGTATTTAGGGCAGGTGGCTGCTTAAAGCAATGTGAAAGTAAAACAGAACACTCCTATAGGAGCTGCTTTAAGCAGCCACCTGCCTTTAATACAAAATACTTGATGTAATTTAGTGGCCGTTAAATAGAGGTTTACTGTAATCTTGTATAGATTTAATGTAAGAAGTATGGAATGATGTTATATATGTATAGTCTCTTATAATTCAAATATGAAAGGCATGGTGTCTTTATAGATATAGTGATGACTTTGTATTACTGTTATCCTAAAGAGACTCTAATGAAGAATAAATATGTTCGCCAAACAGTAGGCGGAGCTGTTTGTGGTTTAGGCAAGCGTTAGGGCGCCATAGAACGTGACAACAACTGGCTCCAGGGAGACTCTTCTAAAAACAAAGCAGTGCGTCCTACCACTTACAATTACACCATATTTCAGAACATTACGAGTCTATTTGAGAATAATGATGATGACTATGAGTGTGTTTAAATTTACCCACGTAAGGAATGCAAATTCACATGTAGTTTATATTCATGACGCCGACAACAAAGACCGCTTGCTTATCCCTTATACCGCTATTAGTGATTTGACTGACACTTTGCAGAAAACAACTTGGATCAAGATATGACACTGATGTCTGGTCAGGATCCAAGCTGTTTGAAATTTGATCAACAACGGTTTTAAATGTTTGAACGAACCAGAAATAAAATTGATTCGTATCCCGCTATCCGCGACTTGACTCGCATTTGCAAATACATGTAACTTGGATCCAGTTGAAATGCGGAGTAACAAGTTAGTGGTCGTTATAGAGAGGTTTTACTGTATTACAACAGTAACAAATAGCTTGGATCCTGACAAGTTATCCGGTGTTCCATCTGGATCCAAACTTTTGGCATCGGTAATCACAAACGCGACATTGACAACGAAAGAGTTCAGTCATTTTGACGTCCACGGCGAAGGAATAAGGCATAGTATTTGTTTGACTTATTCTTTAATAATATGTAGCTAAGCTCTGATACCTATATGTTTATCAATAAGATAAGATATTGAAAGTATTCAAACGTACTTTCACTAAAAAATTTAACAAAACCACGTCTTTATAATCATTTACTTGTTGGAATTTTAATTTAATTGTTTTCTATAATTCGGCATGAACACAGGTCATCTTGGCCTATGCAGATACAATGTACTTTATAATCAGAATTTACTAAATTAAAACTTTCATCACACCAGTTAAGAGTAGAAACTGGTAGACATGGAACTAACAGAATAGACCGTAATGAAAGATATTGTACTATTTGTAATTCAGGTGATATAGAAGATGAATATCATTTTACCCTTATATGTAGCGCATATAATAATATCCGTAAACATTATATAAAGAAATACAATTTAAATAGACCAAGAGTTTGGAAATTCTTTGAATTAATGAGCACTTGTAAGTTTTTTCCTATTGAAAAAAATATGTTTTAAAGGTTTTTTATTCGCTAAAATATTGTTAAAAGAAATAATTTACAGTAGATAATATGATTACAAACCTTACAGTGTACGTGTTGTGCAAAAACAATTATAACAACTATCAAGCAATTGAATAATTTTGCAACAACCTTAGCGTGTTTCACATTGTTTCGTGTATAACCATTCCACAGAGGTTTTTCTTTCTTCCCTTCTTTCTTTCTTTTCTTTCTTTCTTTCTTTCTTTTTCTTTCTTTCTTTCTTTTCTTTCTCTTCTTTCTCTGTTGTTTGCTTTCTTCCTCTCTTTCTCTTGATGTATATACATTTAATTTATACTATTCCTCCATCGTATATCTAGTAATGTCCAGCCTCAAAATTTCTTAGCTTTAGAAAACAAACATATATATTCTCTTTCGTTCTACTAAGTTCTTTATACTTGCAGGTGCACAAACTTTGTTCATATTTGTAAGATTTAGATACAGATTGCATTGCTGTCACATATACAGTTGCTTATACAATTAATTGTATCATGTTACAAGAAACATGTCAATGTTTACGTTAAGTGTTTTGAAGCTTCAATATTGAATCTTATAATATACAGTTTAGCACACAGAGCAGACCCTGTTTGAAAAGGCGGGAAAAGGCGTTTATTCGAGGTAAAGGGTTAGGCTTTTGCTCCATAAATACGCTTTTCTACGCCTCTGTAAAAGTCACCTGCTGATACTATTGTGATAATAGGAGCAAATGCTCTATTTATCACAATGGTTTCAATCAACAAAATTCTAAACTTTTCCTTTTCTCTAGTTAATGCTCATTTTCGGGAGATTTATTCAAAGTGGTTGGATCTAAAACTAGCCTATGAAGGAATGGAGGTTACTGTAGACTAATGTTGTAACAGACATGTGACAGGCGTCAACTGTACCCGCCCATATCTGCTGTTATTGTCTTAAAGCTTTCTGGTGAATATTAATTTAAGAAATGATGAGTTTATGAATATTTATTAGCCGATTTCATGATGTTATACGAACGCATAATGTTTTGGCAAAACTGTAGAATCAGATCCATATTGTTTCATAAGCAAACAGAACATACCCAGCAGCAGTCTGGTCAAGGTTTACTATGTTTGCAAAAGGCGTTTCTATCAAGTAAAGGGTTAATTATTACCACTCTTAGTTAGTCAATGTCTTGTTTAATACTAATAATAGTATTTCCTTTCTGCAGTTTTTAACGTTCTGTTTCATTTAATTGTGTTTTGTATTTATTTTTTTTATGATTATGAGATGCTATATTACTCGGTGTTTACGCTGGATCTAGTCTTTGTATATTCGTCAGTATACGTAGCATGTGACACTTTAAATTATAATATTTCGTCCAGCGAAAAGGTTAACAGACTACGACAATGCCAGTGAGACAAGCAGTTAACAAATACTACCACAAAGCAAACAGTTTATAGCAATCATAAACGCGCCCACTTTTCTGTTATTAACGGCATTTATACAATTTCTCTATTTCCTCCACAATTTGTGTGTAATAATTGGCCGATTGCAGTGAGAGATTTGATATATTATCCACACACTTGGCGCTACTTGTATACGCTGGTAATTGTTCGTTTAATAGTGTTTATTTCACTAGAGTGGGTGTGGAGTTATGACAATTCGTTATTACTGCAATAGCTGAATATTTTTCCATCAGCTATTTAGGCGCCACGTGCAGTTATACAGCAGAACCCCTCTAAAGCGACAATGACCCAATGTAATAAAACTAAAACTTCTGTGCCAGAGTCGGATATCATTCTCAAGTATCTGATTGGTCAGATTCTGAGCAAGCTCAGAATCTGACCAATCAGATGTCTGAGAATGATCCCAGACTCAAGCAAAACGTTTTATACACCACCGGGTCATTTAATGAATAGACATTGTGCATCTAACCATTTCCCTGTTAAATATTCATACATAACATAACCTTTATTAGCATTAACATTTTACAATGTTTCTAGCCTGTATAAGGCAATAATGATAACATGAACATATTTACAGAGAAGTCATATACATAATTTATGAGCACTGTAACATAATTTACAATTATTCCTGTAAATATTATTTATCAAAATCATCATTTGAATAAGTACTGTGCAAAAATCGTTTCTACTTTATCTGTATACAAAATGCTTATCTTGAATTATTGTCTACATTTAAGCAAAGTAAATGTACTTCGAAAGTCTTAATAATGTCTTCTTATCGGTAGATGCCATTAATGTATCGAATTTGTTTAAAGTTGGCTATCTACAAAGGCAAGGTTTCATGACACGTCTTCTCAAATCATTATAAAAGGGACATACAAGTAAAAAGTTATATTCATTTTCAATACAATTGAGATTACAAAAGCTACATTTTCTCTCTTCTTTTGGAACATTTTCATATCTACCTCTTTATATTTTTAAATGATGTGATGATGTTCTAAATCTAGACAATGCTATTCTGTATCTCCTTTTTTATAATATCTAAGTAGCTTACACAATTGAAATCATGTTTAAATCTGCAATATGTGGAATTATTTATATTTGAATACCAACTTTGTCTGAAGTTATCTACAATTCGTTTCTTTATAAAAATCATAGTTTATAAAGAGGATGTCTTGTTGGAATACACATAGAATAGGGAAAGTATTAACCCTTTCAGGGCAAGCATTTTCGTCTGCTCTACGTTTTATACTGGGTGCTCGTACAATTTCTTTATAATAAGACATAGACCGAGTATCAAACAGGTGGGGTCCTGATGAGATACCGAGGTACTCGGCGTCTCATCTGGATCCAAACTGTTTGCATATGATATCACAGACCAGTCTCCATTGCACTAAAGGGTTTAATGTAGTGTTAAATGGTTCATTTTGACATGCCTTACTTTCTTCTAATATACAGTAGAACCCCTCTAAAGCGACCACTGAATAAATAGACTACGGTGTCTTCAAAAGCTAAAGATTTCTTAATGCAGAATGAAGTAATACAGAAAGTTCCGGTAGTAGTTATCTGAATAACTTTCAACCTGCTTTAATATACCACTTTGCTTTAAGATCCTGTATTAGATAGTCGCTTTATAAAGACTTTGCTAAATGAAATCCTACGCTGAAATGAAGACGTGAACAATATCGTAAGGGAAAATTCTATGCAAGTTAGACATTTAAGAAAATACAAACAACAAAAATGGTTCACATAATCATCATCGGACCCTCGATTCATTGAATTTCTGGGTGTCGTGGGTGTCTGATGGACGCAGCATAAGAGCTTTCCACCGGCCAGCTCTATTTGTAACCGTTCCACGGCAGTCCATTTCATCATTCTGTGATTCTATGGAAACAGTTAAAACATTACTTAGAATTAATTTTTTGGTCCTCAAATTAGATAACTATTTTGTTTTCTGAGGATTTTGTCATGTCAATCTGCATTTGTGGTTGTTTTCTGATATTTGTAGGATAAAAAAGTGAATAGTTTACATTAGTTTTGTTATTTCAATATTGTTTTTACTATTTTTAAGGTTCTCATTAATATTCACGAGTATGCAAATAATGCAATTTCAAGGACTAGTTAGAAATAAAACCACAATGTCTTATCTTCAATTTGGTATCAGTTTAATAGGTTTAGGACAAATCTGGCTGTGATATTAACGATGTTGCAGGTATGGGTCATCATTACGAAAACTGGTGGGTTGCCATGGAAACGGTTAAAACGTAAATTAACGTTATTTCTGTACTTTTTATACTATTTTTAATATTCTCATTAATATTCATGAATATGCAAATGAGGTCATTAAATAAACAAGCTGGAAATAAAAGCACAATGTCTTATCTTCAATTTGGTACCAGTTTTATAGGTTTATGACAAAAACTGGTTGTGATATGGGCGAATTTGCAGGTATGGGTCATCATTACAAAAACTGGGGGTTGCCACGGAAATGGTTAAACTATACATAGCCTAAAATAATTTAAACTTGAGTAAATTCGCGATTCTGATTCCATTAGACTTTTCTGAACATTTTGGTACCAAATGAAAAAGAGTCTATAGGAGGTGCACGGCAGACCCCACTGGCTCCCTGTGTATGAGGTTCACTAGCCGGTAATGCGGCTGCATGATTTCGCCATATGTTAGCAGTGCTCAATATTGTAGGCGAATGTCGGAGTAAATGTACAATCGTCCGAGCGGTGTAGACCATAACTAGGTATTTCTGTGGTGTGTGGTGTTCTAGTTGTAACGCGCTTGCCTACCAATCCGGAGGTCCGGGGTTCAAATCCCGATCCTTCCCGGATATTTCAGAGACGCTTTTCAGTGTCTCCCATCCGCAGCCCCTCTCCACCCAGGGATTAAAATGGGTACCTGGGAGTGTCACTAGCCGGTACTGCGGCTGCATGATTGCGCCATATGTTAGCAGTGCTCAATATTGTAGGTGAGTGTCTCAAATACCAGATGTACAGTCGGCTGAGCGGTCCTTCGGACTGAAAGTAGACTATAACTGTAGGTATTTTACTCTTTTTTACAGAGTGTTTTGGCCATGGCAGAAACTGAATGTTGTATGTATATTATATCATAAGCAAATAAAGCTGACCCTGTTCAGGCTCCTACAGGAGTGGTGTTTGTAAAGGTGTAGATGGGCGTGCTTATAGAGTAAAGGGTTAAACCAGTTGAAAGAGTAGACGCATGTGAGGCGGTCCTTGTCACAGGGGTCTGGACCGCTTCATTGGGGTCTATATGTACTATATAATAACAAGGGTTCCAACTAGCAGAACGGACATCCGTGTACCACAAGTACAAATATGAATGTAACTCTTGCAATTTCAGTGATAATTTTATAATTCTTTCGGCTATTGAAAGCCAATATATTTTACTATCAAATAAATATAATCTTCTCATGGTAACTTACGCGCAATGATCAATCCAACAACGATATTCTCAAAATTTCACGTGTTTTCTGGGTCATTGACAAACGTTCGTTCACCCCGGTTTCACTATATCACAGCCATAACCTGGCGATTTTCAGTTCAAACGATGGCGTGGTTCAATAAAACAACCCAATCATATCACCAATCTCCATTTGTTTTGTCCTCTTAATAAATAAGCAACTAGCAACAGCGGCCTTTCCGTCTGTCGTTATGTTTCTATTTCGGATGCTGCCATTTTGCAACAAATTTGAATGGAGCCATTTCATTGGATGAGCGAAGGAAAAATTGGAAAATCCGTGACGTCACGTACAATGGCTCCTTCCTCGACGATTTGAAGCAAACTGACAAAACTCGCTAGTTTTACATCATTCTTTTGATGCTGGCAACTAAATAATTGGAGGTGGGTGTTAGAATTGATACGTTTTATTGACTCGCACCATTTTTTGAACTGCAAATTGCCAGGTTATTGATGTGATATAGTGAAACCGGGGTGAACGAACGTTTGTCAATGACCCTAAAAACACGTGAAATTTTGAGAAAATCATTGTTGGATTGATACTTGTTCATAAGTTACCGTGAGAAGATTATATTTATTTGATAGAAAAATATATTGGCTTTCAATAGCCGAAAGAATTACGAAATTATCATTTAAATTGCAAGAGTTACAGTCATATTTGTACTCGTGGTACACGGATATCCGTTCTGCTAGTTGGAACCCTTGTTATTATATAGTACATATAGACACCAATGAAGCGGTCCAGACCCCTGTGGTCCTTGTGGGGGCCGTCTGACCAGGGCCTGCTGTTTGCTGATGAAATATGTTATATCTGATTCTACAGGATCTGCCATGGCCAAAACGTTCTAATTCATAATCTTGATGGGATCATTCCTTATTATTATTATCAAAATTTATTAATATTATTATATATAAATATTCATGAAGTAAAAAGTTGAAAAGGGGTATTTGTGTACGCCAGAGATGGGAGACTCTCTTGTTGTGACGCTTCAAAATGACATTTGACGGTATTCACGTTGCACAATACAAGAAATAAGCGAGTGTTCTGTTTAGTCACGTGGTTTGACATTTTGTATTCATACTCGGACGAAAGCTGATATCCGCTTGACAATCAGGGAGTAAAAATAAATGAAATTGGAGCAATTAGGCGGAATATAATTACAGAAGATAGCATCAAATATCCAAAAACTCATTCGCGTTCTCCAACCTTTTCAAGCAATATAAACGCTCAGTGCTACGCATTATGCTAATTGCGTTGCCTTGCTAATTATGGAATTACAGTAAAACTCGATTCTACGAAATTTTAGTAATGAAGAACTTGTGTCTTTGTAGGCAGGTGGCTGCTTTATGCAGGGTGAACGACATGCAGAAAGCTCCAAGAGGAGCTTTCCGCATGACTTTCACCCTGCACTAAGCTGTCATCTGTGTTAAAGATCAATAATGGTATCTATTTGAGTGCTCGTAGTATCGAGTTTTTACTGTCATTTACTCGAGCAATCTTGACTTTTTACGCTCTAACGCGACAAAAGAAGATGAGTCCAGATTTATCCCTATGACTGTTGCATATGGTCCATCAGAGTTTAATGCTTGAGTCCACTCAGCATTAAAATCCATGATGAAATTCGGTGACAAACAGTACAGACCCTGATCATTGGACTCCTCTAGTGGGTCATCTGATCTGGGTCTACACTGTTTGCAAATATGAATACAATCGTTTCATGCATTCAAATGGTTAATGATATAAATAAGGTATAAAGCACACGGATGAAAGAGATTACTATCATTTTAATAAAGATACCTACTATCAATCATGCGACCCGGTAATCGGGCATTCTAAAAATCTTTTTTAGATATCTATAACCTGAAATATTCGTAATAACTAAATTGTATGCATATGAATGAAAACAAATTCTTCAAAATCCTTCATACAAGTGTAAATTTTGTGGAACTGAAAAGCGTTTTGGAAGGAATTAAAATAAACATTTAACCTTTTAAACGTGGAAAACGAGGCACTGGTATTTAGAAAGAGTGCAGAACCAGGCCAGGGAGAGTACAGTCAAACCTTTCTATAACGGCCAATGAATTGTGTTAATTAGTTGGTATTTAGGGCAGGTGGCTGCTTAAAGCAAGGTGAAAGTAATACAGAACGCTCCTGTGGGAGCGTTCTGTTTTACTTTCATCTTGCTTTAAGCAGTCACCTGCCTTTAACACAAACTATTTGATGTAATTTAGTGGTCGTTATAGAGAGGTTTTACTGTATATAGAAACCCTCCAATCAGGGTATGCACTGTTTGTCATTCAATTTTCTCTAGCAATCATTTTGCCTTTCGTACTGAATGGACTCTATCGTTATACACTAATGGAGCAGTCCATTTTGAATATTCAGCATTCAAGCGTTTTGCTGGAGTATCCCGTTTTCTAATTTTGTTTAATTTATAATCCTTCTTAGAAGGAATAAACGTAACAGGTGATTCCTTTTATCAAACTAGCAGATGGTAAATTTGGCCTTTAGAATGGTACAGTATAAACCCTCTAATGCGACCATCTAAAAGAGGTATAATTCTGGGTTGTAGGGGCGGGCGGTCGATTAATGCAGGCCAAAGTAATACAGGTAAGACATATATGTTAATATGTTAATTCATTAAGTGGTCGCATTGGAGAGGTTCTACTGTACTTGGCTACTTGCGACGTAGATGACAATAGTTTGCAGATCCTTTTACCCATCATGCTAAACTTCAAATGGAAGGCATTTTACTGGCACGCGTAACAGAACAATAGACATTAAAAGTCTGATCTGGTTCTCCAATGTTTGCATATATCCAATTTTCCATGACGCAACTCGTTAAACCAATTATCTGATAATCCTTGTCCCTGTGCAAACAGGGTAGACTGTCTGATCAGGGTTTGCTCTGTTTACTCATGGAATTATTATAGATCTGATTCTTCACATTGTGTCGATGTCAAAGCATATTGTGTTCATGTGCCTTTATAAATTGTTAGCTAATTAATATTCATGATGTCACTATTTCTTACATGAATATTCCTCAGAGTCAAACTTCAAACATGAGAATTCTGCTGTTTGATGCCTCTAATAGGCTGTTTTTAGACCAACGTTTTTGAATAAATCTACTCAAATGGAGCATTTAATAGCAAAACTGATGTTTTTAGAATTGTGTAGTTTTGAAACCATTGTGATAAATAAAGCATTTGCTCCTATGGAGCAAATGCTTTTTTTATCACAATGATTTCAAAAAGTGACTTTTACAGAGGCACCAAAAGGCGTCAACCTGGGGTAATGTGTTAATGACCTTTCTTTGCGAACGGGTTTTTATTATCCTTATCTGTATATCAAAATAAGCCACGCGTTACTGAAACCAGTCTTTAGGTAGGTAGCGGTATCGAACTGACATTCTTATGTATATCCCCAAAACACTCGTGACCTCATACATGTGACATAGGCAAACAATGTAGACCCAGATCAGAGGGATCCTAAAAAAGTTCTCTGATCAGGATCCGCACTGTTTGCTTTACCATTCAGTAACAAATGGACATACGTGTATCTTTTGCAGAACCGATCCGCCATGAAAAATGGATGGGCTTTTTATTTTAATTTGTATGGGTTTACTTATACAACATGGGAGTCAAAGAGATATACGCGAGGATATTGTCACTCGAGTTGGAGAATGATAAATAAGTAATTTGTTCCATGTCCTGTCATGTCATTATACAGTAAAACGTGTCTTATAAAGAATCCATTTTTGGTGATTTTAATACAGATGGTAACATAATGCAAAAAGCTATTATAACAGCTTTTTTGCATATTTAACTTTCGTCTTGCATTAAGAACCCACCGTTTCAACCGTTTACTCCATAAACATGCCCTTCTACGCCTTTGCAGAGTAGACCAAGATCAGACGGCTCATATTTGCTTATGATATGATATAGATATGATTTTAGATTTTACAGTTTTTGACATAGTCAAAAATCCCGTGCCTATGTGCTATTGTATAAAGATCTAATTAATATGCATGATATCATTATCTCTTACATGAATATTCATGGAGTAAACGATTAAAACACCATTATTTTTAACACATTAGTGGTACCTATATAGAGAATCTACTATAGATTGGTGCCGTAATCATTTGATCATTCAAGTACAGTAAAACCTCTCTATAACGACCACTAAACTGTATTAATTAGTTGGTATTTTGGGCAGGTGGTTGTTTAAAGCAATGTGAAAGTAAAACAGAACGCTCCTATAGGAGCGTTCTGTTTTACTTTCACTTTGCTTTAAGCATCCACCTGCCTTTAACACAAAATACTTGATGTAATTTAGTGGTTGTTATAGAGAGGTTTTACTGTATATACATTACTCTGGAGATCGCCTATGTTGTATAACAATTTGTTTAATTAACCATGTACTCCATGAGCATTCGTGGCAGCTTCCACCCATTATGAACATTGAATAAGTCATGATATTTATATGTAAATAAGTGAATGCATAGCTATGCCAACTAGTGAAGAGTCAGGTCTAATATCATATATAGCACACAGAGCAGACCCTGGTCGTCTGATCTTGGTCTACTGTGTTTGCAAAGGTGTTTAATGGTGTATAATGGAGTGAAGAGTTAAACAGAAACACAGGAACCGCATTGTATCGAACATAATACCCACGAGTTTTGTGATTCAATTTCAAAATTTGGTTAAAGTTTGGTACATATATCCACATACTATTTCGTTTTATGATACATATGATGGAACTTATAGTACGAAATATGGTTTTTAGTACCACACTATGGTAATACATACAGTGATGAGGGTGACGGTGATTATGATGAGTGATGCTTGTGATACTAGATTTGAAGATGATGTTGTTGATGATGAATATGATGATGATGATGATGATGATGATGATGATGATGATGATGATGATGATGATGATGATGATGATGATGATGATGATGATGATGATGATAATGATGATGACGATGATGGTGATGATGGTGATGATGAATCTTTAAAAAAAGTCAACAGAATGGTCGACATATTGAAATTAAATCTGCAATGTAAAATATACAGCGATAGTAACGTTTCTAGTTGTTTTTTGGTGAGGAATTGTTATAGTTATGCCGTGCTTTATGTGGTACTGGTGCAGTTGTGACTTTAAAACTAATTCTTTACCTGTCCAGCCCTAAAGCCTCCCATACTCGAAGAGCCTATTTCATTTTGAATCCTCCAATCCGCCTAAATATGGAGGATCTCGACACCCTTTTCAGTTGATCCATTTCTGTTAGCAGAAGCGTAAAATCGGCCCGACTTGTTTACGGAATACTAAATAACTTCGCCACACAGGTTTTGTATAGAAGCTCCCCAATAAAATACCCCAGCCACTTAAATCCGCTGTCAATTTTTCAAATTAAGACGAGATTAAATTTCTCGACTTTTCACAAAAACTACCTTTATCATTGCCTAAGTCCCAATACAGCCCTTCTGGCTAACTATTAGCACGTGGTGATGGAAAATCTGATGGCCTTTGCAACTGGTTTGGATCTAGATGAGACACCGAGTTACTCGGCGTCTCACCAGGATCCAAACTGTTCGATACCCTGATGATGTATTTATCACAAAATAAAAGAAAATCCCCATACGGGACTTGAAGCAGACAGCATTTTGTTGCAGACGACAATTATTTAAAATTGCGAAGTGATAAATTGCTTTTTGTGACTCCGAATACAACAGGAACAATACGATAGCCTAACCAACAAGCTTGAAATTTCCCATTTTAGAATCAATAAAACCCAAGCCATTTTATACAATATTGTGTAACTGCATTAAGGGCCACTCTACGTTATTGGTCCTCTCAAGGGGATGGCCCACCTGCCCAAATATTAACTCGCAAGATAAGGTATGAGACTGCTTTGTTGCTGTCTAGAGTGTAGCTTAACATATCGGAAGAAATCGGTTCCGTAAAAGGAGTCGGGTAGTTTCAGTTAATATCGGAAAATATCGTTTCCTCAGACCCTGATCGACATCTTACGCGTCCAACTGTAGAGCATGATGCAGTTTAGTTTGAAACGATGATATCAACAAACTAATAACATTAACCTTAATCTGCTGAATAATTAAAATCGTTTCTCTCTTTCTGAATATTCATTACATAAAAACCCCATCAACGTTTATCACTGAAGAACAATGTTTTTTATGGCAAACAGTGCAGACCCTGATCAAAGGACTCTTTGTTTGCAAAGGTATTTTGTACTCGGTTCCCGTATTTTAAAGGTTAAAGCCTAAAGAAGATATCAATTAACTTTGTTTAATAGTATTTGACATTGACCTAATTTAGCAGTGTACTCGCCCAAACATGTACTTTGAATGTGTCTATTTTTATTTTGAGGTGTATTTCTGCAATAACTGTTTTGCAAATGTGGCATTTGGACAATAATGCTTGAAGCAAACAGTACAGGCCCTAACCAGCGGACTCCTTCATGGACTCTCTGGTCTGGTTCTAGCTTGTTTTCATATTAGTATGTCCCTTCAGACTGTTTTCTTTCTTTATAATCATTTTAAAATCTTTGGAGACAGTGTAGACCTGGATCAAACGGCTCCTGCAGGGGGAAATACTGATATTAGGAAGCCATTTGATACACTTAAGTTGTCTTCCCGTGAGGAATGAAGCAGACAACACTTCTTAGGGAACTCAATTCTAATAGTGTATGGCAGTCCAAACAGACACATATGTACATGAATCGTCTTGAAAAAAAAAAAATTATTTTATCCATAAATACGCCTTTCTACGCCTTTGAAAACAGAGTAGACCAAGTTCAGATGGCTCCTATAGGAGCCGTCTGATCAGGGTCTGCTCTCTTTGCTTATGATATGATATAGATATGAACCTACAGTTTCTGAAACATGTCCGTGCCCATAGTTATAACAAACAATCCAATTAATATTCATGATGTCATTTCTTACATTAATATTCATGGGTAAAGGGGTAATATGCCATTATACATGACAAAGAATATTCATCAGGTCTTAATTCTGTTATATTCATAAATACATACATGTATTCGCCTTTTAACATTTGTCCAAACAGAGTAGACCTAGATCAGACGGCACCTGTAGGAGCCGTCTGATCAGGGTCTACTTTCTCCGTTTATGATATTATATAGATCTGTATCTACTGTATCTGTCATGGCCAAAATTCCCTACATTCATACTTATGTCATTATAAAAATTCTTACATGAATATTCATCAAGTAAAGAGTCAAATCAAGCATGGGTATTACAGCCCACGTTATAATTCTGTCATCATCTTAACCCTTTCCCTGATGAATATTCATGTATGAAATAAAGATGTCATGAATCTCAACAAGATTCTTTTATAATGGCACATGAACACGTGACATTTTGGCTCAGGCAGATATTAAACCATAAGCAAACAAAGCAGACCGAGATCAGACGGATCCTATAGGAGCCGTCTAATCTAGGTCTACTCTGTTTGCAAATGCATCAAAATGCGCTTACATAAGAGAAATGGTTAACTCATACGGTGACTTGACTAATGATGCAGATTGGCGAACCGTGCCAGTCTCAGGTCTGTTTACGCATCTGCAAATATTAGACGGCTTCTACAGGGCCGTGAGCGAAGTGTCCCGTGTTCCTGTCATTATAAAAAAAATCAGCCAATAATATTCATGATGTGTCATTATTTCTTACATGAATATTCATGGATTAAATGGTGAGACCTAACCATGGTTATTACAACCCACGTCATAATTCTGTCATCACCTTAACACACACAGTGACTCGGCTAATGGTGCTGATTGGTGAAACGTACCAGCTTTTTGTCTATTACCTTGACCACAGAAGTTATAACGGGACCATGTTGACACAAAATTGTGTCGAACTGACAGAGGGACGCTGATATTAAATGCTGATGTGAGACCATAAAACGTCATAATAAATGTTGGATGATCAGTGTGGTTACAAAACTTAGTTACAGTCGAATTGGTTTAATAGTTTCACATCAGCAGCTAATGTCAAATTAACTAAAGTCCGGCCAGTATACGCTGTTTATTGACCGAAAACGACGATAGGTTTAATTGCATATACATTGTACTTGCACCATGGAACGTAAAAGTCGAAAACAAGGAAAATGTTTGAAGACGTATTGCTGACTCTCTTTGCAATTTTCTCAACCCTTTCCCTATTATATGTTTATTCCAAATTTCAATACCTATTGAATATTCATGGACAAAATAGTTATAATGAAATATGGAAGGTGAAATACATGTACTGCAGCCATTTTAGAAAGTAAAGAAACAAATGATGATCTATCAAATTCCATTAGTAAACAGAGCAGACCCTGATCAGACGACTCTTATAGGAACCGTCTGGTCTGGTTCTACTCTGCAAATGCATGAAAAGGCGTGTATATTACATCAATTATTTTGTGTTAAAGGCAGGTGGCTGCTTAAAGTAAGGTGAAAGTAAAACAGAACGCTCCTATAGGAGCGTTCTGTTTTACTTTCACCTTGCTTTAAGGAGTCACCTGTCATAAATACCAACCAATTGACACACTTTAGTGGCCGTTATAGAGATCTTTTACTGTATATGAAGGAAAGGGTTAACCATTCACTTGAAAGAGACGACTTTGCAAACAGGACAGGCCAATGCCAGACGTATCTTACACTACTGCTTGTCATGGAAATAACTTTCCTTATTTTGTATTATAATTACAAGAATTTAGATAATTAATGTTCATCTTGCATGAATATTGATAATGTGAAGCGTTTAATATTATATTTTGTTCTCATAATTATAGCAGATGTCTTTCAGCCCCAGTTGTGGTTTGTGGGTCCTTTCCATCCGCCTGTGTGGTTAACGCTTAACCATTTAATTGATGAATATTCATGCAAGACTACGTGAATATTAATTAGCTGATAAGTTTTATAATGATATTTCACCAACAATGTATTTTGAACATGGCAAAATGTATATCTTTTCATAAGCGAACACAGCATACCCTGATCAGACCCTCCTACAGGATCTGTCCGATCTGGATCTTCTCTGTTTGCAATGCGTAAAATCCGTTTCTATCAGATAAAGGGTTAATCCAACTGGGATCTGCAAAAACAGTTTTAATTCTTGACCATTCACATTTACTATTAGCGTACGAAATCTGCATTTACATATACAGTAAAAAACAAGTTTTACTAATGCAGAATTTATGTCTTTGTATGCAGGTGGCTGCTTAATACAGGGTGAAATTCAGGCAGAAAGCTCCTAGAGGAGCTTTCTACATGACGTTCAACCCTGCATTAAGCTACCACCTATGTTAAAGATAGTTTTTACTGTACGTGTAGTATAAGCCCTACTATGGGCCTGCTCTATTTGCTATCATAATTCAGTGACTACAATTGATAAAACTTATAGACATATTAGTTCATCAGTGTCTCATCTGGATCCAAAATGAGATCATGGCCCTGGTGTAGAATTGGTTCACCCGTTTACTCTGTGAATATTCATGCGAACCACTGTTCATCATAAACACCTTTAGCCTGTTGCCAGTGGATCCATGACCACCTTTGCAAACGGCTTGGCTCCGGATGAGACGCCGAGTAACTCTCATCAGTATCTCATCAGGGTCAAAACTGTTTGACACCATGATTGCATTTTGGTAGATTCACTGATTATGGCTTGTTTGAAAAAGAAATGTAGTGGGTGAAATGGTATGTAAATTATTTTGCTCTCCAGGCTAAAGGTTATTGTAATCATTGGTAGTAAAAAAAAAAGGTTGTCATGACAAAACAGTAGATAATCAGTTCTATGGCATAGCAAACAAAGTAGAAATCGATCAGACAGTTCTACTATAGAAGTATGAACCAGGCTTAATCGGCAAATGCGTCAAAAGGCGGGAGTTCGGGTTATTGAGGGTTACCCATTGTTTTGGAACTGTTTCTTGTATCTGCTACTGGAAGTAGCATAACACCATAGCATGTGATTGGTCAATGAAGAAACCATGAACACGTTTCATTTGTCAGCACTGTCGCACATGCGCAGTCGATGTACCGCGCTGCATCGCCGAGTCTGTAGCCGCTCTATTACCAATTCGCCTCAAATACTTTCCCACTAGGCCTAGATTGAAATGCAGTGTCCCAGCAATTGAGGTTCAAAGTGAAATGGGAAGGACCCGAGGCGTGAAAAAGCCATTTCACTGAATGAAGACTACCTGAGATACTGTCAATTTAACATCTTCCCTCCGTTAAACATCTTTACTCCGTGAAGTATCACCCCCCGAAACTTGAGGCAAGCCCATTCCCTATATAGTGTTATACAGACGGCTGACTGAAGTACACATCGATCATAACTGCTTCGATAGCTTTACAATTTGAAAAGGATTTGCACCGCTCAGCTTTATCGTAGCGCAGTCGTCTTTCGTCTTGCATTTATTAGACCTATACCACTATAATAATTCAATGTTTAATGTAGAGAGGCGACACAGAGAGGGATTTTCTTCCGTCTTTCAGAATATGCTTAATTGTGTTAAAACAAACTAGCACTATCAGGATATTAGTTAAGAGGACGCCTCCTGACACACAACGAAAGGTTCGCACCACGTTAAACTTGCTGAAATGAAAAATTTAAGATTAGAACTGGCTGTTATCTTTGCAGGCCACACTTAGGACTAGGTCAAAAGTGGCGCACACACTTTAAATTTAACTACAAGCGGTCGCTGTCCCAGTGTCGTGGGATATGACTGAAACACGCGGCGAAAAAACCAACACACACCAAGGCTGGCTGATAAACAATTGACAAATTGTACGGGGGGAATACAGCTCGGGTTGTGCCGGGTTAGTCACACGGTGATACTTGGGACCGGAGTCGCATAGCTGAGTCTCTAGGAGCACGGGAGATACTTGTGTGTCCAGGACGTTACATACTTTACTCAAGTTGTGGCAGTGATTGCTAAGTGAAAACAAGGCTTTTAAAGGGTGAAATCGGAAGGACGGTGGTCCTGTTTTGTCGCTGATATAGAGTGCCGGGAGTGAGGGGTTCTGTATAACAAGGAATATGGTGAAATAGGTTTGAAGGAAACACAGTGGAAAGAACAAAACATGTCCGAAGAGAGTAGGGGGATAGAACCTGGTGGTTACGGGTTTAAGTACCTGGAGAGATGGACACTGGTGCTGTTATTGACCATGCTAGTGGGGATAGATGCTCAAAAAGTAAGTAACTGTACATAGCCAAAGATTATGATCATATTTCACATTTCTCCACCATACTCTTTATTGGTGACAGTATGGGCCTTGTTTTTAATAACAGTTCCTTTAGAGGAGACATAGGGGGGAAATAGAGAGAAAGAGAGAGAGAGAGAGAGAGAGAGAGAGAGAGAGAGAGAATATAGAAAAAAGAGAACGAAAGGAAATATGGAGAAGCAGAAAAGTAGAGGTCAAGAGAAACTAAATACAGAGCGTGTGTGTAGGAAAATGAGGTAAGTAGTTTTGAAATTCAGATAAATCAAATATATACATGTATGTCACGTTCGTTCGTTTATGTTGTCATGTCTGTTTTTGAATACATGTACGGTTAGAAGGCTAAAGACATGGATCTCGTTTTACGAGAGATCGTACGACCAAACTTGTAAGTCTTGACTTGCCACAGTCACTTCACTTTTTCACATACAGTAGAACCTGTCTTAAGCAACTTTGAATGGATTGAATGCAGAACAAAATACTTTCGACCTGTATTAAGCTACCACCTGCCCATCAGGCCCATAATTAGACCTCTTTTTAATTGTAGCTTAAGACAGATTCTACTGTAATTATCACTGTATGTTACTGTGTACAACAGAAATTATCGTGAAGTTCTAAAATACGACTCCCAGTTGCGATCGGTGCATGTTAGAATTTACGAGAATTTGTCGTACGATCTTTTCTGTGCTTGGGTATTGTTGTGGAGTATTTTCTCTGTGTGTTTAATCCTTCCCTGTCCATTATTCATGTAAGAAATAATGACATCATGAATATTTATTAGCTGAATGTTTATAAAGTAAACTTTTCCAGTGAGTGTTTCTGCTTTGTCAAAAACTGTAGAGTCATATCTATATCATGTCTTAAGCAAATAAAGTAGACCCAGATCAGATGGATCCTAAAGGGATCCGTCTGATCTGGATCTACTCTGTATACAAGTGCGTGAAAAGGCATTTATATGAAAGAAAGGTAAACCCTTTACTGTCAGATGAATATATACATGTAAGAAATAATGACATCATGCATACTAATTAGATTTTATCTATAATTTCTTATGAACACAAGGACTTTTGCCATGACAGAAACTGCAGATTCAGATGTGTATTATTCCATAAGCGAACAGAACAGACCCTGGACAGACTACTGGTACAAGAGCCATCTAATTAATGTGTGTCTTCCCTGTTTGCGAATGTATCAATATTCGTCAATATCAGGGCTTACATGTCTACACATTTATTATTCGTATGTAACTGTTTAACCACAACTTCACGTTTGATATCCCAAGCGTTCATCCATATGTTTTAAACATTCCTATGTCCCAATTGTTTCTGTTTAAACGCTAGAAAAATGTTTTAATGCTTTTTTTTGTTGTTGTTTAGCCCTTTCAACGCTGAATTGTCAAAATAGACTATTTAAAAATTCAGACACCGTGAATATTCAAGGTTTTCTTTAAACAAAAGTGTAAAATGACAAACAGTGCAGACCCTGATGAACGGGTTCCTCTAGGAGTGCGCTCATCTGGGTCTGCACTGTTTGCGAAGGACATTGGAGACTCGTTTCCCACACTGAAAGGGTAAACGCTCTAGCGTGTTACGAACGAGATGGTAATGATATTGACACTCGGTTTTCGTTTTAAGATAAAATATAGTTGTTTCCAAAATGAATCAAATCATTTTTAACTCATATATGCTAACTGTCTCTTTAAAGGAATCTATGCAAACGATGTAGACCTAGATCAGAGGGCTCGTAGATGAGACTTCTGACCAGAGTTAACAAATTCACACCAACAAAAAAATGTTTCTTATAGAAACAAGTCTCAAAACGAAATATAGACTCATTCAAGAGCTTATTTGGGCACGTTCCGTCAGAAATACAGACGCAAATGAGATAAGCGGGCATCAGCTTGCTCGACTGTCTGAAGAGACGGGTATCTTGAGGAGACAAAGGGTTTCTCACTTTGACATGATTAATTATTCACCTTCTTAAACCATAGATAACCAATATATTCGGACAGACAAACTTAGCTATAGTGTAAATAGTGCAGACCTAGATCAGAGGCTCTTGGAGAAGTTTGATCAGGGTCTACACTGCTCGTTACTACATGTCAATCTATTTGAAAGTTATCAAACCCATGGTAACTTGACTTATTCAGTTTAACTTTCAGTTCGGGACACGAATCACTAATGTCCTTTGCAAACAGTGAAGACCCAGATGAGAGGTCTTAGAGGAGTCCTTTCATCAGGGTATGCACTGTTTGTCATGTTACACTTTTCTTCAATCCCTAAATATTCACTATAAACTTCACCCGTTTGAATTTTGGAATAGTCCATTTAAAAATTCAGCGTTGTAATATGGAGAGGGGCATAGTAAATCAGGAATTCTAGTAGAGAAGAATTTATATACTTTTAGGCAGGTGACTGCTTAATGCAGGGTGAAAGTCATGGAGAAAGCTCCTAGATGAGCTTTCTACATGACTTTCACCCTGCATTAAGCTGCTACCTGTCTCCAAGACCGATATTTATACTAAATTTAATGTCCGGTTTAAAGGGGTTTTACTGTATTTTGTTTCCTTGTCATGCTTATGGTAATTAGGGTAGTCTGACACTGCCAGATATTCAGGGGTATGGTGAAGAATACGATTACACTGGATTATGTATTTAAATTAACCCGGACAGGACAATTTCTCATCAAAGTTTAACCTTTAGGATAGTAAAAAGTTAACCCGCCATGTCATCTGTATGCAGTATTAAATATCAGAGTCACTCGTTTTTTATTCACCCTTTCAAACAGAGACATGCGTGTACTTACATGTTCTAACAGTGCAGAGCTAGATCAGTGGGCTCAAAGAATATATCTCTCAACAGGGTCTGCACTGCTCGCTATTCAAAATCATCTAGCGTACTGGAGCTTTTCATACTGGACTCTATAGTTAAACACTGATAAGACTATTCCATTCTAATGATTCAGGTTTGAAACCGTTACCTGCTGTATATCAGTAAGGAGTAATTGGACTGATTTTTCATCTGAATCTTAAATATTTGAAAACGACTTTCGCTGCTAGATAAATAAAACATACATGTATTTATTATAGCAGATGACTGCTTAACCCTTTCCCTGTTCTATATTTAGTCCAAATTCCAATACCTACTGAATATTCATAGACATATAGTTATAATGAAATATGGAAGGAGGAACATTGTAACGATTTTAGAAACTAAAGAAACAGATATATCAATTACCATTAGCAAACAGAGTAGACCCTGATCAGACGGCTCCTATATGGGCCGTCTGATCTGGGTCTACTCTGTTTCAAATGCATGAAAACGCGTTTATATGAGGGAAAGGGTTAATGCAGAACGAACTCATCTGGGAGCTTTTAGCTCCTGCTGGGGCCGTCTGATCAGGGTCTGCTCTGTTTGCTTATGAAATTCTGATAGATCTGACTCTATAGTTTGTACCAATACCAACAATTCATGTGTGCACATTCCATTAAAAAAAAGCTAATGAATATTCATGATGCTATTATTTCTTACATGAATAGAGGTAAAGGGTTAACATGACAGTTAACGGTTGACCAGGGTCTATACTGTTTGAAATGTTTAACGCTCGTGTTCCTGTAGGTAGGCCTACACATCGCGTCTGTCGGATTTAGATTTTTGTATTGCACGAGAAAAACGCACATAGCCGATTTCAGAGTGAATCGTTTTGTTCTTACTATTGCCCCGCGTTTAGAAAACACGTGCTTTACACAATCAATGAATGGTCGCTTGAGTCAAGTCTTGCTGTATTTTATTTTGTTCTTCTAACTGCATAAATACAAATACGGCGTTTTAGCCCTTTCGACGTCAAAAAAGTGTCGTCTGCTAAGATTATCGTCTGCTTCATGTATCAAATTGGAAATGTCCTCAGTTTCGTTTTGAAAACATGATTAGAGTGTCAAACAGTTTGGATCATGATGAGACGCCGAGTTACTCGGCGTCTCATCTGGATCCAAACTGTTTGCATAGGTTATCACGAACTCGCCAATGGCTGCAAAAGAGTTAAACAGGCTTTAAAGGGATTGAAAATTTGATAGACTGTTTTTCTTAGCAAAAATATACATATCAACACAATAACTTAATGTAAAAAGGCTTCACCAACAAAAACTACTTGTTACAGCACGTGACATACCAATTCATGATGCACGAATTAGGTCCCTTTACCGTGACCAAAACATACCAGACACATTAATAACAACCACTTGTCTGATCAGGGTCCAGGTCTGTCTGCTTTTGTATGACATGTGGTAATAGACCTGAATGAAGGAACTACCGAGGTATTATATCAAGAATGTCATTTGCAAAGGAGTCTGCAATTCAGCATTGAATCTAATAAAACCCACCCTTTGCCAGACGATGCGAAAAGATATAATCAGAATTACTGAAACCCATTATCTTGTCAAATAGTGGGGAATGTATACACACTGACATTACTTTGGAAAATACATGTATAACAAAATTGCGTTTTTAAATGGGATTTTTTTTTAATCATTCTCATTTGATTTCAACCATCGTTTCGAATTAGCATTTCAAGTTACGTGAATTTGATATGGAATGAAATTATTATGGTAATTGAGGTGCTTATGATATTTTGTAAGATGCAAATTACACAATTTTATATCAAAGCACGTGTGCCAAAATTTAATTCGAAAACAAGAAAAGGTGTTCTCGGTCCATAAATGACTCTGCATATTTTCATGATAATTATGTTCTGTATTAGCGTACATGTATTAAGTTATTAACCCATTCCCTCATATTGACTACTTTTGACGACTCTGTAAAAGTCACTTTGTGAAACCATTGTGATAAATAGAGCATTTGCTCCTATAGGAGCAAATGCTCTATTTATCACAATGGTTTCAAACAACAAAATTCTATTTTTTTCCTTTTCTCTAGTTAATGCTCCTTTTCGGTAGATTAATTCAAAGTGGTTGTATCTAAAAATAGCCTATGAGGGAATGGGTTGATATATTCATTAAAACAGCAGCTCTCATACACGGTGGTTAATGATTTGCATTGTATACCTTTACTCAGGGAATATTCATGTAACAAATAATGTACAGTTGAACTTCGATATCTCGAACTTCAAGGGACTATATAAATTAGCTCGAGATAACGGAAGTTCGAGTTATCCGATTTCTAATCTTGACAATTTCTCAAGTTCACAGCTTAATGCAGGTCTACAGTAATGCTGAAAGCTCCTGTAGGAGCTTTCAGCATTACTGTAGACCTGCATTAAGCTGTGTAATGTGTTTCTAGACATGCGTAGTGATACATTTTAGAGCAATTCTGCATTGTAAGATTTTGGAAGGACCGAGCTTTAAGTTCGAGTTATCCCGAAGTTCGAGTTATCCGAGTTCGAGATATCGAAGTTCAACTGTATGTATGAAATTTTATTTTAATTGCATATGAATAAAAAAGTTATATCCCTGGTAAAATACTGTAGATTACAATATTTTATATGTCAATAAGCAAACAGAGCAGACCCAGATCAGACGGGTCACATAGGACCCGTCTGATCTGGGTCTACTCTGTTTGCTAAGGCGTTAAAAGATATATCTATAGTGTAAAGTGATAAAGATACAGACGTATTTTGAGTAATCACTGTAAGGAGGGTTGTCTATATAACCATAATGACACTCGTTAACTCCTATTGAATGTGGCTGAAAATAGACAGGTTTTATGAGCATTGCTGTACTTTTTAGTATTTTTGTCAATGCAAATGTAGACGATACTTTGAATAAATGTCGCAATTCAAAGGCTAAAACAATAATTTCTCCACGAAACCCTATGTTGTGACCACTCTTTAGAGTAGTAACGACATAGGAATTGGTGCAGAAATTAGAGAACCGTTCTTGAAAAAAGATCAGCTTCTGGAAACATTGCTTTAAAAACAATGGCAAAGCTATTTGTTTCGTTTTTTCGAATTTATTGTACTTTGTTTATTACCATATATATTAATTGTTGATACTTAAAATACAACGCCTTTATCAAAACGAAATCAAGCGATTTGAACTTTTCTGATCTGATCTACATATATACACACATAGATATGTCACATTTCATCCCTGAG
The DNA here is from genome assembly GCA_963576725.1 of Azorinus chamasolen. Classification (NCBI taxonomy): domain Eukaryota; kingdom Metazoa; phylum Mollusca; class Bivalvia; order Cardiida; family Solecurtidae; genus Azorinus; species Azorinus chamasolen. The sequence goes on along the minus strand of OY755245.1, from coordinate 56,400,306 downwards.
TGCACCCTATTGTACAAACGCAGTCCATGTAAAACTGTTACACTGTGTGTACAGAATAACATCAGGATACAATTTCGCTCCCTAGATCTAAATGTCTGTATTTAAAGTTTCGCCTTACTCTATTTTGTGTTCACTGGCCGGAAAATCATCTTACTTTTATTAATACGAAAATACGGCTTAGTACCGTGAGAATATATTGGACGTTAGGTGTAAAACGTTGACTCGGGAGCAAAACTTGGGAGTGGTAATTCGAGGACGATGGTTTACAATTTGACCTACAAGATATATCAATTTGTCGTAATAAATTCTTCACCTACGCAAGCAATATCGCTTCTCAATTAAATACGATGTCTTTGAAGTTATATAGAAAAGACCAACCAAGACAATTGAAGCAATTCGTCGCCACTGTTGTCATTTTTGAAACATTTTTTATGAATTCGGTTTTTCATTTTTATCAATAATCATTTAGTTCCCAATGACTTGTTTGCCGGTTGAAACATATTCATGTAACTCGCATGCACTATTTGCAGCTAGATGAAGGTTTTATCATGTTTTATTACAAAACATTAATTGAAATTTCGAATTCAAATATCCAAGTTGACTTGCCCTGTATAAAAAGTAGAAAAAACACACTAAAACACATAACTGCTTGCACGCTGACTAATTGCCGTCCGCAAAAGGTGTCGCCTGCTACTGTTTCCAAACTTATTTTCTCTCATTTCCCTTCAACAATACAGCTACAATGTCCAACAGTTTGTATCCTGGTGAGACACTTCTCATTTTCCCCTAAGAGCCGTCTGATCTGGGGATATTCTGTCTGCAAAGACGTGAAAAGGTGTTTATATGAAAGAAATGGTTAACCTCTTCTTGAATAATTTCAACATGTTAACCCTTCTTATGTTGAAAAGGTAATATCTGCCCAAGAGCTCCAGATTAGATGCGTACATTAAAACATTTTCAGGAATAACTTCTTTATTTCTCCACCAAACTCTCTGTTGTAACCACTCTTTAGAACCGTCTCGTTATTTGAGTACGCATCTTTATAAGCGACCGTCTGATTAATGGGTGGGGTGGGGACGGGCGTCTGATCAGAGTCTGCTCTGTTTGCTTATGGAATGTATATCTGTTGGACATTTTTGTCATGGCCAAACATCTTCGATTGAATAATGGTTATTACATATGGCATTGGTGTTCCTATAATAAAGGAATTATAACGGTTTTCAAATCTAATAAGACACACCATTACTCTGTGTCTCGTTCGGATCCAAACTATATGTAAAGAAAATGGCGAATTTATCCACAGTGTGAAGAAAGATAATTTCAAAAATAGGTATGCCCACGTTGTATGGCAATCAACTTTCAGTTTTTATATTTGAAAAACCACGGCTTGAGTCATGTTCAAGGAATTTAAATACTTACACACCCCAAGTTGTCTTCGCCGTTGTTTTAAGATAAAAATGTCGGCCAGTAATCTAAAGCATTAACTCTAGCTTTGCTGTAAAATCAAAATGTCTGGTCAAATTTGGATCTGGAACAATTTAGAATTCTTCCGATTTGAAGAAGCGTTCGAGAAACATTTAACCGAATCTCAAACAGTCTGGATCCTGATGAGACGCCGAGTTACTCGGCGTCTCATCTGGATCCAGGCTGTTTGCAAATGGGGGTCAGGTCGCGGTTAGCGAGATAAAGGTTTATACGGATTTGTTATGTCGCATGGAGCTTGTCTTGCGTTCCCTTGTATCCATGAGCTACAAAGAACCCAGCTGCACTTCCTTTAGCCCCATGTGGGCGATATTTTGAGTAATCTTTGTTAACACTTTCCTTCATATAAACGCGTTTTTGCCATTGCAAACAAAGTAGGCCCAGGTCAGGATCTACCTTGTTTGCGTATTGCATAATATATATCTGATTCTAAATTTTTTGTCAAAGCATTAACTTACCTTCAAAAACATAAATTATAAAAAAACTAACTTAGCTAATAAATATTCATTCTTTAATATGGAACAGCTACAAGGTTAACCATTTGATTCAGATAAGATCCCGGATAAGTTTGAAGATCATCTTTTGGACACGGCAAACAATGTTGACTCATTTCAGTCACCGCATTCGAATCATATTTGCATATCTTGGTCAACGCTGTCCAGTTTTGTTGCAGTGTAGAATTTGTTTATGAGTGGTTCAATCTTACCGATAGGTCTAGCTCTACACTGCTGACGCCATTCAGTGTTTGGTGTTATTGTACAGTTGGTCACATAAATGATTTAATACACCTTACATCACTCCATCTTTGTAACCCTTCACCGTTAACTGACGTATTGAAAACTATTGTTGCGCATTTGCAAACAAAATAGACCCTGATCAGACAGCTCATGTAGGGGATGTCTGATCAGGGTCTACTCTATTTGCTTATAGAACTCTACAGTTTCTGTCATTGTCAAACATTCAATATGTCATTTTAAAAAGCTAATTATTATTCATACAGTCATTTTTTCTTAAGTGAATATTCATAAAGTTAAAGGTTGATAGAAGGAATGATGAATCGCTCAGTGAAATGTACATCTGTACACAACGCCCTATCGTTATTTGAAACACTTGGTATGTTGTTTTAAATGAAACTGATACTTCAGCCTTAATGCTGCAAAAAACGAAAATCTACTCGAACTCAATTTTCCCTTATTTCTAATTCAATCAAACCGTTAAGAAAATGCTGACCGGGCATCTTCAAACAGCTTGGATCCTGACCAGACGCCGATTTCATCGGCGTCTGATCTGGATCCAAGCTGTTTGTAGATGACCGTCAGGTGACGTTTAGTATCATAAAGATTTCTATACAGGTAGATCCTCTTTCCTCGGGCTGTGCATGTTTTATACACCAAATTACAAAGTAAAATTGCTAGATTGATCTGTTTCAGGTATTATTTTTTAACTCTTTTCCCTCATATAAACGCCTTTTCACGCATTCGCATACATAGTAGACCCAGATCAGACGGCCCCTATCTTGATATGCTCTGTTTGCTTTTGACATGATAAAGATCTGATTCTACAGTTGTTGTCAAAGCAAAAACATTCTTTGAAAAATTTACATTATAAAAATTCAGCTAATAAGTATTCATGATGTCACTATACATGTATCTTGTATCAATAGTGAACAGGGAAAGGGTTAACCGTTTTCCTCATAAATATTCATGTAAGATATATAATGACTGTGTTGATATTTATTACCTAACATTTTTAGAATGGTACATGAACACAAGAGTTTTAACTACATTATGGCGAAACGGTAAAATCAGATATGTATAATTTCATAAGCAAACAGGGCAGACCGGTGTCAGAAAGCTCCTTCGGCCCGATCTTGAGGTATTCCCTGTGTACAAAGACGTCAAAGGCGCTTCTGTATCAGGGAAAGGGTTAAACTACAGTAAAACCCCTCTAATGCGACCACCAAAAAGGGGCATAGTTCACGGTGGCAGAGGCAGGTGGTAGCTTAATGCAGTTCGAAAGTTATGCAGAAAGCTCCTATAGGAGCTTTCTGCATAACTTTCGACCTGCATTAAGCAACCATCTGCTTATAAAGACAGTTTTGATATTTTAAGTGGTCGCATTAGAGGGGTTCTACTGTAATATACTTTGCTCTTCAGTGTTCTTCCATTCATAAACTGACTCCATACTTCTTTCTGTTTTTCCTTGTATGTATGTACGTCTATCTTGCGATGTATTTTCTTTCTTGTAGTTTCTTTTGATTTAAGTTTTGTGCATCTGTCTTTTCTTTCTTTCTTTTCTTTCTGTCTGTCTAAGTATTTCTTCTGATTTACTTTTTGTTCGCCTGTCTTTTCTTTATCATTTATTTTGTCTGAATCATTATATTTCCTTGTTCATATTTCTGTCTTTTTTGTCATTTTGTCTATCTGTCCTTAGGTTAATTCCATATTGTAACAAGTCGACGCTCGCGAAGACAAATATTTCGGCGGGAGAGCTGTTAGCGCCCTGTGGTACCTGTCGTAGATGACAGACCATTATTTGACGAAGATAAGATTTGTCAATGGGACGGTTTAAGTACTTGGTCCTCGAGTGTTGTTCCCATGTTATCATTGTTATGGGCGATAAGCTCATCCAAGTTGAGTTTTGGAATCCATCCACTTTTCTTGTAGATCGGCATACAGCATAGACATGGATTGGTTCATCAATGTAGGTCCTCATCAAAGGGTTTCTTTGGGTCCCTTTGATCTGGGTCTTCACTGTTTGCCCATTGATGGAATCACAGGATTCAATCGATTTACCTTTTTCTTATCGCCAACTCGGATTGGATATAGTTCAGACAAAAGATAAACAGACACACAAGGGGTGGGGGTGGGGGGGGGGGGGGCTCCGTGGTCGAGTGGTTATGGTCTTCGACTGACAATCGCTTAGCACCTCACCCCGTGGGTTCGATATAGTTCAGACAAAAAACAAACAAGAAAACAGCATACAATAGATCCATCTAAATCGGACGTTCAATTTAATATAAATACCGGTCTTGGATACAGGTGACACCTTATTGCAGGGTGAAAGTCATGCAGAAAGCTCCTCTAGGAGATTTCTGCATGACTTTCACCCTGCATTCTTCTACTTCTACTTCTACCAATTGACGGATGCTGTCATCGTGCTGACTGTTCTGCCAGTCACCTAGGTAAATGTCTCTTAAATTCTTTTAGTGACATTGAGATCATTGCTACACAAAAGCTTTACGATGCTTTCGGTATCTAAATGGGAAATTAGTCGCTTGGACGACATGAAAACTACATTTAGTTAGACATTTGGATTTATATCAACTATTTATTGTCTTGAGACTTTAAGAGAAATCCCTCCTTTATAAACTTCGGCGCTATTTATCATTTATCTCAACAAAACTGGTGTTGTATTTCTATCGTTCACGTTAGACCATTTTAATGTTAATTGATTATTTCTAAATTAATACTCCAAGCAGCAACATGTACATTATACAGAGACTGTTGTCTGCTTTTAACCTTTACCCCTTAAATATTCCTTTAAGAAATAAATGAATCATAAATATTAATTGCGCTACTTTTTATAATGGCATAAGAACACAGGAATGCTTGGTAAAGACAGAAAATGTAGAGTCAGATCCAGTGCTCCAGATAATTTTTGCATGCAATGAGTACGTACTCACAACATTTTCACTTCAATGCTGAAAATCAAAATCAAATGCTGAAAATCTACAGAAAATACAAACAATGGAAAACTTTAACTAAATTTACCTCTAATGAAGCACACTTTAGCTTTCCTGCTGGAAATCTTTGTCCATGCATAATTAGGATATTTGGCTCTTCCTCTAAATAATCACTTTTTACATTGATTGTTAATGAAAACTTTATAACTTGGTACAAAAACTGTTCAACTGGTAACTAACTGGTAACTTGTAACACTTTAATCTGACAAATGCTCTTTACTAGACCCATGCCTGTCAACACTATTTCTTTGAACATTTTTTGAGCCTTCAGCAGCCCACAACGTGTCTACTTTTCCCTCAATGCATATAGCACATTTTAATACTTTGTCTTGATCTTGACCCTCTACGATTAACCAGGGATACAGTTTTTTCCAAGATTCTACAGTTTTTTCATTTACCCTGACGCCGGTGTGTTTTCTTTTAACTGTTGACGAGTTTTCTTCATTGGATTTGTCCTCGCGAATGACATTATCAATTACGGACTCAATGATGAATTTGACTATTGAAGTTCCGCTCACAGAATCCTCACGTTTTTCAAAAAAAATGAATAATGTTGGCGTTTTATCATCGCTTAATTTCTTCTTACGACGACCAACACCAGATGCCGCCATCATAACTTGTTACTTTTCCTGCAGGCGCTTGCAGTGACAATTTCACCCCATACTATTTCGACCCGTACCTCGTTACTCAAAACAAAAAGTCGAGGAAGGCTAAGTATCGTGCGTAGCTATGCGAGACTCTGGATATATTAGTAAGTATATGGAGTTCATAAATCTATTTTTTTCAAAAGCAACTACGGAATCGAGATTAAACCGATCAAACCTTGGTTTATGAAGTTGGAGACTGAGGCGAGACAATGCGGGTGCGAAAATTGATTAAAACAACGAACGGTGTTAGAGTAAACATTTCACTTATAAAATACGGACTGGTTTCAAGTGATTTTTCTTTGAAAAGACGGTAATTCCAATCCATTAAATGCTCCAAGTTGAAAACCAGTCTACCGTTTGTTTACAATTGTTCACGGTCGATTTCGTCGGACATCAAATTTGTTATTACTCGCAACTTAACATTTGAAATGCGTACGCAATTGTATTAATGCTTTTTTGTACGCTCAGATCTGATTTCTAATGCGTTTCTCTCCAAAAAATATGCGGAAAAACGCACGTACGCACCTTATCTGGAGCACTGGGATCTATGTTATTTCATAAGCAAACAACACAGACCCTAATCTGACGATTCCTACAGGAACAAGATACAACTTCTTTGAATAAATCTACCGAAAAGGAGAATTAACTAGAGAAAATGAAAAGTTTAGAATTGTGTAGTTTGAAACCATTGTGATAGATAGAGCATTTGCTCCTATAGGAGCAAATGCTCTATTTATCACAATGGTTTCACAAAGTGACTTTTACAGAGTCGTCAAAAGTCGTCAATATGAGGGAATGGGCTTAATAGGAGTCCTCTCAATACTACTCTCAATACCGACAACGTGTTGTCCTTGAATGTAAAACATTACTTGTCACAGATATTTTTAATGAGATTCCGACAGACCCGGGAGGTAAAGTATTTGAGACCTAAGGTTATCTCCGTTGGCTCGCTCTATGTCTATGTATATATACACATACTGTTAAGCCTGAACACACAAGTAAGTCCTGCCATCCGTCTTTAACCCTTTACTCCATGAATATTCATGAAAGAAATGATGGCATCGCGAATATTAGATTTATATTTAAAATGGCATATTAACACATGGCATTATGGCAAAAGCAGAATGTGTAAAACCAGATCTATGTTATTCCATAAGCAAACAGAGCAGACTCTGATCAGACGACTCTTATATTGGAGCCGTCTGATCTGGTTCTACTCAGTTTGCAAAGGCGTATTTATGGAACACGGGTTGAGACAGGTGGCTGCTTAATGTAGATTGAACGACATGCATTAAGAAGTCACGTGCCTGAAATATTTTCATTTTTTCTTTACTGAATTTTCGGATTAAATTAGCGAGCGTTTACTGTATATACAGCAAAACCCACCTTGACCTCAAATGCAGTTTAAATATACATGTACGTATATCGGTCTTGGAGACAGATTGCAGCTTAATGCAGGATGAAAGTCATGCAGAAAGCTTTCTGCATGGCGTTCACCCTGCATTAAGCAGTCACCTGCCTAAAAGTATCTAAATTCTTCTCTACTAGAATTCCGAGGGGTTCTACTGTTTAGAGGGGTTCTACTGTACACGTAAATGAACGACAAGTGCTGCCATCTACATTAAAATTGCTGTTTTCTAAATGAAAAAAGAAAGACATTTTTAATGTTGTGAAAACGGAATTAATATAGAAGCTTCTCACATAACTTCCGGCCTGCATTGTGTTACATGTATATAATACATGTATAATATATAACTTCAATACCTACTGAATATTCATGGACAAAATAGTTATAATGAAAAATGGAACGTGGAACACTCTAGCAGTTTTAGAAAGTAAAGAAACAGATATATCAAAGTTCATAAGCCAACAGAGCAGACCCTGATCAGACGGCTCCTATAGGAGCCGTCTGATCTGGGTCTCTTCTGTTTGCAGATGCGTGAAGGAAAGGGTTAAATACCCATGTCGTCTTATACTTCATTTGCGTGGTCGTTTTAGAGAGTGTTTAAAGTTTAAGGTTTTTTCCACAAGCTAAACAGATTAGATATTATCCTATATCGCCGATCATTTTCTGTTTAGTACAAAAAAGAAGATTTTACCGTCTTCATAATAAGTGAGCCCTTTAACGCTAAAATTCAATTAGAGTAGACCTAGATCATACGGCTCCTACAGGAGCATCCTGTTATGGACCTGTTCTGATTTTCAAAGACGTTAAAGTGTCCGTCGTACTTATGGAGTAAAGGGTTAAGATGTTTGTGTTAGTGCACCAAGAAGAAAGCATTCTTTTCCCAAGTACAACAGATTAGATACTATCCCATGTCGCCTATTATTTTCCTTTTTTTGTACAAAAAAGAAGATTTAAAGTAATTTGTGGTTAAACTAATAGCTACTTTATCGTTTTACAGACGTGTTCGGTCAGAAGATGTGATTGTCTAAACGAGACAAAAATTGCCCAATTACGATGCAATAAAACGATAAAAGAGGCTTTTTTGACTTCTTCGGGACATATGGCGAGATTAAGCAGTAAAGATTATTCCTCACATCTTTTGGATTAGCGCTATATATGGGGGTGTTAAATGGTTTAGGGTATAAGCGAATAGATTCAACCAATTATAGATAAAACATCTTTAAGATTCATTTGAACTGTCTTAACGTATCATCAAAAATGGACACAGAACGATGGTTGTTAACTTAGGCCTTATCCCGCTATCCGCGACCTGCCCCGTCTTTGCAAACAGCTTGATTCCAGGTAACTCGGCGTCTCATCAGGATCCAAACTGTTTGACACTCGGTCGCTAGTTTCTCAATAGCTTAATTGATCGGAATTAGAATTGAACAGATCCCGATTTGAGTAGACGTTGGTTTGTTTGACAATTGAGTAAGGGTTAAAGAGCTTTCATGTGCTGGGTGAGAGAATCAAAGCTTGCTCCAGCCTACCGTTTTAGTGTTATTGTGAATACTATCTCGCTTCTCACGATGATTGCAATCTAATACCAAGATTAGACAATGTACTACAAAAACAAATGTGAATACAGTATGCCTACAACCTGTCCTTAGCGGCTATTCATTTATTGAACACGTGAGTCTTAAAATGCAGGTGGTTGCTTAATTCGTTCCAGATTTTTAGAAACTATCAACCGAGTGTCAAACAGCTTGGATCCTGGTGAGAGGTCGAATTACTCGGCATCTCATTTTGATCCAAGCTATTTGCAAATGTGAATCAAGTCGCGAATAACAAGATCAGGTTTAAGCCAACTGGTACATGTAAAGTGCAAAGCAGTTATAAGCATGTTGCTTCGCATACTTCTTCCTTTACTGGTGGGCGGTGTTGCTGTACAGCAGAACCTGTCTTAACCCTTTACCCCATAGGCTATTTTTAGATACAATCTCTTTGAATAAATCTACCGAAAAGGAGCATTAACTAGAGAAAAGGAAAACTTTAGATTTATGTAGTTTGAAACCATTGTGATAAATAGAGCATTTGCTCCTATAGGAGCAAATGCTCTATTTATCACAATGGTTTCACAAAGTAACTTGTACAGAGTCGTCAAGAGTCGTCAATATGAGGGAAGGGGTTAAGCGACCATCAAAAAGATGTCTAATTATTGATCTGTAAGGCAGGTGGCTGCTTAACGCTAGTCAGAAGTATTGCAGAAAGCTCCTATAGGACCTTTCTGCATTACTTTTGCCCTGCATTCAGCAATCATCTGTTTTTTAAGACGCCCATGCTCAATAAATGAATGCCTGCTTAAGACATATTCTGCTGTATAGTACTTGTAGTATAGTGATTGTGACATTGTTTCATAGTTTTCTTGGTCACCCTTTATCTCATGAATAATCATGTAAGAAATAATAAGACCATGCGTATTTACTACACCATTTATCATGATACAGTACAACCTCTCTATAACAACCACTTATTTGTGTTAATTAGTTTGTATTTGGGACATGTGGTTCCTTCAAGCTCCTATAGGAGCGGTCTGTTTTACTTTCACCTTGCTTTAAGCAGCCACCTGCCTTTAACAAAAACTACTTGATGTGATTTAGTGGCCGTTATAGAGAGGTTTTACTGTATATGAACGCATGGTGTTTGGTCATGGCAGAAACTGCTGAAGCACACAGAGCGGACCTTCCTTACAGGACATGTCTGATCTGGGTCTAATCTGTTTTCAAATGCGTATTTATCCGGTGACATTCGGAGTAAGATTTTTATAAAAATAAAAGTGATAGAAAAGGCCAAACTTCCTGTGTAATGTATATAATTATTAAAGTTGACTCATTAATATTCATCATGTCATTATATTTTACATGACCACTGAATAGGTAATGGTTTAACCCTTTCCCTGTTGTATATTCATGTAAGAAATAATTACCCCATGAATATTAATTAGATTATTTTTTCATAATGGCATATGAACACAAGACATTTTGGTTCAGGCAGAAGCTGTAGAATCAGATCTATATTACACTATAAGCAAACAGAGCAGACCCTGATCAGACGGCTCCTATAGGAGCCGTCTGGTCTGGGTCTACTCTGTTTTCAGATGCGTAAAAATGCGCTTACATAAGGGAAAGGGTTAAGTATTTTACTGTATTTCTACCATTTATAACGGTGTAGGGGGTCGAACTCGTCCTGCACGGCGAGCATCTTTACATTTGAATCGTCGGGGAATTTGAGCACCTATTACAACATTTAGGGATAAGCATCTACTAAGGTATGCAGACAGTGTATAAAAACTGGCGCTATAAAAAAGTTCATTAAACGTGTCAGATGGCATCCGCCTCGTGCCTAACCGAATGCCCAAACTCATATATATGTCCTAAGTTTGATCAAATGAATGATAAAATTATATTACCTTTTCAGAGAATTTCAAATCATTTTGAATATCTTGCATAAGAAGCAGGCGACTTCAAACATTTCCGCGCTTTAAGCACTCCTGTCAGTTGTCGTCTGCAAAATCAATATCGTTGTCATACTCAGTGTTGAAAAACTCTAGCTGCCGTTTCATTAAAAAAAGGTAACTAACGTATCGAACAGTTTGGATGCTGATGAGCACATTTTTCAGCGTCTTGTCTGGATCCAAACTATTAGTAGTTACAGTACCGTCTGTATGGTATTAAAGATTTCAGGGTTAACCCTTTCGGCGTGAAATAAATTTCGTCTGCTAAAATTGCCATCTGCATTGGGTTTCAAGATGGCGTTTTTTTTCATTTCTTAATAAAAAATATATAATCAAAATATATGTCAAAGAGTTTGGATTTTGAGGAAACGCCGAGTTACTCGGCGTCTCCTCTGCCGAGTCTGGGTCCAAGCTGTTTGCAAAGGATATCAAGGAATTGCGTTTGGCGGCGACAGAGCAAAAGTTCAACTGCCGTTTGCATCATGTCAAAACTACTGACAAAGGACATTGCGCGATGTCGCAATAAATTATGTAAATTGTGACGCTGTATCTAAATCAGAATTCATTCGTGCGGTGAATTACCTGCCAGAAATCATCATCCGGGTCTCTTACAGAGGCCTTAACCCTTTCGGCGCCAAAAAAGTTAGTCTGCTTATATGATCGTCAGCTTCAAGTATCAAATTGGAAATGTCTTCAATTTCTTTTAAAAACTATATTACGAGCGTCAAACAGTTTGGATCCTGATGAGACAACGCGTTACTCAACCTCTCATCTGGATCCAAACTGTTTGCATTTATGTCATCTTAGTATTGCATATGGCGGTGAAAGAGTTAATGTTATTTTATGGACTATGAATATCAATAAAGATATTTAAGGTCCAACCAAGACCGCTGCCTTTTCAAACGTCAACAAATTCGATGAACACTTAAAATGAATTTTACTATTACCCTTATGCTGCTATGAAACTTTATGTCTGTTCAAACTCTGATTTGGAGTAATATTTACGTTCTTCCGATCCAACCAAGCTTTTGGAAAGGTAATGACCGAGTGTCAAACAGCTAGGATCCTGACCAGACGCCGAGCTACTCGGCGTCACATCTGGATACACGCTGTTTGAAATTGTCAGTCAGTTCGCGCTTAGCATGATCAGGGTAAAGCTGTCATAAACTGATATCCCAACTCATCATTTTTTTTCTAAAAAAAAGAGACTTTTTCATTTGTAAAATCGTTTATTATTGTGTTTATATAACCGTTTGATTAGGGTGATAATCTAAAATGATATCAAACGGACAAAATTTAACTACATTTCACTGAAAAGAGAAACACATGCTTAATTCGGTCCTACTAATTATCGTGTTTTACTATCGATTTACAAATTAACATTTTCAACTATGAATATTCATAGTCGCGTGGTCCATCATTTAACTCTGTTTATTCCATTATAAAACTCAATTAATCTTAACTTTCACGAACTCATTTTCACTTATCAACTAAGCCATTTTGCCCAGCAACTTGTTTTAGCCTTTACGTCATAGATATTAATGTAAGAAATAATAACATCATGAATATTTATTTGCTTATTTGTCGTAATGGTATATGAACAGATGAATTTTGTCCATGACAGAATCTCTAGACTAAGATCTGTATGTTTTCTTAAACCCTTCACTTGCTATTCACGTCAATATACCTACCTGTAAATAGTGAAGACCCAGATGAGACAGCTCCTGCAGGAGCTGTCTCAAAAGGGTCTGCACTATTTACAAGTTGATTGTGCAACCAGTGCACTCCACAGCAGTGATTGCACAGCGAAATACTTGTACACAGTGAAGATATATGCAATTATACAACAGGGTATGGGTAGAGAAGGAGAAATGTATTTTAAAATTCAGCAAGAGAAGGGTTAAGCAGACCGAACCAATACTGGTCAGCTCCTACTGCCCTGTTTACAAAGACCATGCGATAAATGGTAAAAGTCTAAACAGAGAAAGGATAAGTCAGTCTGAATATGCACGTTTTGTAAATCAAGAGCACAGTTGGAAATGGTCACTCAATAATTATAAGACAGTATTGACCACATGATAGTGAATACAATCCCAGTGGTCAGTGAACATTATACTGATGAATCTGTCAGAGTTCAAAGTTCCAACTGACCAAAGTGGTCATTTTGAATTTCAAACACAGTGGTCAGTCTCGCCCAGCATTGCCATATGCTAGGAATACGTGCTGAAAATGACTGTATAGGTTATAGGTCGCAGAGGCGGGGCGTGAAAGTCACGTGGGTCACTCGCGAACAAAACGTGACTTGTAGCCACCATTTTCTTTGGTGTCAAACTCGAACGCATGTCCGAATGGTCTTAGGTCATCGGGGATGTGCGCAAGTGATCTATCGAGTGGTCAGTTTGGGGTATTATTGATGGCCGCTGTCACTAGCTCTCTGGTCAGCATTGTCCGAAGTTTCACTGGCCATTGTGAACCATACAAAAGCAGGAACGATCTCCTATTTTGAAGTTGGAGAAGTTATGTTTGAGAGTACTTCATCATAATACAATTAGAGATACGGAGACAGAGAGTGGCTGTGTGTACATATGTCATGACAATTATTGGACACTGATGAATTGCAAACCTCAACCTTTGGACGTTACGAACAGAGAAACAACGACACGGCGTTCATTTTGAATATCATGAAATAAATTTATAAAACCAGTAAATGAAAATGTTAGTCAACTTTAACCCTCTCAATGCTGGGTTTTCAAAGTGGATTTGCGCATCAGTGGTTAACTATTGGGCCCATTCATTATGAGCTACCTAAAGTTTGCAAGACGGCTTTGAATGATAAACAGTGCAGACCCTGATCAAAGTGCTCCTCTAGGGACCACTCATCTTGGTCTACATCGTTTGTAAATGCCCGGTCATGCGTTTCTATTCGAGGAATGTTAAAACATTTCCATAAATGACATGTACATAGCCTAAGAATACGAAGGCTCTTCCTCAGGACAGTTTCATTTCTTCGTTCTTCCTTGACCCTCTCCCTGATATAAATGTGTTTTTACGCATCTGCAAACAGAGTAGACCAAGATCAGACGGATCCTATAGTAGCCGTCTGATCAGGGTCTGCTCTGTTTGCTAATGGAATTTGATAGATCTGTTTCTTTAGTTTGTACATTGGCTACAATGCTCCGCCTTCCATATGTCATTATAACTATTTTGTCCATTAATATTCAGTAGGTATTGGAATTTGGAATACGTATAGAACAGTTAAAGGGTTAACCCTTTACCTGAGATACGGTTTAATGTCTTTGCAAAAGCAATAGACACATGCATATCCACAAGGTAAGGGGAGAAGCAGTCACTTGTTTGAACACCATTCATTTATATTCGGTATGTGGTTCATGCGATATGTTACCGAAAAGGAGCATTAACTTGAGAAAAGGAAAGTTTAAGAATTTTGTAATTTGAAACCATTGTGATAAATAGAGCATTTGCTCCTGTAGGAGCAAATGCTCTATTTATCACAATGGTTACAAAGTGACTTTTACAGAGTAGTCAAAAGTCGTCAATATGAGGGAATGGGTTAAACATGATTTTTTTTACATTTAAGCCTTATCGCGCAGTACGAGATATGATAAGCATTTGCAAACAGCCGCCTGATCTAGCTCTACTCTGTTTGCAAAGGCGTACAAATGCGCATTCATTGAGTAAAAGGTTAAACGCAGAAGAGGCACATGGAAGCTCATGAAAATATGAGTATGCTTGAAGTAAAGGCGCCATGGTATATCTACATCATTTGTCCTGATATAGCCTTATTATCAGTACACTGAATCCTCATTTGTGATTCAAACAATGTTTGGCTCTTTTTGCAAGCTTTTTTGTCTTATGGAATTACGAGGCATATAGACTCTGGTCGAGAAAACCAACATAATATGGCCTGTATTCAATCAATGTACAAATAATATTTAGGTCTAGTACCGCAGGCAAAAAAACATTGTTTATAAAATTTTGACAGCATTCCAGTTCTAATTTACATTGCTCTAAATTTCTTTCTTTGCAACCTTCAGCTGTATATTGCTGAATTGGTGAAGTCCTTTGCAAACAGTTTGGATCCACACGTGACGCCATCTACCGGTGTCTTATCAGAGTCTCAATAGTTTAACAACATGTTCATGAAATAGTTCACAAAAATGTATCAAGTATCTTCATCTGGAAATTTAATCAGGAGTCTTGTTTTATGACCATAACTCTTACACTGTCCTAAAAGTTCACGAGGAGGAGACACAGTCACGTGAGGAATTAACGTATGTACGTATATACAGTAACAACTCTCTAAAACGACCATTGAAATAAGTCTTAATTAATGAATTATCGGGTATTTTAAGGCAAATGGTAGTTTAATGCAGGACAAAGGTTATGCAGAAAGCTCCTACAGGAGCTTTCTGCATTACCTTTGTTCTGCATTAAGCAACCACCTGCTGTAAAATAATTTCGTAATTGCCAAGTTAGCGGTAGCTTTAGAGAGGTTTTACTGTATTGTAATCAATAATAACGTAGAACAAAACGTTATCAGCCCGGGATATCTCAGATTAAAGATCTCTTTTGTAGCATGTAGACTGATAATGATATGTGATAATATCCCCGGTTCTTCTTATGTCTAACCAGGGGTATAATCTGAATGAGAACTGTCCGCTTGCCAAATATTTTAAGTATGTATAGAGGTGAATGCCTTTTTAAGACGATACTTGTTTGTGAAGGATTAAGGGAGATAGATAGGGAGGGAGGGATGGAGGGAGGGAGGGAGAGAGATATACAGACAGACAGACAGGCAGACAGACAAACAGAGACATAAAACATAGATTGAGACAGGCAGATAGATACCACGATAAAGGCAGACACAAGAGAAGAAAACAAAATAATAACGATATACAGTCAAACCTGTATTAAGCGGCCACTCATTTAATGAACACAGGAATCTGAAAAAGCAAGTAGTTGCTTAGTAGGGCAAAAGTAATGTAGAAAGCTCCTGTAGGAGTTTTCTGGATTACTTGTGACCTGCTTCAAGTTACCACCTGCTTTCAGACCCATAATTAGACCTCATTTTGACTGCCGCTTAAGACAGGTTCTACTGAATTATTTGGTTGTAAATATGGTTGTTTGTTTTTCTTTTAGTCCATGTATATTTCCATTTGGTTACCTTCAGCCTGCTAAGGGCTAATCCATGCTTACCTTTGCAGACACTGTGGATCATGGTGTGATGCTGAGTAAGTCGGTGTCCCACCCGGATCCAAACTATTTTATATTCAGATAACGTTTTGGAAAAGAAATGGAAGAACGTCTGTCAATAAATCTCAATTAGAAGACTTTTCTTTCGACGAAATATTTGCTCACCATACAAATGGTTAAATGGACGATTCGCGAAGATGTCTTGCTTATTCACTAACCAATCAACCGTTATTTGGATACAGTGCTCCTCTACATTATTTGTACAGTAAAAGCTCACCAATCCGAACAATAAGTACAGAAGAACTAGCAGGTGAATGCTTAATGCAGGGTTAAAGTCATGCAGAAACTCCCAGGGGAGCTTTATACGTGACTACCACAATGCTTTAAGCTACCACCTGCCTTAAGACTGATAATGACACTGATTTGAGTGTTCGGCTAAGTGATATGCACTGTACCTCTAAAATAACAGGGTTCACCCTGTAGGAACTGTCTGATCAGGACCTGCTATGTTCTTACAAAGAATTATATAGATCTGATTTTATAATTTTTACCAGGGTCTGAACTTTTTTGTTTATGTGCCGTTGATAATATTAAGCTAATTTATATTTATTCATAGATTTCCATAGATTATTTCTTACATGATTAAATAGGTAAGTTAAAACTGCACAGTTTTCTTACACGGGTATACATAGAGTAAAGGGTCCAAACAATAAAGAAGGAAAATACACAGTATGTTAAAAAGGGCAAAATATAATAGAATGACACACGCACAAACTATTTGATATTTGGCCCTGAAATTGAAATAAATATTACGAGCATGTTTACCTTCTTGTCACGGTGGCCACATACAACCATAATACAGTAAAGTCTTTCTTATACGACCACTCATAATAAGTCTCATTCTGGATGTTTAATACAGACGGTAGCTTAATGATGGACAGAAATATGGACAAAACTTTTGTGCTTCATCAAGCTCATACAGGAGCTTTCTGCATAACTTTTGTCATTCATCAAACTCCTAGAAGAGCTTTCTGCTCATTGTTCCCGTTCATCAACCCTTTCCTCCATAAATACGCCTTTCTACGCCTCTGTAAAATTCACCCGTTGAAACCATTCTATAGGAGCAAATGCTCTATTTATCACAATGATTTCAAACTACAAACATCTAAAAAAAATATTTTTCTCTAGTTAATGCTCCTTTTCGGTAGATTTATTCAAAGTGTTGGATCTAAAATAGCCTATGAGGGAATGGGTTAAGCAAAAACATTATTTAAGGATTTCTGTGTTGATAAATGATGTATTCGCTTTAGTGGAGTTCTACTGTACAAGGAAAATAAATTTACATGACTGACATACACAGTTTCGACTCAAATCTGACACCAAGTCTGACACTTGATATCTGACCAGGGCAAATACTGACACAACTTTAACGGAATAACATTGCAGAACCTTAATTACGCAAATGTTTGAAGCTGATAACATAATATTCATGTTTGTGTGAGGGAACATATCGTGTTTCGAATCAGTTGTTGTCACGAAATGGGTGGATAAACAAAAAGGATGCTCGATTAAATCAGGGTGGCTGACTGGGCCACGAACTGTCAATTAATAGTCGTGGGATGAGCGTTTAATGACTTTAGAACCCGACAGCGGAAATAAAGGCAAATCTACTGACGTGAAACTTAAGTCATTTCTCCCATTGTCTCAATGCTGAAAATTGGCCCAATGTTTGGACATGATATCAAAATGTTAAACATAATTGCCAAGGGCGTGAGATTTTGTAAAGCATCTGCCCTTTTTGTTGTCCACCTTTAATACTATGTGTGCGATATTACGGCAGTACTTACTACAGAATAAATCTGGATCCGTGCTTATAAAACTTTTAGTTGAGTCTGAGTTCGTTCTCAAGTCTGAGAACTCAAATCTGACCAATCAAAAGTTTGAGAACGAAACTCAGACTCAACTAAATGCTTTATAAATATGGACCCAGGACTGTGGACAAGATGCGTAATGATCGATCAGATTATGTTGTTTCTAGGACAAACCTTATATTGTAGCTACTCATTCGAATCGTCTAGGAGTCTGCCAAACGCTATACTCATTAAAATATTTTGGTAGTCGCTCAATATTGATGCTACTTATTAGAATAGTCTCAGAATCTACCGAACGCTTTACTCGTCAAAATTGTCTCGGAGTCGGCTAAACCCAACCTTGCAGTTTCTCGTTAGAATCGTCGTGGAGTTGACCAAACGTTATACTCATTGGAATCGCCTCGGAGTCGGCGAAACCCAACATTGCTGCTTGTCACCGTGGCCACATACAACCATATACAATAAAGTCTTTTTAGTACGACACTCAAAATAAGTCTAATTCTGGATTATAATCGTATCAGAGTCTGCCAAATGCTACTCATTAGAACAGACTGGGAATCAGCCAAACCCTGTACTCATTAGAATCATCTCGGAGTCTGCCAAACCCACGCTTGATATTACTCATTAGAATCGCCTCTCCAAGGCAAGATAGGATTTAGCGGAGAAATTACAATCTTATCTTTAAAAGATCGGTCAGATGTTAATAACAGATCCTTGAAATAAATCTGAACACCACGTGATGCATGTGTGTACAGAAGACCCTGTCTTAAACGGGCATAAAAATACGCTTTATTATAAATATGTAAGGCAGACGGTAGCTTAATGCAAGTCAAACGTAATGCCCTTCATTAAGCAACCAGCAGGACATGTTCTACTATGCTTTACTGTTCAAAAGTGCTGACTGTTCCACACTGTGTGCATTCACACGAAGAAGCAAATTATCCCTATAAATGCAGGGCACGGGTATGCTAGCATTTGCAAGCTGTGTTGACCCAGATCACAGGGCTGTTGGTTCATATAAGAGTCCTCTGATCAGGGTCAGCACTGTTTGTCATTCGAAATGCTCTACCAGTTTTAAGCTTTTCTTACTGAACTGCCTCAATAGTTGAACATTGATGGACCATTCCACTTTGAATATTCAACATTCTTAGGGTTACCTCATACAATAACAGTACCAATTTCCTCCACTCTATCATTTTCAATATGTCATGGGTGATGGTATAATAGTGGAAAAGAGTTTAGATCCAGATGAGACACCGAGTACAATGATATTTTTTCCATCAGGAATCAAACCGACACTGACCTATTTCTTCATGAAAAATGATGAAAAGTCGACTCTAAAAATCGAGAAATATTACAATTCTTGCAGATGACAATTGCTTAGCACTCGAAGAATAACAATCTATACAGCGAGGGTCTGTGTGGTAAATTTCACACGGAACCGTGGTGAACTCCATAAAATTTTCATTCTAACTTTCTCACGTTTTTCTTCTATGTTAAGCTATTATAATTTCGTTATCTGCTTCATTAGATTATGGAAGAGACTGTGACGGTGCGTTGATTACGTTTATTTCATTAACAACCCACTTTCTGCAGACGACGGGAGCGTTGCCATCGCGACGGAAATCTCGTCTGCTCAAAGTCTGAATGGGAGTCTCGATAATTTGATTGCTTGGAAAATAATGGCAGAAATTCTAAAAAAAACAGTTTTTTAACCAACAGATGATCACATTTGTTGGATAGTTAGAAATGTGAACTCAGCTGAAATGAGACAAAAACAAATCAGAGAAAAGATATTATGGTAATTCGTCGGTAAAGATTGATTGAATGAATGAATGAACGATGCAGTATGGTACTCGTTACACATATCTATCAGTGGTCGTCTCTACGTGCAATGCGTTTTAAAAATGCCTAAAACTAATATATAAGTAATTTGTTTATATGCCGAAAAGAAGTTTATCGCAAAAAAAAAACCAATCGAATGAAAGCTGAAGAAGACAAAACGCCCATGTATTTGATATCGAAGACCCCGATGTTATTCGCCAGTGTATTAGAAATTATTTAGGTTACATTGTTCAACATAGGCCGATAATGTTTTGTTGTACAACACAAGCTTATAAGTACCGACGAAAACGGTATATTTTGTATCACAAGGGCATTCTTCGACATAAGCTTCATAATGACTGAACATAACAGATACCCAGTTTTACGATGTTATTGAAAAATACGTTTATTATAGGGACTGTGACTTTAACCCTTCTCGACTTGACTCGCACAATTATACAAACAGTTTGGATCCTGATGAGACGCCGAGTTACTCGGCGTCTCATCAAAATCCAAACTGTTTGACTATTTGTCAATTTTTTCTCACTATGCTAGATCTAGATCGAATCGAAAGTAGTCTAAATTGCACCAGATCCCAGTTTGGGCAGGTATTATTTTTTACTCAAAATAGTAAAGGTTAATAAAAACTGACTGAGTCAGAATGTGGAGATATAACCAAAGATGTACCTATTTGTTGTTAGAAAATTTAATACCATTAGAAAACTTCATTTTAAGTATAGTGACAGCTGTCTTGTCTATTAGAAATTGTGATCTGATTAGCTTTGGACGCTGTCCTGTCATCACACTATAAAGCAGGTGCGTGTTGGTTGGATGATACGGTGTGTGCATTTGGAAATCATCTTATTATCAAGCTCAATCGCTCAATCTTGTCACATCAAATTGGATTTCTATTGACCAGTAGTGATCCGGGCTTATATCGTTCTTCCCCCCAATCTGTTCATGTGGCATCTGAATCTTGCCTTCTGGGAAATTTCTATAGCAATCTGTGTTTGATATGTAAATTTCGTAAACATGAATTGTTCGATGCAATTAAACTTACTGTTCTGTAGCCAAACAGTGTTCAAAATCTGTTTTACCGTTTTGAAAATTAAGGGTAAGAGCATCTTTGAGAAATCGTCACAGATAGATGGCGATAAATATTAGTGCGAATGCGTGGCTTACGGTATTGTTCAGGCTGACTCTGTATCTAATTCAAAGCTGGACACGGTCAACGAGGCGTTAGTTACGCTGATATTCTTTTCAATCGTACATAGAGTCGATGCGGACTGACAAGGATTTGCCGACAGATTGAATCTTTATAAGAAGATTTCGTGTCTAATTTGACACACGGCATACAAAACTAATTAAATCATATTCATTTCTTAACCAGTGGATCTCAAAGGAGATTTCTCCGAAGCCGTCCCAGAATCATAAAACCTTTTGCTCGAGTCTGAGTTCAAAATCTGACCAATCAGATACTTGAGGATGAACGCAGACTCAGAAGATTTATAACCTCGGAACCTGGTTTGCTTAATCTTAAATGTTCGCATGAAAGAGTAGATTTCATTGTAGTACAATATATTGTTATCGAACCTGATAAACATTGTATACTTAGTGTAGACGGCACGCAATGACTATTGTCGCCAATATACAGCAACTGGTATAACTTTTAGGTCTAAATTCCTGTACAGCAAAATCTAGTGCCAGACGTGCCAGTTATGCCTGACCTTCTAATAGGAAACAATGATAAAATGGATAAGAGTCAGATTATGTAGACGACACATGGTCATGGTAATTAATTTTTCAAGGCAATTACAAATGAAAACAGAAAATGCATTGTGGTTACAGGTTTAGTGTGAGAGCTACATGATGTCTGCTAAAAATGATAGTATAAAATGTGACAAATTCACAGTATGTTGATACATACATGTATACTAATGAAATTGCTATAAACGTTTTGGTATGCACTTATCTTGATTAACACTCACTGAGAACAGTATCAGTGATCTGGTTCATAACAGTTTACTGTGAAGAGAGAGAGAGAGAGAGAGAGAGAGAGAGAGATTTTTCTTAAAATGGGCATATGTTTTGTTGCAGTCGAGTCTCTTATCAGTATTTGTCAGCAGCAATTAAAACCTCCGCCATTTTATCTTCTTTCTGGAGAATATTACCTAAATGGTGTAGAGTTGTAAGGATTTACATATTAGTAAGGTTAATTGGCGACAAGTGTGATATTGTACGGTCATGTCCGTCGCTATCGCGACGGACATATAAGACCGTACAATATCCCACACGTATTGGTCCAAATGCCTTTGATAAAGTAAAACATTGCATATTTGATCCCAAATGGTTCAGCAGCCAAACCGATGGGTTTTGAGTTTCAGTTTGGATTAATTTGCCTTCCAATATGAAACTTGGAACTTATCCACTCTTCTTGTTGGGGTTCCAACAAGATACATGTATTCTTCGTCATTGACTGGTATAGCAAAGCGCAAATACCCTGGTCATAGGGATCCTTGAACAGCCCTCTGATCTGCAATGTCTATGTTCCATGCATAAGATAAACGGGGGTTGTGAGTTAACGATGTGTCTCATATGAACGCATTTTCACGCCTTTGCAAAAAGAGTAGATCCAGATCAGACGTCTGATATAGGAACCGATTGATTTATTTGCTTTTGAAATTGTAACATATTTTGCTCTTAAAGTTCCACCAATACCAAAAATATATTAAACATATTCATGATGTCATTATTTCTTTCATGTATATTCAAGATGGTAGGGGTAAAGCTTATTGACTAGCAAGCTAACCATTACGAACGGTATGAAAACGTTCAAATGCCGTTTGGCTATCTCCCAGAGAGTCCCATCAAAATGCCAGATCACTGATAAGCGTGTTGACCTACATTTCAAGGACACTTGTTCCTCCACGCGTGCGTGTGCCTAATCTGACCGCCAAACACTTGAGCCCTATCGCCGTGACCCATAGAATGAGGTTTGAGTAAACGTGTGCAGAGATAACTCAGTTTTGAGTTTTTATTTGCACGCTTTTATAGCTTGATTGTTCACCGATTTTCCAAAGCAGCTGTGTTGTTTAACCCTTCTCTTGCTGAATTTTAAAATACATTTCTCCTTCTTTACCCATACCCTGTTGTATAATTACATATATCTTCACTGTCTACACTTATATCTCTGTGCAATCACTGCTGTCGATTGCACTGGTTGCACAATCAACTTGTAAATAGTGCAGACCCTGATGAGACAGCTCCTGCAGGAGCTGTCTCATCTGGGTCTTCACTATTTACAGGTAGGTATATTGACGTGAATAGCAAGCGAAGGGTTAAAACAGGCATCGGAGTTTGATATTTCAAAACATCACAATGAAGTATATTCACGAAAGGCATAATTTAACATGCATATATTACTGTTGAATTTTTGTCTCCACCAAATACACAAGAGCAGGAAAGTATATCAGGACACTAGCCCGTGGCTTATATGGGCAATTGCAAGTTATCCCGTCAGGTTTCCCCGCTCTTGAATTTATGGCCGAGGCAATTATAAAGAGATAGCCATTGACGTCACGTGTATATAATAATAATAAAACGTTTAACATTTATAATAGAATTTCTACAGATAGTAGTGTTTAAGCATGCTAAGTATTTCGTGAATGTAAAAGTAATTTTACAAACTAAAACGCTTGATACTAATGTATTGATCAAAACTACCTTCTTAAGAGTTAAACCGTTGGCAGCTCTGGGCGGATTTTAGGAGGCGAGTACATGCGTTGTTTTATCTGCATTTGTACGAGTCATTGCTAACACAACTTGTGTTTCCTTGGTGGAAATATAGGACAAAAGCTCTCAGATAATTACCATGAATACATCGTTTAACACCTTTGCAAACAGAGAAGACCCATACCAGACAGTTCCTACAGGCTCTGTTCTGTTTGCTTAGGACTTATATAGATCTAATGTTACAGGTTTTGCCATGGCCAAACACTGTGTTCATAACTATACAGTTATAAAGTATATCTATTTAATATTCATAATATCATTTATTATTTCAAACATGAATATTTATCAGACAAAGGGTAAACACTAATCTTATCACACACACACTTCTTCTGTCTACTTTCAGATACCATTACCAAAGTTTGCTGACCTTCGAGCTCATTACCCGGGCTACAGGCACCACGGAGGTCGCTATAGAAACCACGAACTACTGCACGTGATCGGCATCACCCAGGCCAACAGTCTTCTTCTTCACGACACCAGTGCGTTAAGACTTTCATATACTCTAAACAAAATAGGCGGTGCTCATTCGTTAGGGACGGAGTTGATCAGATTGTCCAAATTCGGACAAGACAGTATCCAGGGCTTCCAACATTTACAGTATATATTTTTGCCAATAGCTTACGGTCCATATTTGGCGGACAAATATGGATACCCAAACATTTCAAAATTGCACCAGCTTGACCCCATACAGACGAAGCACCATTTCTGGGGCAAGCAGGGCATTCTCAGAGTGATAACGTACACTGTGCACGGGAACCAACCCAAAGGTCACGTTGCATTATGGGATTGTGATCATTTTTACAAATCAAAGGACTGGATAGCCGGAAATACGTTGTTGACAGTGGAATTCTGGGAGTCACCAGGTAAAATACTAAACGCATTTATATTGTACCAGAAGTACACTAATCCGTTTTTCAGTGGATGTATCGTGTTATGAAATCGATAGCATCATCAGTCAATTCAATGTCGGCTGCGATGTTTTTTCTTCAAAAATACAAAAGCGCTTATTTGCAGTCTTAAAATGCACGTGGTTGCTTATTGCAGAATGATAGTGATGAACTCCCTTAAAGCTACTTGTTATACCCTCTTCCTTTGTTAAGCTACCACCTGTCTTAACCCCTTAGCCCATAAAGACCCATTAGGCACCGTCTGATCTGGGTCTACTTTGTTTTCGGTACAGTTGTATTATACAGTAAGTCCTATCTAAAGTGATCACCTCAAAGAGATACAGTAAAACATCTCTATAACGACCACTAAATTACAACAAGTATTTTGTGTTAAAGGCAGGTGGTTGCTTAAAGCAAGGTGAAAGTAAAACAGAACGCTCCCATAGGAGCGTTCTGTTTTACTTTCATCTTGCTTTAAGCAACCACCTGCACAAATATACCAACTAAGTAACATAATTTAGTGGCCGTTATAGAGAGGTGTTACTGTATAATTATTGGTCTGAAGTCAGGCAGGAGTTTAGTGCAGGACGAAAGTTGTACAAAAAGCTCCTGCAGGAGCTTTCCGCATTACTTTAGTCATGTATTAAGCAATCGCATGCTTTTAAAGAGAAATATGATTCATTGTCTTAAAAACATGTGATAGTTTAATGCAGGGTGAGGGCTTTCTGCATTACGTTCGCCCTACATTGAGTAGTTATCTGCTCCTATAGACCCACCATGTTTATTCACTTAGTCGTTGCTATGGAGATGTTTTACTGCCATGATATTTAAAGTAGGATTTGGGCAATTCATAAACATTATGTTACTTTGACAAGATTTGAACAATATTGCAAAACAGTTAAATTGCATGCGCATTACACA
This sequence comes from Azorinus chamasolen, assembly GCA_963576725.1. Taxonomy (NCBI): domain Eukaryota; kingdom Metazoa; phylum Mollusca; class Bivalvia; order Cardiida; family Solecurtidae; genus Azorinus; species Azorinus chamasolen. Next base: position 56,375,022 of record OY755245.1, on the reverse strand, counting down.
ATCTAAGTATGACACGCTAATCTTTGAAATAGTTACATGAACAAAATTAATAAAACCTAAAATTACAATCTCAATTTAGGGCTGATGATTAGGTGTGTATGCTTTATTAAAATTTCTCTTTTTTCAGTCCAAAACTATATATTGCATGATAGGATTTTTACGGAGAAATACAAAACTTTTTAACGTAGATTCCTTATTTCTCCTCTTATCTACAGCGCTATTCAATTGCTTAGATACATGCCAACAATTTACAGTGTAACACTTTTCTGTAATGCATGAACCACATTTGAAACTTCTAAATACTTTAATTGAATGGTGAATGCGGAATACGAAAGCCTTTTCATATTTAATGGGTTATGTGTAAACATTGGGAGTTAGATTTTTTTTATATTTGATCTCTACTCTTGGGGGTGACTGAATAGTAAACTGTTTTTCCTTTAGTAATTCACCCTGTCATCAAACCGAGCCATTAACATGTTATATGTGAATCTGTGATAATATTTGAATAGGATTCGGACAGACATCGAGTAACTAGACCCTCACAACGTCAGTTATACAATTTGGAGCTCTGGTCGTGTTTTGGACAAAAATATGGGGAAAATGAAAATATTAAAATTGAAAGTTTGAAACACAGACGTGTCTGCAAGAACCAATGTGCTAATGCAGAAATATGAACTTGCTGCTGTTTACATAGGTAACAAATAGGTATCTAATTTTTAATATGCATTTATACATCATCTATCTCCCATTGGCCAACATTATTATTCAATTTGAAAATCAGACAGATGATAATTTCAAGGCAGCGAAATGGAAATGAAATACAGTAAACCCCCTCTAATGCGACCACTTAATGAACAAACATGACTGTCTTCATAAGCAGGTGGCTGCTTAATGCAGGACGAAAGTTATGCAGAAAGCTCCTATTGGAGCTTTCTGCATAACTTTCGTCCTGCATTAAGCTACTACATTATACCTGCATTTGTCACTGTGAATTATGTCCGTTTTTGGTGGTAGTATTAAAGGGGTTTTACTACAAATTATTAGCCTTTTACCCCATAGACACACTTTCAACGCCCTTGCAAACAGAGTAGACCCAGATCAGACCGCTCTTGTATGAGCCGTCTGACCAGGGTCTGCTCTGTTTTCTTATGAAATAATATACATGTAGATATGATCCTAAACTTTCTTCCATAGCCAAACTTTCATGTGTTAACATGTCATTATGATAATTAATCTAATTAATATTCATAATGTCATTATTTCTTGCATGAATTTTCATGGAGTAAACGGGTAAAGATTTCTAAAGGCTGCCTCGTGTTGTGCGTCAGTGTACACTGTCGTGGCACGAGTGTTTGTATTAAAGGTAGTACTAAAACCATAACCTGCTGTAAAAATATTGTCGGCTCAAACCACCATCTGTTACAATTTTCAAGTAGACTTCAAATTTGTTCAAAATTTAAAGACACTATTGACCGAGTGTCAACCAGTTTGGATCCTGTTGAGACGCCGAGTTACTCGGCGTCTCAACAGGATCCAAGCTGTTTGTAAATGCGAATCAGATGGCGTTTGCCAGACTAACAGTTAAGAGAGCGTAATACGTGACTTGTGTTTACATAAGGCGAATTCAATGTTTAAATAAACCCACGAATATTGGGTGGAAGTTTATAATATTTTTCATCATAATTCAACTCTTAGCACGTCATGGATAAAAAAAAAGTGAATATTAATTTTTCAAACAGTTTAGATCATGATGAGATGCTGAATAGTTCGGTGTTTCATCAAGCTTTTGCATGTTTGACCATTTCTTCTGATCTTAAAGAAATGATAAAAACGCTTCCTTTGATGGATATTGCTCTTGGACAGTTCTTCTGAGTCGACAAGTGTGTCAAATTTCCTTTGTGTATGTACTCAGAAGTTGGCACAACACTGCTGTAGCTACTTTTAACAGTACAGTAACAACCCGATTGTTCGAAATTTGACTAATGAAGAATTGAGAACTTTTTAGGCCGGTGGCTGCTTAATGCAGAATGAAAGTCACTTAACGCTTCCAGAGGAGCTTTTTACATGACCTTTTCCCTGCATTAAGCTACCACTTGTCTTTAAGACCGATAATGTGTCTTGTTTTGTGTTCGAACTATCGGGGTTTTACTGTATTTAGATTGCCATCTGCTTCAATAGTCATGTTATACAGTAAAACCGTTCTTTAATGGCCACTAAATTGTGTTAACTGGTTGGTATTTAGGGCAGGTGGCAGCTTAAAGCGAGGTGAAATTAAAACAGAACGCTCCTATAGGAGCGTTCTGTTTTAATTTCACCTTGCTTTAAGCAGCCACCTGCCTTTAACACAAAATATTCGATGTAATTTAGTGGCCGTTATAGAGAGGTTTTACTGTACTTTACACGTTATTTTCTTCATATACTTGAACAATATACCAAACAGTTTTTGCCCTGATGAGACCTCTAGTTGCTAGGCGTCTGATCAGGATCCAATCTGTTTGAATATGTTTATCCCAAATTTACACCACGTGTGTAGTTACCAAATTTTCGCATGAAATACCCTCGGTATATACATGTATATATACTATACAATGAATTATGATCTCATATACAAGATGTGCATGGTGTGAGACGAGGCATATCACTTGTTGCATATTCTAGAATACAGTACAGTCTCTCTGTAGCCAACACTTACTTATTAAACATAGTTGTCGATAACCCTTACAACGCCGAGTTTTTAAATGGACTATTCCAAAATTCAAACTGGTCAAGTTTATGGTGAATATCTATGGATTTTTCTTATAGAAAAGTGTAACACGACCCACTTTACATAGACCAGGCTGTAAAACAGAATTCATGTTGCAATACTGTTTGGATATTTTGTTTTGCCAAAAAATCCCACTCTGCTAAAATTTCAAATCGGAATGGTCCATTGTTTAATGATATAGTCCAATTTGTGTGAAAGGTTGTAATTTGTGAGATAAATTTAATTTACAAAAAGTGCAGACACTGATCAGAGAGCTTCTCTAAGAAATGTCTTTCTTAAACTCCAGTCTGGGTCTGCAGCGTTTTCAAATACCAATACACATAATTCTCGCATTCAAAGCGCTAAATAGTTTTAAGCAACCGACAGTTTTGGATGTACGCAAATAAAATAATTGGCTTTATCTATTATAATGTTGTATAAACTGATGCAACACCATTATAATTTATTGTCACTTGCAGTCATATGTATACTTTAGGTTGATTTCTGATAACGTTTGCAAACAGAAATGGACACAGAAAAGTACACTGTATGCTCGTCTTTATGAACATTTCTAATCGGGCCATTATAAGGAAATACAGGGGAAATCTACAATAAAGTGAATCAGATGACAATCTATACAGAAGGCACGTGCTAAGACTATTAACTCTGCACGCTTGTGGCAAATGTGTTAATACAGTAAAACCTCTCTTAACCGGCATTCTAGTAGAGAAGAAATTATACAGTTTAGCTTAATGCAGGGTGGAAGTCATACAGAAAGCTCCTAGAGGAGCTTTCTGCATGACTTTCACCCTGCATTAAGCAGTCACCTGTCCCCAAGACCGATATTTATACTACATTTAACTTCCGGTTAAGAGAGGTTTTACTGTACCTAGATGCAAACAGTTCATATCCAGATGAGACGCCCAGATACTTACACATTGTAATTTACCTCATGAATTATCATGTAAGAAAAAAAGACAGCGTGAAAATAGATCAGTTAATAATGATCACAAAATGTTTTGACCATAGCAGAAATGATAGCGTCATATGTTCTTTGTGGCATAAGCAAGCAGAGTAGATCCAGACCAGACGGCACATATGAGAGCCGTCTGATCTGGATCTACTCTGTTTGCTGGCGTACCAGAAAGGCGTCTCTTAGATGTAAAATTTAAATAAATGAGAGCAAAATTTCAACTGGAGAATCGCAGCAGACGACAATTTAAGCAGACGATAGTTGCTTAGCGTGCAGAGAGTTAAATGCTAAAAAGACTGATGGTATCTGCACAAGTTTACAGCAGCACAATAGATACTTATATGTAAAGAGGGTAGATCTCTACTGATATACTCCTAACAGATTTACTATTAACATAAAACTGTCGTCGCCCATTGAACAGATGACTTTCATTCTGACAAGATATGCGTTTGATTTTACCCTCAGAACTCTACTGGCGAACTTGTGATAACCTTTGTCAAACAGTTTGGATCCAGATGAGACGGCGTCTCATCAGGATCCAAACAGTTTGACAGTCTGGTGTTGTTTGTTTCTTTTTTGTTTAAGAAAACATGGAAGAAATGTACTTTTAGAATGAAAGCAGATAACAAAATCTGCAGACGACAATTGCATAAGGTTAAAGTACAGGCAACCCAAAAACAGACTTTCTAACAGCTTAAAAGTGGCGGGAGATATTTATGTAAAACCTTTTAGTGAACTCTTCCGCTGTCGTTGGAGACTATGTGATTACCTCTACAAACAGTGTGGATCCAGATGAAACGCCGAGTAACCCCGCATCTCTTCAGAATCAAAGCTGTTTTATGTTTTTACTAAACGATAATATTTGCAGACGACAATACAATATTGCAGCGAATTAGTTTAAAACCTTAATAAAACAAATTACTAAATTGATTCCAGATTTAAAATGTTCTTCCTTTCACTGAGTTGTCAAATAATTGGGCGGCTTCTAATGGTTTCTGCATTCATTCTTTGTGTGTGTGTGTGAAGAGTCATATCATGTTGTGGTAACAATATATGTGTGAAATGTATGATCCAACATAGTATGTTTGCAGAGACATAGGTAAGAAGTGTAAATCAAATGTTCTTTTAACCCTTTCCCTGTTGAATATTCATGTTAGAAATAGTTGCATCATGAATATCTATTAGCTGAATTTTTATGATGGCATATGTGCATAATATGTTTTGGTTTTGGTAGAAACTGAAGTCAAATATGTTATAATTTCAAAAGCAAACAGAGCAGACTCTGATCAGACGGCTCCTATAGGAGCCGTCTGATCTGGGTCTACTCTGTTTGCAAATACGTGAAAAAGGCGTTTATATGAAGGAAATGGTTAACAACATCTCCTTTGAATCTTCACTATAAATATCTAGGTTGTGACCACCCTTTAGAATCGACTTCTAAAGAGTAGCTACTACATAGAGTTTGGTGGAGAAATTGCGATATGCATCTTTGAAATACAGTAGAAACGCATTATAGCGGGCAATTAATCAATAAACATGGGTGTCTTTGAAAGAAGATAGCTGCTTAATGCAGGACAAAAGTAAATCAGAAAGCTCCTACAGGAGCCTTCTGATAACTTTCACATTGCATTAAGCTACCATCTGCCTTTACGACCTTATTGGTGACCGCATTAGACGGATTGTATTGTACGTAGGATTTGGTGAAGATATAACGATTTTCACATTTTGAATTCCGCCCCTTGTCTGTGGTGCAGGGTTTGGTCACGGTGTATTTTAATGAAACATGTGAATAAATTAATTTATGTGCTTATTTCAGATTCAAACTGCACTGGGATGGAATCTTACGCTAACAGCGGAGGTATATACATGACCAGGCCACGTGACCCGATCCAGGAGTCCCAACACCAGCCAGACACACTGGCGGATAAGGCAAAATTTATCAAAACCCATCTGGTACCCACCAACGCAAGACATTCGTCGTCGAAACTCCGTCACCGAAAATTGTCGAGTACGAACACAGGGGTGCGGTCGTAAACATAGTTCGGCTCTTTTTGGCACGTGCGTGGATGATAAACTGAGGAATTCCAATTGACAGAGATATGATCCTTTAGCATCAAGTCCACCTGAGATGAAATTTAAGATCATGTTTAAACTATTATAATGTAACTTTAAACCGGAAAAGCATCTGTATGATAATATTCTCCCGCACCTTTAAGGTGGTTCTAACAGTTTAACCCTTTCCCTCATATAAACGTTTTTACGCCTTTGCAGAGTAGACCCAGATCAGATGACTCCTGTAGGAACCGTCTGATCAGCATCTGCTGTGTTTGCTTATAAAATTGTTTAAATCTGATCCTAAATTGTGTGTCTAAGCCAAAACTTGCCCTTACGAGTTCAACATATAAAATTTAGTTAATGAATATTCAGGAAGCGATCTATTCTTACATAAATGTTGGTATGGGAAAGGGTAAATATGTATAGTAGCCAGTCAATGAGACAACATTTCTAGTGGAGTTGCAAACAGTGAAGACAATGGTCGGCTGTTACATTTTAGACACACTTTCTTATCAGTGTGTACATTCACAAGCATCTACAAAAATTAAAAGCAGTTATTCTGGCTAATACGCCCACCCAAAATAAGTCTAAATCTGGATTTTATTAAACAGGTTGTGCCTTAATAAGAGGGCAAAAGTTATGCAGAAAACGCCTATAGAAAAGTCTGCATTACGTTAGACATGTATTAACCCTTTCCTCCATAGATACGCCTTTCTACGCCTCTGTAATAACCACTTCTTGAAACCATTTTGATAAATAGAGCATTTGCTCCTATAGGAGCAAATGCTCTATTTATCACAATGGTTTCAAAGTACAAAATTCTAAAATTTTACTTTTCTCTAATAAATGCTCCTTTTGGGTAGATTCATTCAAAGAGTTTGGGTCTAAAAATAGCCTCAGGAGGAAAGGGTTAAGCATCCACCTGTTTTTACAGATTCATTTAGAAGCCTCTGATCTGGGTCTACATTGTTTGTAATTGACAGCGCATGCATGTCACGCATTCGAATGGTTTAAACTCCGATCTTTCCAGTTTTACTTCAATATTCTGAGAAACTATTGACCGGGTGTCAAACAGCTTGGATCCTAATGAGACACAGATTTACTAGGCGTCTTATCTGAATCCCCAACTGTTTGTAAATACGAGCCAGGTCGCTCTTAGCGCTGTAAGAATTATTATTATACTGCAAAGTAAAATCCTCACTTCTGATTGGTTAACTAGCCGTGTACATGAGTCCATGTACCCTATGAGCTGACAGGGTACATGGAAATTCCCCATGGCAGGCCCCACATATTATGGTCAGAAACCAAAAGACCGACTTCTCGACTCAGCTAAACGATGGCAAAATTCATAATAGACAACTATTGATACGTAAAGAAAACAATGCAGGAATGAATTAAAAAACATCATTGTTTGAAATGACCAATAAAACAGTTTTAAGAGGAGTTATTATATCGTCCAGCCATCTATACTAACACGAACGCCAATAAAATACAATGCAAACCACTTCGGATACCTTCGGGTAAAATTAATGTATTGGGGCGCTTTTAGGGGAATAAGCGTGTTTAGTTATTCAACATGCCAAAATGGATTTATATAAATTATCCGATCCGTAAAACTTTGCAGTATAATAAATTCGTTATACAGTTCTTTCCCAGGGTACATTACGATTTATTCCCGGCTGGTAAAATCATGTAACCCTCGCCTAACGGCTCGGGCAACATGATTTTCCTCAGCCGGGAATAAATCGTCATGTACCCTGGGAAAGAACTGTATAACTAATAATGTGTAGTTTGACAAACCGTTTAATAATTAACAAGGCAGCTGATCAGAATCTACACTGTTTACAGAACACAGAAATGCTTTATCATGGATGTGAACTTTTAATAACCTATGCGAACAGTTTGGAGCCAGATCAGCATTCAAACCAATTGAGACTGTATTATTTAGAGAAGTGGAAGATAACAACATAACTTTGGAGCTCTAAGCAAGCAAGACTAGTTTACAGTCAACACTTACGTATAGGGTAAAGGATTGATGTGTTTGTTTACTTATTATCTATTCATCTATATCATTTATATTCTGATAAATGGGACGCATAGTACGTGTAAAGGTGCATAAAATAACACAGCAGGTGTTTACAAATATACTTTCGGAGTGTGGTCTATAAAGAGAGACCACTCACAGCAGCGATTGAACGGGGTTTGCATACGCTATCGCCCCTGTTGTGTATGAATTTTGTAATGAAATCAAAGAGTTTTGTTCAAGTGCAATTTAATTTAATGTAATTGAGTTTTGTTTAATTGGTTGTAAATATTGATGATTCAGATGTGTCATATGATAACTGGTGTCATAAGTATATGTATGTCATCTCATGGGTCATAGTGACATTAAACTATCATGGTTGAATAGGCACGTGCGGTATGTGAGTATGTGTTATGGTCAAAATATGCAATATCCGAAAGCATCACTCAAAATAAGTTTCCGGTGATCACTATAGTGGACAAGAATCCCTTTAATACATAACCTTATAGGCTATTTTAGACCCAACCTCTTTGACTCAATCTACTGAAAAGGAGCATTTACTCGCGAAAAGGAATGCTTTGGAATTGTGTAGTTTTGACACCATTGCGATAAATATAACATTTGATCCTATGGAGCCAATGCTCTATTTATCACAATGGTTTCAAAAAATGACTCTTTACAGAGGCATCAAAAGCCGTCAATATGAGGGAAAGGGCTAGTGAATACACATTCTGGGAGGAGTTTCCGTTTAACTCATTCCCTCCTAGACTATTTTTAGACCCATCCTCTTTGAATAAATCTACCGAAAAGGAGCATTAACTGTAGAAAAGGAAAATTTTAGAATTGTGTAGATTTGAAACCATTGTGATAAAAGAGCATTTGCTCCTATGGAGCAAATGCTCTATTTATCACAATGGTTTAAAAATGTGTTTTTTTACAGAGCGCCAAAATGTGTCACTAGGAGGGAAAGTGTTAACATATATAAACCAGAACCTGTCCAGATCGACCACACGATATATACATGTATGTTAGTATCTTTAAAAGCATATGGTTGCTTAAAGTTATGTTTTTGTATGTATCATTCAACACCAAAAGCTGGACACATATTCGTATCATGAAAATAAATCGATTTTCTCAATATCGATATACATGTATATGGTATTGAGATTTTGATTTATTAAACACTCATCGCTGTTAACAGTGAAAACAGCTTTGGTAGCATCAGTGTCCTATGGATTGTTCATCATCTGTAAAACGTCATACAGTAAATACCCTCTAATGCAACCACCGGAATGCGGTTTAATGCTGGCTCGTAGAGACGGTTGGAAGCTTAATGCAGGACGAATGTTATGCAGAAAGCTCCTATAGGCACTTTCTGCCTTACTTTCGTCCTGCTTTAAGCTGTAACCTGCTTTAAAGACATCCATGTGTATTTATTAAATGTACACTTTAGAGGGTTTTACCTAACTTGTTCAAGAATAACGATCTGTATATCATATAGGGCATTTTGCAGTAACAAATACAGTAAAACTCCTCTAATGCGCCCACCAATAATTCTGGGTGGCAAAGGCAGGTGGTTTGCTTAATGGAGGACGAAAGTTATGCAGAAAGCTCCTATAACTTTCGTCCTGCATTAAGCAACCACCTGCTTATAAAGGCTGCTATGTTTAATCATTAAGTGGTCGCATTAGAGGGGATCTACTGTTTCTTACTTTTTATAGTGATGTACATCCAGTATATACCATAGACCAGGTGCATATTCAAATACATTTGTACTAAAATCGTCTTTTCTCCACCAAACCTTATGTTGTTTGTTACCATTCTTCAGGCTCATTTCGAATAGACGAATCTAAAGAGAGGTTTAACATTAGGGGTTGGTGAAGAAATAAAGAAGTTATTCTTGAAAATGTTTTAATTTACACATCTTTTTGGGGCCTCGAATACATGTATATTCATTTCAGGAGTACATGTGATATTAATTTTATTACATGTACATTGTGCTTGTCTAAATCTACGATGACCCTTTCAGGAGGAGAGAGTGGTATTTTTTCCAATGTTAATTTTGCGTTTGTATATTTCCAACGGGGACGGGTTATATACTATAATAATGGTATGTTTCTCATCTTATCCATTTCTAAATAGCTACAATCAATTTAATCTTTATTCTGTCAATCACGATCTGTCACTTGCAAACAGCCTGGGTCCAGATGAGACGCCGAGTAACTGGACGTCTCCTCATGATCCAAGTTGTTCAACATTCTGGCAATACTTTCCCATTAGATTTAATAGAGAATGGAAAGTACATAGACCCTGCATTTGATCAGAACTTCATCTAGCGTCACTTTTAACTGTGGGATAAGGATTAATCCTTTCCTTCATATAAACGCCTTTTCACGCACATTCAAACAGAGTAGACCAAGATCAGATGGCTCCTATAGCAGCTGTCTGATCAAGGCCTGCTGTGTTTGCTAATAGTACAATATTGAGATGATTCCACTGTTTCTGCCACAGGGGGCCATTTCGTGGGTCAACGTGGTATAATAGGTCAAAAAATTGCTTGGGTCGATTAAGTGTTATATTATATACGTATATAATAACAATGTCTACGTCCATGTGTTATTATAACAATTAATCTCATTAATATTCATGATGTTTGATTTCTTACATGAATAGTCATAGAGTAAAGTGTACTTCCAATAGTTTCCATAGAAAGAAGACTGCTATATATACAGTAGAACCTTCATATAACGACCATATAGTGAATATATAGATGGGAGCTCTATAAGAGCAAGTGGTTGCTTAACCCATCCCCGCATATTGACGCCTTTTTACGCTTCTGTAAAAGTCACTCTATGAAACCATTGTGATAAATAGAGCATTTGCTCCACAGGAGCAAATGCTCTATTTATCACAATGGTTTCAAACTACACAATTCTGAAATTTTCCTTTTCTCAAGTTAACGCTCCTTTTTTGGTAGATTTAATCAAAGAGGTTAGGTCTAAAAATAGCCTAACTGGGAATGGGTTAAAGCAGGACGAAAGTAATGCAGAAAGCTCCTATCTGTATAAGCTCAGTTCAATATCTACAGAATGCTCATGGAAAAAGGGTTATAATCAAATATTGAACGTGGAACATTGTAGCCATTTTAGAAAGTAAAGAAACAGATATTTCAAATTCCAATTATCAAACAGAGCAGACCCTGATGAGACGGCTGCTATAGGAACCATCTGATCTGGGTCCACTCTGTTTGCAAATGCGTGAAAAGGCGTTTATATGAAGGAAAGGGTTAAATGCACAGAATAATAGTTATTTTTATGGTCGCTGTAGGCATGTTTTTCTATGTCACGAGGGGCCTCCGTGGACGAGTGGTTATGGTCTTTGACTGGCAATCACTTAGCCCCTCACCCTGTGGGTTCGAATCCCGGTCTGGGCATTTGGATGTTTCATGTGAGGAAGCCTTCCAACAGGCTTGCGGAAGGTGTGTTGGGTGTTCTTCTGTGCAAGAAACAGTACGATTTATTCCGTGCACAGAACCTCTGGAGTCTTCAATTAGCTGGAGGTCGTGATATGACTGAAGTACTGTTAAAACGACGTAAAACCCGATAAAAACCAAACCCAAACTGTGGCACGACACTTTTAGTACATGTATAGGTGTTGATGGAGAAGCAAATGAGCTATTCATTTATGAATCTTTTCACTGTTCTGCCTACGTTGTACATGAGCTTAACGTGCTTAAATGTTAGTAATGGTAACCCATGTCTGAAAAAACTGTTTAAGTCATTACATGTTTGAACTAATAAAAAGGTTATCAATGCCATAGTTAGGATTCAATATTCAGCCATTTATACTGTATCTATATTGTCGTTATACAGTAAAACCTCTCTATAACGGCCACTAAATTACATCAAGTGTTTTGTGTCAAAGGCAGGTGACTGTTTAAGCAAGGTGAAAGTAAAACAGAACGCTCCTATAGGAGCGTTCTGATTTACTTTCACCTTGCTTTTAGCGACCACCTGCCCTAAATACCAAATTATTAACACAAATTAGTGGTCGTTATAGAGAGGTTTTACTGTAGTGTATTCTTATTTCATAAGTCATTTATGTACTATAATTCATTGAGTTTCGTTTTCATTTTCGTTTTTGTATTTTTGTTTTTGTTTATTAATTGAGAATGAATGTTTACTTAATACATGTATAAAAACAAATCTTGATTAAGTATTATCAGTTATATTTTGTTAATATTTTCCTTTTTGATTATATTGGTTACATGTTGTATGGATCAAAGCAACGAATTAAAATGATTGAAAAGTTTGACGTGGAGTTTAGAGTTCTATGTTTCTCTACCATATATAAACCATCACACACATAGCATAAATTAAAGTTTACCCTATACTCCATAAATACGCATTTCTTCGCCTTTACAAACAGAGTAGACCCAGATTAGACGGCTTCTATATGAGCCTAAGAGGGTCTGCTCTGTTTGCTTATGATATGATTTATATACAGTAAAACCTCTCTAAACCGGAATTATAGTACAGAAGAATTTAGATACTTGTATGCTGGTGGCTGCTTAATGCAGGGTGAAAGTCATTCAGAAAGCTCCAAGAGGAGCTTTCTGAATGACTTTCACCTTGCATTAAGCTGCCTCCTGTCTCCAAGACCAATATTTATACTAAATTTTACGTGCGGTTTAGAGGGGTTTTACTATATGATTCTGCAGTTTATGCCTTGGCCAAACATGCCCGTGTCCATTTTCTAGTACATGTATAACAAATCAATCGATGTTCATGACATCATTAGTTCTTACATAAATATTCATGGAGTAAAGGATTAGCCTTTTACCTCATGCATATTTGTGTAAGAAATAATAATATCGTGAATATTAATTAGCGGATTTGTTTAGTAATGACATATGAACAAACATAGTTTGGCCAGGGCACGCAACCGAACATACCCTAGTCAGAGGGCCACTGCCGCCTGATCTAGGTCTAATTTGTTTACAAAGACGTGAAAACGAGTTTCTACCAGGTATACGTAAAGGGCTAAATGAATCGCACACGTGTGCCCGACGACATGCATTTGTAATTACAGTAAAACATCGATAGTTCGAAGTGTTAGAGGAATAGAGAAGTTTTTAGGCAGGTGACAGCTTAATGCAGGGTGAGAGTCATGCTAAAAGCTCCTAGAGGATCTTTCTGCATTACTTTCACCATGCATTAAGCTGGCGCCTGTCTTAAATACTTCTTTTAAGTATTCGAACTATTGGAGTTTTATTGTTATTCTTGATCAAAGTTTTGTAAACAAAATGGTCCACAGATGTTTTAAGGATAATAAGACAATCGTTGTTTTGGTGTAATTCGGAAATTCGATCGCCAATCAAACGTCTGGGTGACCTATTTTTCCAAGATCCTACTATCCTTAACTTTCTTAAATGTGTAATCAATTTATTCACAGTAAAATCCCTCTAAACCAGAATTCTAGTAGAGAAAATTTTAGATACTTTTAGGCAAGTGGTTGCTTAATGCACAGGGAACGTCAAGCTTCTAGAGGAGCTTTCTGCATGACTTCCACCCTACATTAAGCTGCCGCCTGTCTCCAAGACATATATCTATACTAAATTTAACGTCCGGTTTAGAAGGGGTTTACTGTAGAACATTCTTATTCTTCAGGCAAAGCAACTATAACTTTCTCAGATTCTGGGAAGAATAAGATTGATACCGGGTTTTCTCGTGACATGAAATCACATTCTTCTCAGATCGACTTGGAATGTGATCAGACATTTCTTAGACCTGATCTTGAAAAAATTGTGTCTTACAAACATAACAACTTAATGCAGGGCAAAAGTAATGCAGAAAGCTCCTATAGGAGCGTTCTGTATTAATTTTGACCTGCATTAAGCTACCACCTGCCTTGCAGACCAATAACGATTGTTACAAAGGTTGCCAGGCCGAATTGCTGCAAATGGTACATTAGAACCTTATTTTAATCTCGTCACTCATAGGTTATTTTTTTTATTCAACCACTTTGAACAAATCTACCGAAAAGGAGCATTATCTATAGAAAAAGAAGTTTGTAGTTTGAAACAATTGTGATAAATAGAGCATTGCTCCTATAGGTTAACAAGTTCCCCATGAATATGAATGTTTTGCATGAATATTCATGGGCTTCATTTTAAGAATTACACATTAACAATGATATTCATTCAGAATTAGGTCCTATAAGAGCTGTCTGGTCTCGGTCTATTCTTTTTGTGCAAAGATACCGAAAGTGGTATACTGTAGAACCTGTCTTAACCCATTCCCTCAATAAGAGCAACTGCTCTATTTATCACAATGGTTTCAAAATTACACAATTCTCCTTTTATGAGTTAACGTAAAACACTTCTCTTAACTGCCGCTCTCAGTCTGGCTCTAAATCTTATAGCGAAGAAATCGTAGATATATTTCTTCTATCTATACTTCGTTACTTTATTAAGCAGGCTGCTTTTTCCGACCAGCTGGTGAATATTATATTGATACATATTTGACGTTTCATTTCACTGAATTTCTGCATTTATTAGAAATAGTCGTTTCCCGGAACTTAATATTCTGTTTATCCCTTTTGCAGACCCTACTTCTCTACTAGTCAATACTGTCTGCATATACAATGTACGGTAAAACCTCTCCATAACGGTACTAAAGTGTGTTAATTAGTTAGTATTTAGGGCAGGTGGCTGCTTAAAGCAAGGTGAAAGTAAAACAGAACGCTTTCTGTTTTACTTTCATCTTGTTTTAAGTACCATCTGCCTTTAACACAAAATACTTGATGTCATTTAGTGTCCGTTATAGAGAGGTTTTACTGTATTACGTTGGAGAATATAACACGAACTCTACTAGAGATTTGTCGTATTTGCTACCCTGGTTACATTGACATACAGTTATATAAATGCATCTAAAAATAGCTTAGGAGGGGTTGGTTTAAGCGGCCATCAAAAAGAGGTCTAATGATGGGTCTGTAAGGCAGGTGATAGTTTAATGCAGGTCAAAAGTAATGCAAAGAGTTGTTAAAGGAGCTTTCTTAATTACTTTTGCCCTTTATGACGCAGTCACCTACTGTTTAAAATCCCAATATTCAATAAATGAATGGCCGTTTAGGACAGGTTCATCTGTATAGCAATAATGTATAGTAAAACCTCTCTATGATGACCACTAAATTATATTAATTAGTTGGTATTTAGGGCAGGTGGCTACTCAAAGCAAGGTGAAGGTAAAACAGAACGCTCCTATGGGAGCGTTCTGTTTACTTTTACGTTGCTTTAAGCAGCCACCTGCACTTAACACAAAATAATTGATGTTACTTAGTGGCCGTTATAAAGAGGTTTTACTGTATACATTTCTTCTAAGTACGAGCAACGAAATTTTCATATCGATTTTCCTAAATCTTCCTAAATCTACTGTAATTATGTCAGTAATGAATGGATCTTGAACATATACAAATTTGAATGTAACTGAACTGGTAGTTTTGATTTTATTAACACATTCTACGAACTTTTTGCTCAGCCCTCGTAGATGTACTGGTGTTTCCCACCAAGTTTCATTTTAATCCAGCAAGAGTTCACTGAGAAACGGCACGAAAAGTAATGCTGGACAGACAGGCGGGACATTTACCGTGGTGGCCCTAGTTTTCCTGGATTAAAGGGGAAATGTATTAAAGGGGAAATAAATATGTACGCACCGATTGTTGATTTATCTGTATTTGTTTCCCTTATTACCCATTATCTCGCAGTATACAAAATATCTGTTCAAACTCATTCGTGTTCTATTTCTGTATTAACCCATTACTTCATAGGCTATTTTTTTTAGATCCAACCGCCTTGAATAAATCTACCGAAAAGGAGCATTAACTAGAGAAAGGGAAATTTAAGAATCTTGTAGTTTGAAACCATTGTGATAAATAGAGCATTTGCTCCTATAGGAGCAAATGCTTTATTTATCACAATGGTTTCACAAAGTGACTTTTACAGAGTCATCAGAAATCGTCAATATGAGGGAATGGGTTAAAATGCAAACAGAATGTCAAACAATCTGGATCCTGAAGGGGACACCGAGTTACTCGGCGCCTCGATCCAAAATCATCGATACGCTCGTAACGTGTTTTAAACCATTAATTCGCGAATATTCATAACAAATTCAACCCATTTTGAATACAAATTACATAATACTAATACTAAAAATATAGAATAAAAAAGTATTTTCATGCAAATCAATATAGGAGCCGTCTGATCAGAGTCTGTTCTGTTTGGTTATTGAATAGTATATATATAGGAAAAAACCCTCTAAAGCGACCACTTTGTCATCGAATAACATTGTCTTCATAGGCAGGTGGTTGCTTAATGCAGGAGCTTTCTGCATAACTTTCATCCTGTAGTAAGCTACCACCTGCCTTAAACACCAATATTTTGGTGGTCGCATTCGAGGGGGTTTACTGTATACATGTATCTTATACTACGATTTCTGCTTGTTCCAACACTTCTAGTTTTCATACGCCATTATAATACAGTAGAACCCCTCTAATGCGACCACTTAATGAATAAACATGGCTGTCTTTTTAAAGAGGTAGTTGCTTAATGCAGGACAAAAGTAATGCAGAAAGCTCCTCTAGGAGCTTTCTGCATTACTTTTGTCCTGAATTAAGCTACCACATGCATCTAGCACCCAGAATCATACCTCTTTTAAGTGGTCGCATTAGCGGGGTTTTACTGTAAAAGCATCCGATTACTATTCATGATGTCATTATGTCTTACATGAATATTCATTAGGTAAAGGATTAAATCGGAATGTTCCAAAATGTCCATATATGGATTTCTTTTTCAGTTCAGCAGGTTTGACTGTTACTGTCATATTTGTATATATATTTTAACCCGATCCCTCATAGTGATGCCTTTTGACCCCTTTTGGAGCATCTGTAAATGCCGCCTTTTGAAACCATTATGATAAATAGAGCATTTGCTCCATAGGAGCAAATGCTCTATTTATCACAATGGTTTCTAAACTAGACAATTCTAAAAAAAAATCCTTTTTCTAGTAAATGCTCCTTTTTGGTAGATTTATTCAAAGTGGTTGGGTCTAAATACATTAGGTAATGGGTTAAAGTGGGTTCAGCACCGATACCTATAAGGTATTCAGTAAAAAAAAAAACACCTCTAAACCAGATTTTTAGTAAAGAATAATTAAGATACATTTAGGCAGGTGGCTACATACTGCAGAGTAAAGGTCGTACCTTGGGTTCTTTCTGTATTGCTTTCACACTGCATTAAGCTGCCACCTGTCTGAAAGACCGACATTGATATTGATTTTAACGTCCGGTTTATGGGGGCTTACTTAGCTCCATTCTACAATAGCAGTCCTATTCGGTATACAGTAAATCCTAATAAGTAGTTTGTGTTAAAGGCAGGTGGCTGCTTAAAGCAAGGTAAAAGTAAAACAGAACGCTCCTACAGGAGCGTTCTGTTTTACTTTCACCTTGCTTTAAACAGCCACTTGCCCTAAATACGAACTAATTAACGAAATGTAATGGCCGTTATAGAGAGGTTTTACTGTAACAAGATTTTGGGAAAAATAAAATATATCTGCTCAAATTTGGATCTGGTACAATGCTGACTACTTCCGATTCGATCAAGGAGAAACTATGGATCTGGATGAGACGTGGATTTACCTGGAGTCTCATTTAGATCCAAGATGTTTGAGTCGCAGATCGCGAGATAGTTAACTCTCTCTCTCTTCTCGATATATATACTGACCACCTAAAATTATGGATGCTATATGCAGGCGGTAGCTTAATGCAGGACAAAAGTAATGCAGAAAGAGCGTTCAGTATTAATTTTGTCCTGCATTAAGCAACCCCCTGCTTATAAAGACGTCTATGTTTATTTATTAAGTAGTAACATTAGAGGGTTTTTACTGTATATAGGTGCATTAAAAAGAAAAACTGGCACCACTAGTGCAATTTTACATTTAAAATTATTAAACAGAAAAGCTTTTTTTTCTTTTAAATATAATTTGCTTGTTCTGTACTTTCTTTTTACCTATATATATACATATATTGAGACAGGTTATATATTGGCAAACTCGCGATTGTAGTTGGTGGCCAATGGTTTAATTCCGGGTATGACACCGTGTAAGTAGGTTAACGATAACACATGTGGTCACGTGACACGTGTTGCCTTTCATATGCTGGACACATGTCGTAAATGGAAAGTGTCTTCCTAAATCAGATTTCGATGCAGACTTCCTGATACATGTATTTCATTTCAAACGACATGGCCAGGGTTTCAAGCAAATGGAATCCTGATGAGACGCTAAGTTACTCGATGCCACCCCGGTCACCCCCGGTTCCAAACTGTTTGCAAATGTTGTTGTCATAATCTGCCCATAGCATGCTTAAGTTAGGGGTGAAAAGAGAATCTCATTATTCTTATTGCAACCTTGTGACTAATTAATGAGCTGATTGCTCTATCACCAATTGGAAACCGTTTAATTATTCATGAGAGCTACTAACAAAGACGAGAATTCCTTAACCCATTCCCTCATATTGACGATTTTTGACGACTCTGTAGAAGTCACTTTGTGAAGCCATTGTGATAAATAGAGCATTTGCTCCTATAGGAGCAAATGCTCTATTTATCACAATGGTTTCAAACTACAAAATTCTACAATTATCTTGTTCAATGTTAATGCTCCTTTTCGGTAGATTTATTCAAAGAGGTAGGTTCTAAAAATAGCCTATGAGGTAATGGGTTAACGCATGTTACCGTCAGCTAGTCCTATCACTACATATGCATATTAAATTATGTCCATTGTACTCATATTTTGTTTTAGTTTATTTCCATCCATTGTTGCTGTTTTGTTATTTATGTGACTGTTATTGTTGCTGTTTTGTTGTTGATGTGATTGTTATTGTTGCTGTTTTGTTATTTAGGTGACTGTTATTGTTGCTGTTTTGTTATTTAGTTGACTGTTATTGTTGCTGTTTTGTTATTTATGTGACTGTTATTGTTGCTGTTTTGTTATTTATGTGACTGTTATTGTTGCTGTTTTGTTATTTATGTGATTGTTATTGTTGCTGTTTTGTTATTTATGTGACTGTTATTGTTGCTGTTTTGTTGTTGATGTGATTGTTATTGTTGCTGTTATGTTATTTATGTGATTGTTTTTGTTTTGTAACTTTCTTGTTGTTGGTGTTATTGATTTTATTGTTAGTTTATTACTGTTACTGTTTTTGCCGTTGATTTTGTTTTTGTTTTGATGATATTTTTTATTTTGCTGTTGATATTGTTGTTGTTATTCTTGTTATAAGTATTATTATTATTATTATTATTATTATTATTATTATTATTATTATTATTATTATTATTATTATTATCATCATTATTATTATCATTATTAGTATTATACTATGTCAAACCCAGGTATCGTTTCTTATTTATCAACTTGTTTTATTGATTGTAGTACAGTATAATCTATAGCTAAAGCAGTCGCATCGTTTATCAGCACAGGAGATTGTAAAACATGTGGTTCCTTAATGTAGAACAAAAGCTATACAATAACAGCCTACATTTGTCCTGCATTAGTTACCACTGTATTTTATACATACAGAATTAGTCTACTTCTGAGTGTTCGTAATAGCGAGACTTTAATGCACATACATTGTATATACATACGCTAGTTTGTTTGTTTATTATTGACATGTGTCCGTTAATTGCAAAGGCAATTACTACCATTGCTTTGGTTTGTTTTGTCCGTCCCTTTGTTCGTTCATTCGTCCGTTTGATTGTTTGTTTCGGGATTTTATCCCACTTTAGAAGTGCAGTAAAACCTCTCTATAACGGCCACTAAATTACGTCAAGTATTTTGTGTTAAAGGCAGGTGGGTGCTTAAAGCAAGGTGAAAGTAAAACAGAACGCTCCTATAGGAGCGTTCTGTTTTACTTTCATTTTGCTTGAAGTAGCCGCCTGCCCTAAATACCAACTAATTAGCATGATTTAATGGCCGTTTTAGAGAGGCTTTACTGTATTTAATTCATATCGTGACGTCCAGCTATTTGCATATGGAGGAAGAGCCCGGGCGGTTTACCTGGCACTGAACAAATTGCATTGTTTCGTGCACAGAACATCCGGGTGGAACCATCGACCTACCGCAAGTTAGTAAGAATCCAAATGCCCGACCCAGGATTCGAACGACAGCCGTGAGAGGCTAGGTTATCATAACCGCGCGGCCACGGAAGCCCCGTAGTATCAATTGATGTATCAAATATGCAATCTTTAACACTGAATGCGAAATGAGACATTGATTAGGCAGTAAATAATTAATTATTGACCATAAGTCAGATAATGTGATCACGCGTATTTTACTGATAGAAATAGGGATTGGAAGAAATGGTAAAGAGCAAAAACTGAAATACGGATATATGCCAACGTGAAAGGATCATTTGCTTCAGGCATATAAAGCGTCAAAATGGCTGGATCATATTCGGGTTTATTGTCGTATGCGAAATTAAGTTTTCTTATTGTGTCGGCGTATCTATTTACTCTGTATTTGATTTTGAAATGTATCCCCCTGTATTCACAAGACGAACCGGGCGTCTTTGTAACGGTTAGACGGGGATCTAATCAAACAGGAATGGTTGCAACAGACTCAAAATCGTTTTCGTATCAGCTCAAGTCTCTAAAAGACAAAGAATCGTTCTTCAAAAAAATCGTCAAAACGAAATCAGAAGAAAACAAAGAGGTTGTGGATTTTGAGGACATCGGCGAAGAAACAGCGGACTGTTTATCAACAGAAAATTTTAACAGGTTTCGAAAAATCCACGAAAATGTTTTCACGTATTCAGCATTTTATGATACCCGAACTGGACAACCGTTTATTAGAATATTAGCAATTGTTCGTAGGAATTTTTCAGTTCCAAGAGGTGATCCGTTCTGGTGTCATTTCCCGATCTATGATGAACATTCTGAGGTCAGCTATGTCTCTACGAAACTTGGTTTTTACGAATTGTGTGAAAACCACAAACGCCTTTACGGAGGATGGATTCTATCATGCGGCATTCCTCCCAGTATGCAGGCTGTTCCAGACGAGGTTCTAGTTGGACACGGAGAAACAACTGGAGAAAGTGTTTCACGATCCAAACGAATATGTGTGAAGTCTCGCAGTAAAAATGTGACAAGAAAAACTCTTCAGTTCGGCGTGTGTGTTCCACCACTGTATGGTGATATTAAGCCAAAAGATCTGATAGAATTTGTAGAGTTCAACAGAATCCTTGGTGGCAACGTTTTCACTTTTTATACTCAAGAATCAATGGACAAAGTGTCTAGTGAAATAGAAGCCGTTCTACGATATTACGAGTCAAGGAATATTATAAACATCGTGAGATGGCACCTTCCGGTTTCGTTAAAACACATCTGGTACCATGGTCAGTCTCTAGCAATAAACGACTGTTTGTATAGAAATATGTTTGATTTCGAGTACTTGATATTTGTTGATATAGACGAGTTCCTCGTCCCTCGTGTAAATCTTACTAACTGGAGCGACGTCATTGATACTATTGCAAAAACAGACCATGTAAAATTTAGAAATGCAAGCGGCTTGATATTCAAATCTACTCTTTTCTCTGGCGAGTTCTCTAGATCAGTCTTCACCGAAGAGATGAAAGTCAACGTGCTAACAAACAGAACAAAGGGATTCAGCTTTTACAGAAATAAAGTCATCGTGAAACCAGCGAGAATTTTCGAGATGGGGATTCACCATATCAGCCGATCATGGCCTGACAGTGACCATTACGGCGTTATTAAGGTAAAGACGGATATTGCGCATGTGCACCACTATCGGAAGTGTGTCAGTGAATTCGGAACTCATTGTGAAGCATGGACGGAGGATTTGACAGTGCCGGTCAAATATGGGATGGAGCTAGTAAACAGATATCTACGAACTGTGTATGACATTACTCCGTAAACTATAAGGTCAAGTACGGATAATTTACATCATAACCCTTTGAATATTAACCCATTCACTGTCATGAAGACAAGTACAGTTGAACTTCGATACCTCGAACTTCAAGGGACTATATAAATTAGTTCGAGGTAACAGAAGTTCGAGTTATCCGATTTCTAATCTGGACAATTTCTTTAGTTTACAGCTTAATGCAGGTCTACAGTAATGCTGAAAGCTCCTGTAGGAGCTTTCAGCATTACTGTAGACCTGCATTAAGCTGTGGCATGTGTGCATAGTGATACATTTTTAGCAATTCTGTATTGTAAGATTTTGGAAGGACCGAACTTTTAGTTCGAGTTATCCCGTTGTTCGAGTTATCCGAGTTCGAGATATCGAAGTTCAACTGTATGTGATGTCAAACACAAACACAGTTTATATCCAGATAAGACGCCGGGAAACTCTGTGTCTCACTAGGATCCAAACTGTTTGACACCCTGCTTATTGGTTTTAAACTTGAAACAGAAGACACAAATGTGTCCGGCAGACAACACTGGTGGCACTGAAAAGGTTAAATATTTAAATTAAATGACTTATTCGTGTTTAACGATAGAGTGCATGTGGTATGAAATGATAAAATGAGAGAGAAAATTGAATGCCAAGCAGTGCAGAACATGACCAAAGGTCTCCAAATGTCAGTACACTCGTTTCCGGTTTTCAGAGAGTTAACCCTTTACTCCATTAATACAACTTTCTATGCCTTTGCCAACAGAGTAGAACCAGATCAGAGGCTTCTGTAGGAACGGTCTGATCAGGATCTGCTCTGTTTGCTTCTGATATAATATAGATAATTATTCTATAGTTTCTGCGAAGGCCAAAACTGACTGTGTCCACGTGTTATTTTAACAATTAATGTAATTAATATTCACAATGTCATTATTTCTTACCTGCATATTCATAGAGTAAAGGATTAATGTGGATGTAAATATACATATACAGTAAAACCTCTCTATAACGGCCACTAAATTGTGTTAAATAATTGGTATTTAGGGCAGGTGGCTGCTTAAAGCAAGGTGAAAGTGAAACAGAACGCTCCTATAGGAGCGTTCTGTTTTACTTTCACCTTGCTTTATGCAGCCACCTGCCTTTAACACAAATTAAATGATGTAATTTATTGGCCGTAATAGAGAGATTTTACTGTAGTCAATATTTTGTCACATATAACAAAAAAGTAAATTCTCATTTCATGTATAGTAAACAGACTTTCTTGTGAACTCTTAACCCAATTTCATTATCAAATAACGTTTTACTTTATGAATATTTATGCAAGAAAAAGAATGAATATCAATTAGCTGAAATGTTAAAATGGCATATAAATGCATGAATGTTTGGCCAGGATAAGACGTGTAGTACCAAATCGTGTTTAAGATGTGTTTTCTATGGAGTAAAATTTTACCGCATTTCTTTCCGCTAGCCAACCCTGTTGAATTCAACATAATTTAACAAAAATATCCAAGTGACAAAAACGTGAGTGCAGTAGCATCTGTCTTAAGCGGCCATCCATTATTGAACATAGAAGTCGTAAAAAGCAGGTGGTTGCTTAATGCAGGACAAAAGTAATGCAAAAAAGCTAATATAGGAGCTTTCTGCATTACCTTGGACCTACATTAAGTTACCACGTGCTTAACAGGCCCATAATTAGACTTCTTTTTGATGGTCGCCTAAAACAGGTTCCAAAAACTATTTCCTTTCCAAGTATATGCAGCTGTAGTAGCTTGAATTGAGCACAGGAGCGTTAGATAATCAGAAACTATTTAACATTTCCTCGTGAATATTTGTGTAAGAAATGACGACAGCATGAATTATTATAAGCCCGATTTTTGTAATTGTATCGGAATTTATGTTAGATTCAGATCTGTATAATTCCATCATATAGGCAAACAGAGTAGACCCTGATTAGTAAAGTACCTAGTTATAGTCTACTTTCAGTCCGAATGACCGCTCAGCCGACTGTACATTTACTCCCCTGGTCATTGAGTCATTGGCCTACAATATTGAGCACTGCTAACATATGGCGCAATCATGCAGCCGCAGTACCGGCGAGTGACCCTCACAGGTACCCATTTTAACCCCTGGGTGGAGAGGATGTGCGGGTTGGGGACACGGAAAAGCGTCTCTGAAATTTCCGGGAGGGACCGGGATTTGAACCCCGGACCTCCGGACTGATAGTCAAGCGCGTTACCACTAGACCACCGTCACCTGTAGGAGCCGTCTAATCAGGATCTACAGTATAACCTCTCTATAACGGCCACTAAATTACACCTGTTTAAAGCAAGGTGAAAGTAAAACAGAACGCTCCTATAGGAGCGTTCTGTTTTACTTTCACCTTGCTTTAAGCAGCCACCTGCCCCAAATACCAACTAATTAACACATTTTAGTGGCCATTATAGAGAGGTTTTACTGTACTCTGTCTGCAAATACGTAAAACGTAAAGGGTTAAACAAAATGTACATATTACCATCGACAGAAAATGTCACTTAGCGTCTGATCTAGATCAAAACTGTTTGCAACTGTTTTATGTAACAGAACTCTCATTGCACGGTATTGGCGAATATGCTTAGGCCTACTTATGCAAACTATTAGGATCCGGATAAAGTACTGAGATCTAGTTGAGATACGGTGATCTAGGTGAGATCTAGTTGAGATACGGTGATCTAGGTCAGATACGGTGATCTAGGTCAGATATCGTATAATTAAGTGGGTCATCAGGATACCAATCGCTTGACTTCTCATAACGTTTTAAAAAGAAACGGAAATATATACTTTGAAGACCGGGACAGATATTTTGTAATACCAATATGTCCCTTAGAGTTAAAAGGGTTACGTTGGTTTCCGGCTCAATGACATCGTCTAGTAAACCCTTCAATTGATGCTAACAGAAGGGTCTTTGTTATTCCCTAAGTATATCATAAATGCATTGTATCCCTGTGAGATATAACATACAGTCGAACCTGTCTGCCAACACTGGGAGTATAGATTGAACGTTGAGTAACTTGTCTGGTCATCTGGACACAAACTATGAGGCACTTGTTAAGTAGCTTCTCAGAAGCTAGAACGAATCTGAAGTGACAGCAGGTTTTCATAATGTATTAACCCTTCACTTGCTATTCACGTCAATATACGTACATGTAAACCGTGAAGACCCAGATGAGACAGCTCCTGCAGGAGCTGTCTCATCAGGGTCTGCACTATTTACAAGTTGATTGTGCAACCAGTGCACCCCACAGCAGTGATTACACAGCGATATACTTGTACACAGTGAAGATATATGTAATTATACAACAGGGCATGAGTAAATAAGGCGACATGTATTTTAAAATTCAGCAAGCGAATGGTTAAAGAATCGGAAATAAGTAAAGATTGCAACGAATTGTACTTTAGGCAGACCTTATTTGTCCAACAGGATATGGGTTAAAATGAAAAAGTACATGCGACCTTGCGGAATGTGTGTTCACTGAATGTACTTATACGTATACAGATAAAATGGTATGTGTTATCTTTAGCGCGTTATGGGTAAAATGTGTGTTAACCCTTGAAATGCAGGAGTGTAGTATCATTTGCAAACAGTGCAGACCCAAATAAGAGGGCCCTCGTATCAGGTCTGCTCTGTTTGCCATTTGCCATTTGTATATAGCCCTTTCATACCAAATGCGCTCTATATTAATGATGAACTATTCCACTTTGAAAATTAAACCTTCGAAGGTTTCGTCTATTCGAGCGGTATGGATCCAGATCAGACTAACGGAAATACATGCTGACTTATCAGGATCGACACTGTCTGACACTCAGATGTTTCATTTCTAATGTTTGCCGAAAGCAAAATATTTTGAATTGTGCAGAAAACATTTTGTTCCTGCATGCTAAGGAATACAATTAAATGTAATAGTTAACTCTTTTCCCTGTTCTCTGTTTATTTCAAATTTCAATTTTCATGGACACACTAATCATACTGCAGTATAGAAGATGGAACATTGTATCCATTTTAAGAAGTAAAGAAACTTATCTTTCAAATTCCATTAGCATACAGAACAGACCCTGGTCAGGCGGTTCCTGATCTGGGTCTACTCTGATGGCAGATGCGTGAAAACACGTTTATATGAAGGAAAGGGTTTAACTCGTTTACCACCGAGGACACCGGAAAGCGACTCGCAAGGATTGCTGCAGTAGGCGAATATGTGATTGCAAACAGTCTGGATCCATATGAGACGCACAGTAACTCGTCGTCCGATCAGGATCCAATCTGTTTAACACGCTACTTACGTTTAACCCTTTCCCCGTTCTATGTTTATTCTAAATTTCAATACCTACTAAATTTTCATGGATAAAATAGTTATAATGAAATATGAAAGACAGAACATTGTAGCCATTTTAGAAAGTAAAGAAACAGATCTATCACATTCCATTAGCAAACAGAGCAGACCCTGATCAGACGGCTCCTAAAGGAGCCGTCTGATCTGGGTCTACTCTGTTTGCAAATGCGTGAAAACACGTTTATATGAGGGGAAGGGTTAAGAGAAGAAATTGAAGGAAGTCCACTCTGAAACTTAGAACAGGCGACATTGTTTTACTAATGAAAATTATTTGGCGCAAAATGAGTAAAGCCACTAAAGACTCTGCTACGTTCAGTGTCTCCATTGTCAATCTCAACTATTGAATGACAAATATTTAATCAAAGCGATATATGTAGATTGGTGTCGAAAGTGCAGGGTTTAATTGCAATTTGACTCGTTTAACTCTAATTATACTTAGCGCGAATTTGACTACCACTTTCAAACAGTTTGGATCCAAATCTGACTAGGCTCGACCCAGATGTTCAGGCTTCACGCTTCTTGAAATTCTATCAGAAATAGTTAATGAGCTAGATCAAGTCGGGAGTACGTAATGCCGTAGGAGAAAACTGTTTTAGCTGACGTAATATTTTGTAGACGATATGGACTACGTTGTTTGAGAGTCCGCCTTTTTAACCCTTCTCTTGCTGAATTTTAAAATACATTTCTCCTTCTTTACCCATCCCTGTTGTATAATTACGTATATCTTCACTGTGTACAAGTATTTCGCTATGCAATCACTGCTGTGAAGTGCACTGGTTGCACAATCAACTTGTAAATAGTGCAGACCCTGATGAGACAGCTCCTGCAGGAGCTGTCTCATCTGGGTCTTCACTATTTACATATAGGTATATTGACGTGAATAGCAAGCGAAGGGTTAAGACATGTATATGCAAACAGGACAGGCCTATATCAGACATCTCCTGTTATAACGATCTGCTATATTTGTTTATATTCGTATTGCAAATCTTTACTGCTTACCATGACCATAACTATTTACTCCATAAACACGCCTTTGCAAACAGAGCAGATCCAGATCACATGGATCCTATAGGAGTCGTCTAATCAGGATCTGCTGTTTGCTCATCAGACGCGGAATTAGAAACAAACTTTTTTGAGTCATTTTATAAGATATAGATCTAATAATCTGAAATCCTGGATCCACACTTGCTTATTATATAATATAGATATGAGTATACAGTTTCTGCCATGGCCAAACATTCCTGTGTCTATGTCCTATTATAAACATTAATCTAAGTAATATTCGTGATATCATTATTTTTACATGAATTATCATGGAGTAAAGGGTTAAATTTCCGTTTTATATTTTCTGTATAATAATAAACTATTATTCATACATGTTTTTAGACTTGGTGGAAACTTGTTTAAATATTCATAAAGTAAATATATTAATGTATAACAGGAAATATTTATAAAGGAATTAATACAATAAAAATTCTACGCTTTCGAAACAATCAGGAAAATCAGAAAAAAACATCAGGATATGACAGAAGCACCAAAGATGACCGAACGCGTGTGTGATCAACGCATGCGCACTGTGGGCATCGACTCGTATAAAACACAAGCGTTCAACTAGAGTTTTTGAATGAACCATATATTCATGCGAAGCAATGCAAGTTAATACTGATACACAACTGGTATAAGCTCATACAGCATACAGGGTAGACCCCAGACCCGATGGTTCCTGTTGACCTATCCTTATTCCTAGTTTTTGTGAATCCAAACTTGATTTTCTTTATTATATGCAGCAACTTTACATTGTTGCAATCAAGGGGTGAGTTGGGTTTTACGTCCGACCAACAGTATTTCAGTTATTTGCAGACTGTATCCGCATGAGAAAGTTATAGTGCTGCCTCACTGGAACGCCCCTGCCGCAGGCACATGGCAAGGGCATCCCACCTAGTCACATTATCCTGACACCGGGCCGACCAGTCCTAGAACTACCCCTTTAATGTCGAGCGTAGACAGGGGAGCTACTAGTACCAACTTTTAACGACTTTTGGTCTGTCGCGGCCGGGGATCGAACCCACGACCTTCCGTACCGCAAGCGGACGCTCTACCACTGAGCCACGCGGCCGGCGTTGCAATCAAGTAATCCCAGACCAAACAGTTCCTATAACAGCTATGTGATCAGGGTCTATTCTGCTTGTAAACATGTTATAGATCTGATTCTACGTGAGTTATCATGGCAGTATACGAGATCCATATTTTCAAGTTTTGATACAAGCATTAGTCATGATGGGCGGGGTGCATGAGGTAAAGGGTTAACCCTTTCCTGATAGAGATGAATTTTAAAGCATTCGCAAACAGAGCAGATCCAGATCAGACGGAATCTGTAGAAGTCTACTGATCAGGATCTTGATATGGAATTATATAGATCTGATTCTAGTTTCTCCCATAACCAAATATCATATACGATAAAAAAAAACACCTCTAATGCGACCAATTTATGAATGGAAATAAAAGTATTTAAAAGCAGGTGGTTATTTAGTAAAGGTCGAAAGTTAAGCAGAAAGCTCCTGCATGAGCTTTCTGCCTAACTTTCGACCTGCATAAAGCTACCACCTGCATTTAAGACCAAGAATTATACATCGTTTTGGTGGTCGCATTAGAGTGGTTTACTGTATTTCAACACCATTATAAATATTCAGCAAATAAATATCAATAGCGTCATTACATAAATACACATTGTAGTCATATGGGAAAGGGTTAAATAGGTCAACAACCGTTTCAAGGGTTCTCTTTCGAGCGCTTGTAGCTTCTTTGAGACAGAATTTCTTTTTCCAGCCATCCAAATGATTAACAAACACATACATGTACGGTAAAAAGGATGGTGCATACATTAGAACCCCTCTTATGCGACCACATAATGAATCAACATTTCTGCCTTTATAAGCAGGTGGTTGCGTAATGCAGGTCGGAAATTGTGCAGAAAGCTCCTATAAGAGCTTTCTGCATAACTTTCGTCCTGCATTAAGCTACCACCTGCCTCTGCCACCCAGAATTATGCCCATTACTGGTGGCCGTCGCATTAGAGAGGGTTAACTGTATTATAAACCAGTGTAAATAGTTCGTTCTTCTTAACCCTTCCACTGCTGAATATTCAAAGTGGAGCAACCAGTCCGGTGTGGTGTTTAATTGTAGAGTCTATTCAGTAGGTGAGCGGATTTTTGTATGACAAACAGTGCAGACCGTATTCAGAGAGTTCCACTGAATGTCCCCTGATCTGTGTCTATACTGTTTGAAAATGCCACTTCAATTGTTCCCCCGCATTAAAGGGATGAGCTTATCGTTGATATCCGGGGGGTTTTGCGTTGCGTCAACTGCGGCTCTTGTCAGTTTTATGCACATGTGCGAACTACCAGTTCAAACAAAACACTGGGATTGTAAATAATAAAACGTTTCGCTAAATTTGTTAAACTTCTTGCACGGTAGCGACAAAACTGTGATTACTTCTGCAAACAGTTTGAATCCAGATGAGACACCTCAGAGTGCGACAGTCTCATCAGGGTCCAAAGTGTTTGACACCCTGGCCATATTTTTGACACATATATTGAAGAACAGATATTTTAAGAATTTAAGCAGGTGACAATTGTTGCAGACGAATATTTACTGAGCGTGCAAAAAGTAAAGGCAGTCTCTGCGCCTGATTGTAATTAATTATAGACTTTGAAAATTACGTGGGGAGCGTTTATTACTTCAGTGTTTATCCTCCCTGAAGAGCACTTACAAGTATTGGAAAATGCACTCTAAGTTACACAAGAAAGTTAATTAAATCTAGAAAAAAACAGTTGACGCTTGCGGATGCTCCTGGAAATAGTCTGTTTTGGGATAGTCTTCATTAGTTTCATTTAGCAGAACATTTTGGAGATACACTTGAAAGTGCTTGCTCTAGTGTGATTCGTATTCTTTCAGTACGCTCAACAGGTAAATACACGCGTGATAAGGAAATGTGTCATACCGGATGTATTTTATCATAGGACCGTTTTTTTGTTCTGCATTGGACCCCATAATTGATGAACTATGTTCGTACAGCTGATAACAGCAAATCTTTCGACAAGTGTCATTGTAGCCATTCTGTGTCTTCTCGTGTTGTTCTTTCCGAGACGACGCAAAGGTGTTCCGAATGGTCCGTTTGTATTCCCTGTCTTTGGTAATCTACCGGCGCTAAGGAGCCAGGATGTGATGGGTAGATTCGGAGAGCTTCGACAGAAATATGGCGACGTCTATGGTCTGTACTTCGGCAGAGACTTGACCGTGATCTTGAACGGGTACGACGTCATTCACGACGCATTAGTGAAGAAAGGAAATCTATTTTCAGTTCGTCCAAGAACGGACTTTCACCAACTCATGTTCAAAAACGCTGCTGTTGTGTTTGCAAATGGTCAAGTGTGGCGAGAACAAAGACAGTTCTCCTTAATGGCGCTAAATGAGTTTGGATACAATTGGACAGTGAAGAGTCTCGAAGAGCGTATAAACGAAGAAATAGTGCATTTCATAGCCCGGGTTGGTAGTTTCAAGGGTCCATTCGATATCCGGGAGTCGGTAAACCTAAGTGTAGCCAATGTTGTGGCAGGCATTCTGTTCGGGGAACGATGCAGCTATGACGATCCGAAGTTCCGGGCTTGTCTGGATTCTGTCGGTGCCGCAGCACGTCTGTTTGCGCGCTCAAATCTTCTCACGAACTGCTTCCCATTCCTGCGTCATCTCCCAGGCGATCTACTAGGCATAGACAAAATTGAAAAGATACGTGAGAGTCCAAAACTGTTTATACAAAAGCCATTAACTGACCATATGGATGCATTTGACGAACGTAACGTCAGGGACGTCCTTGATCTTTACATAAAGGAGATTCGTGACAATAAAACAAACGAAACAAACAATACGTATACCGCTGAGAAACTCGAGGCATTGACGGGTGAGTTGCTAAGTGCTGGCTCCGAAACCACTGCAACGTGTATTATTTGGATCGTATTATATCTAATACGGTACCCGGATATTCAAGAAAGACTTCAGAGTAATATTGATGACGTCATTGGCAAAGATAGGATGCCATGCCTTCAGGATAGAACTAAATTACCGTATGTTGAGGCCACTATACTTGAAGTTCTCAGAATTGAACCCGTGGCACCGCTCTCTGTTCCTCATTCTGTGCACGAAGATGTTATATACCGAGATTTTCTCATCCCGAAGGATACGACAATTCTAGTCAATCTGCATTCCGTGTTAAAAGACCCTTCCCTTTGGCCCGATCCTAATGTCTTTAAGCCGGAACGATTCATCGATGAAACAGGAGTGGTCAAAGTTCCAAAGGAATTCATTCCTTTCTCCGTAGGAAGACGGGCTTGTCTTGGAGAGTCTCTGGCCCGGATGGAGCTATTTTTATACACTACATCGTTGTTGCAGAAATATAATTTCTTCACGCCAGAGGGCTCCCCTTTGCCGGGCGTACAAGGACATTTAGGCATGACCTACAGCCCGAAACCATTTAACATTAGAGTGCAATCCAGATAAAGGTGCAGTTACTGTTAACTTTAGTCTGCTACCGATGGATCCGTTTTAACAATGACAAACAGCTTGGATCGGACCCAGACGAGACGCAGATGAACTCTGCATCTAATCAGGATCCAAACTGTTTGACACTCCGATTGTATTTTGGTTGATAAACTGGTTATGGCTTGATTTTGTAGTTGGTGAAAAATTGTGTGAACACAATTTGCTCAGCAGGCTAAAGGTAAATGTACTATATGTACTTGTGCCTAAAGAAAAACGGGCAGTCGGATGAATCAGTTTAACAACCCATACGCATAACTAATTAAATCTTGATTTGTACTGTTTGCAACCGTGTTGCTTTTTTCTGACGTGTACAAAGAATGAAGAAACTTGTTTGGACTAACACTGATCTGGGTCTATGCTGTTACTGCGAGTAATTGTTGTAACTATAAACATATAAAAATGTGTTTGAATTTAACCCTTTACTCCATGAATATGCATGTAAGAAATATAGTTTTGGCTATAGTAGAAACTGTAGAAACGTAGCGATAGTATTTCATAAGCAAACAGAGCAGACCCTGGTCAGATGACTCCTATATCTGGGTCTTCATTGTATGTACATGCGTATTTATGGAGAAAATGGTTAAGTTCATTCTCAAGCATCTACTTGGTTTCATATTGAGCGAAACTCAAGCTCTCACCTAACAAATACTTGAGACACAACTCATACCCACACAACTCATACCCAAATAACTCATACCCAAAACCAACTCATACCCAAACAACTCATACCAAAACAACCCATACCCACACAATTCATACCCACACAACTCATACCCAAACAACTCGTATGAACACAACTCATACCCAAACAACCCATACCCACACAACTCATACTCACACAACTCATACTCACACAACTCATACCCACACAACTCATACCCAAACAACTCATACCCACACAACTCATACCCAAAACAACTGATACCCAAACAACCCATACTCACACAACTCATACCCAACAACTCATACCCACACAAATCATACCCAAAACAAATCATACCCAAAACAACTCATACTCACACAACTCATACCCAAACAACTCATACCCACACAACTCATACCCAAAACAACTCATACTCACACAACTCATACCCAAACAACTCATACCCACACAACTCATACCCAAACAACTCATACCCACACAACTCATACCCAAAACAACTCATACTCTCACAACTCATACCCAAACAACCCAAACGTCTGATGAAAGTTAGATCTCGGTCCAAGGTTATAAACCCCTGAATCTGAGATCATTCTCAAGTATCCGAATGGCCAGAATCTAAGCATGCTCAGAATCTGACCAATCAGAACGCTTGAGAATGATCTCAGTCTCAAGCATATTTTTTTTATAACCTTGGGACCTGGTGCCATATTGACTGCTTCCTATTCGATCGAGCTTTTGAGAAACTATTGATGGAGTGTCGAACATTTGGATCCCGATTATACTGCGAGTCACTCGGCGTCTCGTCTGGATCAAAGTTGTTTGCAAATACGAGTTTGGTGGCGGTTAGCAGAGTACTGGTTAGTGGTTACCGTATTATGCTGTATTTGTCTGTTTCAGTATTGGTGTTACACTTGTAGTGCTATTAAAATTAACCCTTTTCCTGTCCTGTCCTTAGTCCGAATTTAAATACCTACTGAATATTCACGGACCCATGGACAAAATAGTGATAATTGAAAATGGATGGTGGATTTATTGTAGTCATTTTAGAAAGTAAAGAAACAGATCTATCCAATACCCTTAGCTAACAGAGGAGAACCTGATGAGACGGCTCCTATTGGAGCCATCTGATCTGGGTCTACTCTGTATGCAAATGCATGAAAAAGTTATATGAAAATTATATGAAGGAAACGGTTAATTGCATTTCATATATTATCTATATTGTACAACAATCAGGTTTAGAATGTAAAATAATATAAAACAAATGCCAAACAAATGTATTGTTTTTATTATAACTTACCTGTTAACTGATGAAATTACCAGAATTTAAGATTTATTTTCATAAGTAATGTTAATTGATAAAACATCATATTTTAATAAGTTGCCGGTAAATATTTGAAATCACCAGAATAATTGGATTCACAATATAGTTTCATGAGTTATAAGCTAATTCGTGAAATTAATCATGATTTACCTGTTAAATTATAACATAAACAGAACAATTTTATTTAACTCACAGAGAAAAAAAGTTATTCACAATAACAACAACTCTTCGGGAATATGCTGGCTTATTTCCCTTGTCCATTGTATTACTTGTCATGTTTTTACAGTACTTGTATGTGCAGATGTTTTTCTGATAGCTAAAAGTAACATGTTTTGCTTAATGCTGAATAAATGTTTGTATTTGTATTTTGTAGTGGGGCTTGTGATTTGCTTTGTAACGCCTATATGTATCTATTTACATTAAATCTTTATTCTATAAATATTTATATAAGTAATAATGACACCATGACTACAATGTATGTATTAGCTAAGTGTTGATGATTGTAAATGGGCACATGAATTTTTGGACTTTGGCAATGATTATAGGATCAAATGTTTATCAATTCAATAGCAAACAGAGCAGATATTGGTCAAACGGCTCCTGCTGGAGTCATATGTACCGGGTTTACCCTGCTGCAAAGGCATTAAAAGGTGCAAACGGTCGGTCGAAGTCGCACAGGAAGCTCCTCTTTGGGTTTTCCCTATGGCATTCACCTTGCAATAAGTAGCCACCTGCCTACAAGTATCTAAAGTCTTCTCTACTAGAATTCCGTTTTAGAGGAGTTTTACTGTATATATTTATATGGAGTAAAGTGATTTAATATGTCAATCTGGATGCATTAACCCATTACATCATAGGCTATTTTTAGATCCAACCTCTTTGAATAAGTCTACCGAAAAGGAGCATTAACTAGAGAAAAGGAAACTTTTAGAATTTTGTATTTTTGAAACCATTGTGATAAATAGAGCATTTGCTCCTAAGGAGCAAATGCTCTATTTATCACAATGGTTTAATAAAGTGACTTTTACAGAGGCGTCAAAAGGCGTCAATATGAGGGAATGGGTTAATCCCGAAAATATTTTACCCATTAGATGCTACATGTAATTGGTTTCAAAATGGCATGGTTCATCAGTGTTTAACTGCAGAATGCATTCCGTATGAAATGCTTAAATCTGTTAAGGGATATTTAAAGACAGACAGTGCATACCCTGATCAGAGGACTCATATAAAGGAGCCCCTGATCAGGGTCTACACTGTTTGCAAATGTCAGTGCATTTGTTTGACGACGTCAAGTGGTTTATATAGTCTGTATGGTAACAATTCATTCTCAGTTTGTGAATAGTTATACTTATATAACCTAAGCAGCAGAAACAAAAGCATGAACAATTTGGTTAATTGCTTAAAAATGCACTAAAACTGCCAGTTAAAGTTATGTTCGTGTGTTAAATGGGTGTTTTCAATTAAAGACAAGCGGGTCAAGTGGTAGTACCAACGACTGCTGAGACAATTTGAAACGGATCGGTTGCAAATGACGTCATAAATTATTTAAGTGTAGACTAATCTGGTAGACACGCCTTTTTATGTCTTTAATTACGTTATAATAATAATCTAAGTACAGTAAAACCTTAATACTACGAAAGTTTAGTGATGAAGAATTTATATATTTGTAGGCAGGTGACTGCTTAATGCATGATGAAAGCCATGCAGAAAGCTCCTAGAGGAGCTTTCTGCATGACATTCACCCTGCATTAAGCTGTCACTTGCATTAAAGATCAATAACGGTACATATTTGATAATTCGAATAAACGAGTTTTCGCCGTAGTATATATAATGTCATTAATATCGCACGAGTATTCATGATATAAATGGTAATATTGCACGAGTATTCATGAGGTAAATGGTTAATCCTTCACTCCATAGATACTAATTTTTTAATGGAATAGGCCCAGATCAGATTGCTCCTGTAGGAGCCGTCTAGCTAGAGTCTGCTCTGTTTGCTTAACCCTTTCCCTTATTTAAGCGCATTTTTACGCATCTGCAAACAGAGTAGACACAGATCAGACGGCTCCTATCAGACACTGGCGAATGAAGTCAGGCTCTATTTAAGAGCATAACCTCGGGGCCTGGGTAACCACGAGTTCTCATCAGATCGCAGGCTGATCTCGGGGAATCCTTACGAGTTAGACAACATCACGCAATGCTTTAACCCTTTCCCTGTTCTAGATGTATTCCAAATTTCAATACCTACTGAATATTCGGATAAAATTGTTATACTGAAATACGGAAGGTGGAACACTGTAACCATTTTAGAAATTAAAGAACTCGATATATCAAATTCCATTGGCAAACGGAGAGCAGACACTGATCAGACGGCTCTTACATGAGCCGTCTGGTCTGGGTCTACTCTGGAAAGCCGTTTATATGAAGGAAAGAGTTAATCAACATTTGTTTTTATCATGACGGAGTGACAGATGACAGATTGTTAAATTCTGTGAATGATATATATGGGCGAATATTCGATGACCGTTTTAAATAATTTGGATTCAGATCAAACACCTAGTTACTCGGTGTCTCATTGGGGTCCAATCTGTTTGCAAATGCTTCTCAGATCGCCTTTAGCACGGGTTATTACATTTCCTATAGTGAAAAATGTTCTGTGATCAGGTTGTACAAATAGTGCATTCGTGTCGTGCAGTAACACCCCTCCCCCTCATAACCAGACATTCATACTAGCATCAGTACTGGTCTGTAACACAGGTGGCAGCTTAATGCAGGGGAACAGTCATGCTAAAAGCAAGCGGGTACTTAATGCAGGGGAAAAGTCATGCTGAAACTCCCATCGGAGCTTTTTGCATAACTTCCTGCCAGCATTAAGCAGTCACTTGCATGGACATATATTATAATTCTCTTTTACTAAAATTCCTCTTTAGATGGGTTTTACTTTATGTGGAAAATCAATTGGCTGAAAGGCAAACATGTTCCTGAGTCATTCCCGCCTTTGCCTTTGCTAAAGCAAATAATAGCATGGGTGCAGTCTTGTATAAAAACAACAATAACAACAACAAAATTCACATGTATTTTGAAAATGAAATGGAGCCATCTGATCAGGGTATACTCTGCTTGCTGAAAAATGATAAAGATGTGATTCTACTGATTTGTCACAGTAAAATACTCCGTTGGTCATACAGTAAAACCTCTCTTAACCGGAATTCTAGTAGAGAAGAATTTAGATACTTAAGCCAGATGACTGCTTAATGCAGGGTGAAAGTCATGCAGAAAGCTCCTCTAGGAGCTTTCTGCATGACTTCCAACCTGCATTAAGCTGTCACCTGTCTCAAAGACCGATATTTGTACTAAATTTAACGTACGGTTAAGAGAGGTTTTACTGTAATATCATTATAAGAATTCAGCGAAGTTAATATTCGTACAGTCAGTATGCCCTACATGAATATTCATGGAGTTTACAGCGTTGATGTTTCCTAGAATGGCGGCCATGGTAGGCCTGGGGTCTACAGATATATTCTACAGTTTCTGTCATGGCCAAATAAAAACAGTGTGCATGTGCTATTATAAGAATTAATCTAATTAAATACCATTGATGTCATTATTTCTAACACGAATATTCGTGGAGTAAAGGGTTAAGCTTATCAAGCAGGTGGCATTCTACTACAGGAAAGAGGTAAAGCAGGAAAATACTAGGGGAGCTTTCTGTATAACTTTTGTATTTAAAGTAAACCATTCCCTCATAAGCTATTGTAGACCCAACCTCTTTGAAGAAATCTACTGAAAAAGAGTATTCACTAGAAAATAATGTAATTGTGTAGTTTTGAAACCATTGTTATAAAAAGAGCATTTGTTCCATAGCAGCAAATACTCTATTTATCACAATGGTTTAAAAAGTGACATTTACAGAGGCGCCAAAAGGTGCCAATATGAGGGAATATATTAAGTGATCGTTTACTAGAGATTTTACTGTATAAACTGTGAATCAAGCTAAGATGGTATCCATAGTAACAGCTAGCAGTAATTATCACATATTAATGGATCGAAAAGTTCTTAGCAATAGGACTCCATAATATGACACATTGCACAATGCTAATTAAGCATTTGTAGTTCTACCCATCGTTGTCATGGTTGCATATTTAA
The DNA here is from genome assembly GCA_963576725.1 of Azorinus chamasolen. Lineage (NCBI taxonomy): Eukaryota > Metazoa > Mollusca > Bivalvia > Cardiida > Solecurtidae > Azorinus > Azorinus chamasolen. Next base: position 56,337,171 of record OY755245.1, on the reverse strand, counting down.
AGCATGCTTTAACCCCCAGCTTACTACATGTATATAGGCAAATACGAGTGTGGTGACATTTGCAAACACAAATGGAACCTGATGAGAATTCAAGTGAACATTTTAAAAAAAAATTGTGAAGAAATGCAAGATACGTCAAATGTGAAAACTGTGTGAGCCTTCTGACCAGGGTCTGCTCTGTTTGCTTATGGAATTATATAGATCTGAATCTACAGTTTTTTTTTACAATGGCCAAAGATTCTCCTGTTCATATGCCAGCTAATTAGTGTTCACATATACATTTTATTTCTTACATGAGTTCATATGCATGAGGTTTTCGTGGATTAACCCTTCTCTTGCTGAATTTTAAAATACATTTCTCCTTCTTAACTCATGTTCTGTTGTATAATTACATATATCTTCACTGTGTACAAGTATTTCGCTGTGCAATCACTGCTGTGGAGTGCACTGGTTGCACAATCAACTTGTAAATAGTGCAGACCCAGATGAGACAGCTCCTGCAGGACCTGTCTCATCTGGGTCTTCACTATTTACAGGTAGGTATATTGACGTGAACAGCAAGCGAAGGGTTAATGCACACCGTGGTGCAGAAAGTTCCTGTAGCAACCATCACCTATCGTACAGATTTTCTTCTGTGACTAGTCAATGTTGAGGTGTTTCTGTATAATTAACCCTTTCTTACACTGAATTTGCAACTGATCTAATTCTATTCCAAAATTCAAACAGGTCAAGCTTACCGTGAATATTCGGAGATTTTGTAAAGAAACATTTAACATGGCAAACAGTGCAGACGCTGATGAGAGGGCTACTAGATGAGATTTGTGCATGACTTTCACCCTGCATTAAGTATCCGCCTGCCTAAAAGTATCTAAATTCTTCTCTATTAGAATTCAGGTTCCGAGGGTTTTTTGTATACATCAAATGTTCCTCTTTATATTTTGTCTCCAGAAACTCGCTGTTGATTACAGTTTAACTTCATTATACAGTAAAACCTCTCTATAACGGCCACTAAATTACATCAAGTATTTGGTATTAAAGGCAGGTGGCTGCTAAAAGCAAGGTGAGAGTAAAACAGAACGTTCCTATAGGAGAATTCTGTTCTACTTTCACCTTGCTTTAAGCAGCCACCTGCCCTATATACCAACCAATTAACACAAGTTAGTGGTCGTTATAGAGAGGGTTTACTGTATCAAACTTCAAGGGACTGTATACATTACTTCGAGATAACAGAAGTTCGAGTCATCCGATATCTCATCTAGACAATTTCTCAAGTTCACAGCTCAATGCAGGTTTTAAGTAATGCTGAAGGCTCCTGTAGGAGCTTACAGCAAAACTTCCGACCTGATTATGCTGCCAGGTGTGTTCCTTGATACGCCCAGTGATACATTTTTGAACAAATCTGTTTTGTAAATATTCGAAGAAACGAACTTTTACTTAGAAGTTCGAGTTATCCGAGTTTGAGATAACGAAGTTCAACTTTATATACTCTCATGGGCTAGTTCCCCGTCAGATTGGTGCGCCATTGAACTTTTGCCGAGACAAAAGATAAAACTCGCTTCCGTAATAGTAGAACTCCTCTTAACAGGAATTTTATTAACAATTTAAGTCGTTTTAGTCAGGTGACTGCTTAATGTACAGTAGAACATCTCTAAAGCGGAATTTTATTAAGGAACAGTTTATGTATTTTTGGTCTGGTTTTAGTCTTTTTAGGTGGTTGCTTAATACAGAGTGAAAGACGTGCAGAACGCTCCTTTAACCCTTCTCTTGCTGAATTTTAAAATAACATTTCTCCTTCTTTACCCATGCCCTGTTGTATAATTACACATATCTTCACTGTGTACAAGTATTCTCTGTGCAATCATTGCTGTGGGGTGCACTGGTTGCACAATCAACTTGTAAATAGTGCAGCCCCTGATGAGACAGCTCCTGCAGGAGCTGTCTCATCTGGGTCTTCACTATTTACAGGTAGGTATATTGACGTGAATAGCAAGCGAAGGGTTAAGCTGCTCTGTTTACTTATGGAAGTACATGTATACACTAATTTGGTACTGATTTTATCGCCCGGTTTAGAGGGATTTTACTGTATATTTATTCATGCAGTGTTTGATCAACATTTTTAGGGTAAACGTAGAATTTCAGTGAAGAATTGATGTTAAACGCACGCTAGTTTTTATCCTAGTACGACCTAGACCTTTAAAACGCATAGATTGTGTCAGATTCTGCAGATGTCGGGAATCTTATCTGTTTTACTGACTTCTGTGAGTGTAGAACCTAATCAGAAATCTGACACCTTTCCACTTAAATTGACGTCCTTTTCTGTTTCACAACGGATATTGTCAAATCTGCAATATGCTGCGGTATCGATTTATTCAATAACTCGGGGGTGATTTTCTGGAAACGTTACCAAATAGAGTAACTTGGTTTGCCAATATTTTGGAAACGAATCAGAAGTAACTTTGCGTCTTATCAGGATCCGACACTATCTAGTAAGTGAGTGGATGGAAAGAGTATTTTGAGAATTCAAGCAGATGACAAGTTTGGCCGACAATAGTGACTAGGAGTTCGAAGGTTATAAAGCATAGCGACTTTCCCTTAACTCATTACCTCATAGGCTATTTTTAGAGTCAACCTCGTTGAATAAATCTGCTGAAAGGAAACATTTACTGGATAATAGGAAATGCGTAGAATGGTTTAGTTTTGAAACCTTTGTGATAAATAGAGTGTTTGGAGCAAATACTCTATTTATTACACTCAAGCGGGTGTCGTCTGCAAATAACTGAAATACTGTTGGCCGGACGTAAAACCCAACTCACTCACTATTTATTACAATGATTTCAAAAAGTGATTTTACATTGGCGTCAAGATGGGGGAATGGGTTAACAAGTTGGAAGTGCTGCCATGAAACAATACAGCAAAACCTGCCGCACACCTTTACTTGATCAAGAAGCACATTTACGCAATAGTAAACAAAGTAAACCCAGAGCTGATGTACTGTAAGAGCCAGGTGGGATAATATATACAGTTGAACTTCGATAAGTCGAACTTCATGGGACCGAACACATTAGTTCGAGATAACAGATGTTCTAGTCATCCGATTTCTAATCTGATCGATTTGTCAAGACCAAAGCTTATTAGCCTACATGTCTAAAATAATGCTGAAAGCTCCTGTAGGAGCTTTCAGCATTACTTTAGACCTGTATAAAGCTGCCACATGTGTTTCTAGATATCAGTAGCGATACATTTTAGAGCAATTCTGTAGTGTTAGTTTTGGAAGGACTGGGCTTTATGGAACAAACTGCATTGTTTCGTGCACATAATAACATCCGGGTAGAACCACCGACCTACAGGAAGCCAGCGGGAAGGCTTCCTCGTGAAAAATCCAAATGCACAGACCAAGATTCGAACCACAGCGACGAGGGGCTAAGCGATTGTCAGCCGAGGTCCATAACCACTCGGTCAAATCATAGAGAATGTCTTGAAACTTTTCCAGAGACTGGGCGGACCGAGTACTGTAGTTACGTTTAATAAATATTACAAACTGAAGTTTTAACCTATTCAGTATTGGTGACACATGTAACATTATATATTTCCAAACAGTTTGGATCCAAATGAGAGGTCGACTAATTCGGCATCTCACCGGGGTCCTGATTGCGTTTCTATAAATACAGTAAAACCCGCCTATACCTGACGTTAAATCTAGTACAAACACCGGTCTTGGAGACAGGTGGCAGCTTAATGCAGGATGAGTCATGTAGAAAGCTCCTCTACGAGGAGCTTTTTGTATGACTTTCACCCTGAAGTAAGCAGCCACCTACCTAAGAGTATCTAAATTCTTCTCTACTAGAGTTTCGGTTTAGAGGGTGTTTACTGTACATTGAAGAACAAGAGGGCCAAGATGGCCCTTAATCGCTCACCTGATTACCATAGATTTAAGATTTTTGCAGGGTAGCCCATGGGTACGGTCAATATTGAACTTAGGGACAATATATGAACAATGTTGATAGTGGATCATGAGCAGTGGATCATGAGCAGTGGTTCTGCAGAACAAGATTTTCAAAGATTTAGTATATTGATTTTATCAAGACAATGATTCTGACCAATGAAGATTGGGCTAAAAATGTGCTCTCTAAAGTATTTTTCTAAGATTTGACCTAGTGACCTACTTTCTATTCCCACCCAACCCATGATCACACTCAACCTTGATATCACCAAGACAAACACTCTGAGCAAGTTTGAGGAAGACAGGGCTAAAAATGTGGCCACTGGAGTGTAAACTAGATTTCTCTAAGATATGACCCAGTGACCTACTTTTTGACCTCACATAACCCACTTTCAAACTTGTCCAAGATTTTATTAGGACAATCATTCTGACCAAGTTTCATGAAGATTTGGCTATAAATGTGACCTCTAGGGTGTTCCCAAGGTTTTCGTAATATTTGACCTAGTGACCTAGTATTTAACCCCACATAACCCACTTTCGAACTCGTTTGAGATTTTATCAAGACAATCATTATGACTAAGTTTCATGAAGATTGGACTAAAATTGTGACCACTAGAGTGTTCACAAGGTTTTTCTACTGTTTGACCTAGTGACCTAGTTTTTAACCACACTTGACCCACTTTCGAACTAGTCCGAGATTTTATCAAGACAATCGTTCTGACCACGTTTCATAAAAAATTGACTAAAATTGTGACCACTAGAGTGTTCACAAGGTTTTTCTACTGTTTGACCTAGTGACCTAGTTTTTAACTCCACTTGACCCACTTTCAAACTCTTCCGAGATTTTATCAATACATTCATTCTGACCAAGTTTCATGAAGATTGGACTAAAATTGTGACTACTAGAGTGTTCACAAGGTTTTTCTACTGTTTGACCTAGTGACCTAGTTTTTTACCCCACATAACCCATTTTTCAAACTCCTCCGAGATTTTATCAAGACAATCATTCTGACCAAGTTTCATGAAAATTGGGCAAAAAATGTGACCTGTAGAGGGTTTACAAGGTTTTCCTACTATTTGACCTAGTGACCTAGTTTTTAACCCAACTTGACCCACTTTCGAACTCGTCCGAGATTTTATCAAGACATTCATTCTGACCAAGTTTCATGAAGATTAGACTACAATTGTGACCACTAGAGTGTTCACAAGCAAATTGTTGACGACACACGACGCACGACGCACACCGCACGACGGACGACGGACATTCAAGTCTCCCAAAAGCTCACCCTGAGCTTTGCTCAGGTGAGCTAAAAACAGGTAATGATTTTGTGCATGAAACCCGTTTTCAAAGGGAAAGAACTCGTACAACCAAAATGCGCTATTATAAGCATTATGTCCCCTAATCGGGGCTGATTGAAAGAATTACTCACCTGGATCCAAAATGTTTGTTAGGTTATTATAGATTCACCGATAACAGCGAGAGAGCTAAATTCAAAATTTATTTTTCAACGGGTCATGGTGGCACTGAATAACTCAGGTCATGTCGTATTGTATGTATATATGTAAAGAAATTGGTCCATCTGTTTTGCCCTTTCCGTAATATAAACGCATTTTCACGCATTTGCGAACAGAGTAGAGCCATTTCAGAAGTCTCCTTTTGGAGCCGTCTGACCAGGGTCTGTTCTGTTTGTTTTTGACATGATATAAGATCAGAATCTGCAGTATTTGTCAAAGCAAAACCTTCCCTTGAAACATTTACATTTTAAAAATTGTGCTAATAAATATTCACCGTGTCATTTTTTTCTTACATGAATACTGAACAGGTATATGGTTAAAATATATAGTAGCAAATAACGCCAACCGCCACCTCCTCCTATGCAGTCATGTTAATCATTTGAGCAGTTTTGGCAAAGGGTCAACTTGAAAACATACATATCTAAATCCGATCAATAGCTTAACGTTTTAACTGATAGAGGCAGTTTGCAGAGTAGACCCAGATCTGACGTCTCCTGAAGGAGCTGTCTGATCAGGTTACATTCTGTTTGCTGTCACGATAATATTTTTTTTTGTTCATAGTGCCATTATAAAACTTCATTGAATTCGTATTCATGATGTCATTATTTCTGACATGAATACTGATGGAGTAAAGGTTAAGAAATCCAAGTACATGTAAAACGTTTTTGATTTTCTGCAAACCTATCTTGCTGCTACTCATTACAATCGGCTATCTGATGCAAATTTACTGAGCAGCAGCAAGATAACTCTGGCTGAGAAATATGATATTTGATAGGTAGGTTGCGGGGTTCCAGACCAGATGCCTAACTTTAAACATTTTCAAGAATAGCTCCTTCTTTTTCTCCACCAGACCATTCTTTAGAATCGTCTCAAAGAGACGAACCTCAAGAGTGGTCACAGCATAGGGTTTGGTGGAGAAATGACGAGTTCAGTGTTTGAGTAAGCACCTTTATCTGTAGCTCTGGGTTAGTATGCGTTTATCGACACCTTTGCTGTGTAGATTCCCTTTTACTTCACTTGTGCATAATAAGGTCATACAGTAGAATTTGACTTAAGTGGCCATCAAAAAGAGATCTCATTAAGCATTTGTAAGGCAGGTGGTAGCTTAATGCAGGTCAAAAGAAATACAAAAAGCTCCTAAACGAGCTTTCTGTATTACATCTGTCCTGCATTAAGCAGCCACCTCTTTTTAAGACTCCTATGTTCAATAAATGAATGGCTGCTAAAGACAGGTTCTACTGTAGTTTGGTCAGATTCTATTCAACTGGTTTAAAATACAAAATCAAAACATTAAAAGGTAATCAATCAGTTTATTTTAGTTCAATATCAACAAGTCCAACTGATTTGAACAGTCTTCCTTAGTCTCTCTCTGTATCCCTATATCAGTTTTACATGTATGATAATCAATCTTGTACATCAGGGTATACACAGTCTTTGTTAGCATAGTAAAACCCAGAAAAAACCCAACCAACCATGCAGAAAAACAAAGCCGGCACAACAAGCATCTGTTTCCACATGATTATTTAAAACATCTGCAGAATTAGAATAATTTCTAACCCTTCTTAGCAGATATGCTACCATTGTGACGACAACATTGTGCAATTCCAGTACCATGGACATAATTAATCATAAGCAGCTTGAAGTCTTTCCTCCAAGAACTCCATACTGTATGCATAAACCATGGAGTAGAAATTTAATCAAAGCTAAATCATCAGCAAAAAAGTCAGAGTGATCACTCCAATTTCCCCCAATCTCAAGTCAACAGCAACAAGAAATAATTGCATCCCTTTATCGGTAGAACAGAAGTGAGTTTCCCCTCTTCACAAAAAAAGCCATGGATTCTCTCCCTCCCGCAGTCAACATCCACACCCAGACAGTAAGTGAAACATCATCAACATGCAATGATTGATGAGAATGTGAATGATCATAGTCAACTCCTTACCATGTGAAACTGGTGAACAGACAAGTATAAAAATGTTACAAATCTCACCAATTTTAAAGAATAACATTCATTTTGCTACATGAGTTTTTTTTATTTCTCTATAAACCAAAACTCTGTATATCAAATTCAATATATGGAAAATATACTGAAACTTATAGCGTATTTATTCTAATATGCTAGACGCATTCTGACAAACATGCGACTAAAAGTTCCAAGTTCCATCAAACAAAGAAAATATTAAAATCTAACATTAAAATGAAAAAACTGCTGAATATTCATCATTATTACTGACTTCTAAGTTCAAACGTTTTTCTGTCAATACCCCAACAACAACAAACCAACAAAATTTTAAAAATCTAACTATCTTAGGCCAAAATAAATAGGACAGAATGAAAATAAAGAAGCCAAATCTAAATGGTTTCGATCTTTTAAAATGGCACCATATGAACTGCTACAGCTTTCATAGAACCCTAAATTTTCAAATATCACCCAACAAATTTCTCAAAAATAATCTTTGAATTCAACTATAATTCCACATTACACCAACAATTATCTGTGAAGTCAGAAAGACATGCACAGAAACACAAAGCAGTAGTAGAATGCCAAATAAAAGTGTTTCTTTTTTACAAGTAAAACACATCTATTCAGCTCAAGCCTGTCATAAATATGTGATGTTCATCACAAGAAAAGGTTTCTTGCCTTTTTACTTCATGAATAGTCGTGCAAACTTTTATTTCTTCATGAATATCAAAATGCACTGAAGTTTTACAACCGCATATGAAAATAGAACATTTCTGCCATGGCAGATAGTATAGAGTTAAATCTATAACATGTAATAAGCAAACAGAGCAGACCCTGATCAGAAGCTCCTCACGAAGCTCTCTGGTCTGGATCTACTCTGCTTCCAAAATGCGTGTACATATGAAGTAAAGGGTTGACACTTTACTTGAAACACTTCTTGATGCCTTTGTAAACTGAATATCCAGGTCAGATTGCCCCTGTAGCCTGGGTCCATGCTTATAAAACGTTTAGTTGAGTTTGAGTTCGTTCTCAAGTTTTTGATTGGTCAGATTTGAGCCTTTGGCTCAAATCTGACCAATCAAAAGCTTGAGAACTCAAATCTGACATATCAAAAGCTTGAGAACGAAACTCAGACTCAACTAAAAGCTTTATAAGCATGGACCCTGATCTACCGTTTGCTTATGAAATAATATAGACCAGCTTCTACAGTATCTGCCATGGCCGAAAACTCCTTTGTTCATATGCGAAAATATCTAATTAATATTCATGATGGCATTTCTAACTTCTTTCATGAATATTCATCAGGTAAAGGGTTAAGAGAATTGAATACATTAGCAGCCAGGTCAGCTGCCATGCTCAGATAGGATGTCTTGTCTGTGTCTACACAGTACATCAACAAGATACCACTTCTTGTGTGGACCCTATGCTTATTTAAAACACAAAAGAAATCCCATCAAAACATCTTCATAAAAATCATCTGACAGCATAAAATAAACATTTTGTTTGTGAAACAAACCTATATATTAAATTCTATACAGCTCAAACCTTTAAAAGCTTGATATTAAATTAAAAAATGATTTTTACAAATATTTTTGTTCACAAAAACCAGTAGTTTAGAGACATTTTAAAAACCAATCTGTCTAAATCTATTGTTTTCACATAAATATGAACCTAAATAATTACAGCTGGTAATACTTTTCTTATTCATAAATACATGTAGATACAGTAAAACCTCTCTAAACTGGACGTTAAAATAGAGTCATTCCCGTATTTCAGACAGGTGGCAGTTTAATGCAGGTTGAATGTAATCACCCTGCATTAAGCTTCCACCTGCCTAGAAATACATAATTGGAATTCCGGTTTAGAGAGGTTTTACTGTATTCAATCAAGCGTTGTACATATAGATCAAAATATTTATTCTTAGCCAAATACGATCTTGATGGTACTCATAAGAATTGTCTCAAATCCAATTAGAACCATCAAAACTGCATTTGCAGAAGAAATATTAAAAAATTGGTTTAACCCTTTTCCTAATGAAGATTAAGTGTGAATTGGCCACCTCTGGAATATTCATTCACATTCATTAAATATTGAAATAAAATTTTACAGGGAATGTTTTGCTCAGACAAAAATTGTAGGATCATATTTATATAATTCCATAAGCAAACAGAGCAGACCCTGATCCTGAAGGAGTTGTCTGACCAGAGTCTACTCTGTTTGCAAAAGGAGTGAAAAGGTGTTTCTATGGGGGAAAGGGTTAACACCTAACTTTCATAAATTCTTCTCTTATCTAAGGCTTTGAAATTTCAATTCTTTGATTACAGACTTCTTTGAATACAAATAGATTTCTTCATTTCATTCTAAAATGTCATGCCCTTATGAATAATAATCTATAAGTTACAAGGTCCACAAGATTATTTGCATATCAAACTTATTGTAAATGACAAACATTGCAGACCCAGATCAGAGGGCTCCCTCAGGAGCCCTCTGATCTGGGTCTACATTGTTTACAACTGCCAGTACACCCATGCCTTGCATTCAAAGGGTTAAGACTTGCGTGTGTTATATCTAAATATCATTCCCTATGCTCTTTCACCGCATATAGTCTATATGATTCTATGTCTAACAAATGCCAAATGATGCTGTAGAACATTTTACATACACTGCAAATTATCTTCCTCTACAATTTATCCAATCATGCAATATTGGTTCCTCAAACTACAAAATATTCTCCACGTATACAGATGCAATTTTTTGCTTCAATCCTACTTGAAATATCAAACCAAACATCTTGTGTTAACAAGTGCTCTGCAAAATGCCGTCGATACAAGATCAACTACACAATGTCTGTAAATTGACAAAGGCTTGCTGGCGGTGAAAGAGCATATACATTTCGCTACATACTGGTTATTTGACATTAAATCTTATCCTGCTGTGTGAATTTGCAAACAACTTGAATCCAGAAGAGATGCCAAGTAACTCTGTCTTATTGGGTATCAAGCTAATTTTACACTGAGACAGGAGTTTGAATTGACATTTTCAGCAGGATAAGAATACATTTTTAATACATCAAAGGCCAGGAGCCATCTAATAGGAAATGGGCAAAAAGAAAAATACAGACCTCTATCAGAGGAACCATTTGATCAGGGTCTATATTATTTCCTGTACCAATAGCAAACACTGTATACCAGTATTGTTTCATACAGTAAAACTGCATTCAGCGACCATCAAAGAGAGGTCTAATTCTTGGTCTTTGAAGCAGGTCATAGCTTAATGCTCAAAAGTAATGCAGAAACTCCTAAAGGAGCTTTCTGCAATACTTTTGTCCTGCATTAAACAAACCACCTGTTTTTCAAGATTTCTATGTTCAATCAATGAATGGTTGCTTTATACAGGTTCTACTGTAAATGTCTTTAAAAGAAATCAAATGTGATACCTTTACTTATGAAAATAAAATAAGGGCATGAATAGAGTAACTGTTGAACTAGTATTGACAGGTGGGCCGAGGTGGCGAGGTGTGAAAACTTGTCATGGCAAAGTCTAGCTGACGCTGAGTCCATTCTTCTTCTTGGCAAAGATGTCCTTGATATTTACATTCACCTGGAGTTTCTCTCGGCGTACAGGAGTAGAGGAGTCCGCACAGAATCTGGAAAATTGGAGGAAATTTGATGTAATCCAAGGACTCATAACAATATTACATTTGTTTGACTCATGATTTCACAGACTTTCAGAGCATTTCACAAATAATATTATTCACTTCATGTGTTATAAATTAACTCTGCTATACCCAAAGGTGTAGAGCCAGATCAGGTTCAAAATTTAAATGCAGTGTCTGATCTTGTTCTACACTGTTTGCAATTCTACAGATTAGTTTTCATACCGCTAGATTTTCATACAGCTAGGTTCAAATGCTCTGTTTAACCCTTCACTCCATGGAGCTTCATGTGAGAAATCATGACATCAGGAATAATTACTATATTATTGTTTATATTGGCACTTGGATACACGGCACTGGCCATGGCAGAAACTGTAGAATCATATCTGTATTATTTCATAAGCAAAGGCAAAGAAAAGCATATTTTTGAGTAAACGGTTTAATAGTACTTTATATCATAATTACTCTATTTTGGCCAGACAAACAAAGTCCAGTAGAGGAGACACAGATCAAGCTCAAACTGCTCCTGAAGGGACAATTTGATCAATATCTACACTAACTGCTACTCTACCAATTTCATTTAAAGTTATCATAATCAAGGTGTTGCCAAACTGATAATTGCAGATCCACAAACTGTATGTTAACCTATTTGGATATGTACAATACTGTTTGAAAAGACGTTAAAAGATGCATTTGTGGAGTAAAGGGTTCATTAATATTCATGTTAAGAAATATTTACTTTATAAAGGCATATATACAGTGTATAAAGGAATTTTTAGTCTTGACAGAAACTGCAAAGCCACACCAATATTAACATGCATCTTTATCAAATAAAGGGCTATTCAGTATTGGTAAATAAGCTGCGAAACTACTGGATGCTTTTCCAGAAGCATAGAAAATAAACAGGAGTCGTCTGATCTGGGTCTACTCTGTTTGCAAAAGTGCTAGACAACTCTAAAGAGTGGTAACAACAAAGTATTTGGTTTGATTTGGTTTTTATCCGGTTTTACGTCGCTTTAACAGTATTTCAGTCATATCACGATGTCCAGCTACTTACAGGTGGAGGAAAACCCCAGAGGTTATTCTATGCATGGAACATATTGCATTATTTTGTGCACAGAAGAACATTCAGGTAGAACCACCGACCTACCGCAAGCCAGCTGGAAGGCTTCCTCACATGAAAAATCCAAATGCCCAGACTGTGATACGAACAAAGTATTTGGTGGAGAAATGATGATTGTAGTTTTTGAAATACACCCCTCACCTCAACTATTGCTCCAAGTTTTCCTACCTTTTAAATTCCTCAATTTCTCTCTCATACTCGTCCAGTTCTCCTCCTTCAATATCACTCTCTGATTTGGGCATGAAAACTTCATCTAGAAAATAAACAGGAAACAATGCATTTCGTCTGTGACAGTTCATGCATTATATCAAACATTAGCTATGTGATAACATTAATTTATCCCTTTTGTTGCTGGAAATGATATAACTAGTTTTCAAACAGTGTAGACCCAGATCAGGGCTCCTAGAGGGAGCACTCTGATCAAGGGCTGCACTACTGACCAGCAAAATTTACCCATGGTAGAAACTAAAGAATCAGATAATTCCATATTAAAGCAAACAAATTAGATCCAGATTCGACAGAACCTCTAGAAGCTGTCTGATTATGGTCTGCTCAGTTTGCAAGGCATAAGAGGTGTGAAAAGGATTGAAACCATTATCTAAATAATTTCCTTTCATGAGGAGCTCAGATAAGCTGTATACATGCATACATATGCAATATAAGTTAAAGTGAATATATGCTTGTTTTCGTATAAATCTACCATACAAAACAATAAAGATGTGCTAATTAATCGCAATACTCAGCTTCATGTCGTGAAAGTTCTGACGTGATGATCGATGAAGGACAGGCCAACATCAATTTGTAAAGAATTAAAACAGAGTTTACCCGTATCAAATTTCATGTTTTAGATAGAAACAACTGTTCTGAATATACATTGATTGAAAACCTACAACCCATATTTGGCCTTTACACAAACTTTACCCAAAATAAGCCCGCCATATCAGCATTTACTTACTATTTAGAACCAGTTTCAATTATTCAGCAGATTTAGGGTTAAGGTAGTTTGGATGATCCATAAACTTAGTTCATGGCACATGTCCATGATTTATCATCAATTAAAAATTATGCTTAATTCCAAGGTTGTCGAAATTTGGATAAAAGCTTCAAGTTACAAGGGCGCTACCTGCCAGCACACACTGAGTAAAATCTGAAAATAACTGGTAACAAGAGTAACACGTTTCACCTGCTGGGAAAAGTGTCACAATAAAAAAAGAAAGTGTGACAGACAGACAGATGGACAGACAGACTTATGTACGTACAGACAGATGGACTGACGTCTGGACAGACAGATGATGGAAAAGTGAACCCTAAGTGAACCACAGCCTCTCAGCAGGTAACACAAAAACAAGCATGGCATTAACCCTTTGAAAGTGGGGAGAGAGTGCACTGGTATTTGCAAACACTGTAAATTCAGATCAGAGGGCTCTGGGAGTCTCTGATCAGGGTCTGCACTGTTTGCCATTTGAACTCCTCTAGCAAATTTAAGCCTCTCATACGGAGTGGATTCTATCATTTAACATTGATAGGTCATTCCAATTTAAATATTCAGTGTTCAAAGGGTTAAAATATGCTAGCACCTTCCACCTACCTATGAAGTTGATGTCAGATCCTTTGCTTTTCTTCTTCATTTTCTTTGTCTTCCCACTTTTTCCCTGAAGAATTATAACAAATTTAAGTTAATACGTGTAACACAAAAGTTAGAAGATGTATTTCCATGTGAACCATTTTTTTTTCAAAGTTAGTGTTCTTCAGTCTTTAAACACAATGATCAAAGCATGGCCATTAAGTATTTTGTACATCAAGACATTTTAACCCTTTACTTGATAATCCTTGCTTTTTACATCTTTGCAAACAGAGTAGACCCAGAACCAGTCAGCTATTGTAGGAGCTATCTGATAAGGGTCTGCTCTGTCTGCTTATATCAGGTTGTATCAGAACCAGTCAGCTATTGTAGGAGCAATCTGATAAGGGTCTGTTCTGTCTGCTTATATCAGGATTTATCAACAGCCCATGATTTCCATGCATTTGTAATCTACTGTTAGTATTTCAATACAAAACAATTAATATCCATAAACATAAAGGATGGAGTCTTGCATGAAAATGTCCCAGGTATTGGGTAAACACTTAACTATGCCTTTGTAAACACAGTAGACCCAGATAAGACAGTTCTTGTAAGAGCAGTCTGATCAGGATCTGCTCTGCTTATGACAAGATATATAGATAATATGACTTACTTTCTACCATGGCAAAAATGTCATTATAAAAATGAATCTCATTAATATTCATGATGTCAGTATTTTTACATGAATATTCATGGAGTAAAGGGTCATGTAAATGTTAATCTTTTCAAAATTTTCAATAAGAACATATGAATCATTCCATCGCAGACCTAGGTGTTAGAGCATTGAAAAACAGTGTAGACCTAGACCTCAGTGACTGGGAAATCTAGGGCATATGTGCCATTTTACATATTATATTTACAATGTTACATAGGTTTGGTTAAATAGTTTCTTTCCTGATCACTGAGACCTATTTCAAAAGTCCCCTACACAGCAAAAGTGAAGTGAGTTGAAGACACTAATTTGACTTTTCATTGTTTTAGAAGTGGCATACAAAGAATTACTACTCTGACAAGTGAAACACAGTGTAGACCTATAATTAGATTCCATGTTTGAGAAATAGGGTGCTACTTGGGGTCTATGTAGTTTGCAATGCACCAATAACAATTTTGTCACCGAACACCTCACTCAATATTTCTACCCTGAAGTATTTAAAGTACAAAGACACATATAGTTCATAGATTTGAATTTTCAAAACGCTAACAATCCTGCATAGATACAAATGATTATAGACAAAGTAAAGGAAAGTAAATATATATAAATATATCCATTTCAAAACATTCCAGACTACTCAATATTCCAAAACAATATCTTTATCAATTCCATCTTTCAGCTTTTTTGGCTTTCCAAAAGTGAGCATATAAAATTGTAAGCAATTCTACAACTTTTCTAAAGCAAAAATAGATGAAAAATTTACTATTACAGGGTATCTCTTCACCCTTTACTCCATAAATATTCATGTAAGAAATAATGACATAATGAACATCAAATAAATGATTTTTTATAATGGCATATGACCACAGGAAGTTTTGCTCATGGCAGAACCTGCAGTATCTGATCTACATTATTCTATAAACAAACTGAGCAACTCTAATCAGACAGATCCTTGTAGGAGCCGTCTGATCTGGGTCTACTCTGTTACAAAGGTGTTAAAAGGCATATCTATAGAGTAAAGGCAACCTTCATATAAACTTTTTTTTTCATGCCTTTGCAAACGAATCTGACTTGACAGTTTCTACCAAGACCACATATTCCTGTGTATATTTGCCATTACAAAAATAAATATTCATGATGTCACTATTTCTTACATGATTATTGAACAGGGAAAGGGTTGAAATGATATGACCTACCTGATCTGAGGGTGGGGATTCTTCTTGTCTCCCCTTGCCCTGCTCTTGTCTTTTCTTGTCTACTACCTGGGCTGCTTCAGTGGTCTTTGCCTGGCCTTGTGGTGGCTGTCTCACTTGATTCTGGGCTTTTGTTGGACTGCGACTGCCATTCTGCTGTGCTGTGGATACTGGACTAGGTGTCTGTCTTGGTGACGGATTGGATGCGGAGTTCTGCTGTTGTATGACTTCAGATTGCTTTTTACCTTTCTTTCCTGCAGGCTGGCTGGGAACTGGCTGAATAGGCTGAGTTCCAGCTCTGGTGTTATTGTTATTCAGTTTCCCTTGCTTTACATTGTTGTTCTGTTCTTGTATTCTTGGTGAATGTGTAAGGGGTGGAGTTCCAGCAGAATTTCCGTCATTATTCTTGGACGGATTTTTACTGGTGTTTCCCTTCCTGTCAGTACTTGGAGACTGTGGCTGAGATTTTCCATTGGCAGTGGAGTCAATTTGGTTTAAAATCTGTTTCATACTGGCATTCAACTTCCCACTGCCCCTTCTTCCCTTATCAGCTTGTGCTAACAACTGCTGCTGCTGTTTCAACTGTTGCTCTTGCAGCTGCTGTTGCTGTACAAGCTGGATCTGCTTCTTTGTTTCTTGTTGCATCTGCAACTTGATTTTCTTGGTCAGCATCTCGTGTTGTTGAACTGTTATTTGTGAGTAATGCTCAGAGGTCACTTTGGCTTCTCCTTTAATAATATCTCCATTTCCAAGGTGGACATTCTTCAATACCTCTTTATTCTTGTTCTGCTTTTGGTTGATCATGTTACGATTGTCAACCTCTGGCGGTATGCTAGGTTCAGATGAGCCCTGTGGAGCTAGACGAGTGTTGTTTGGGTGTTGAATGGGCTTCTGCTGCTTGGTACTTGTTGCAGAGCTACTACAGCTGGTGGCAGTGCTAATGGGTAAAAGTTTAGCAGACTTCTTGCTGGAGTTGACTGGGTCAGAAGAATGCTCATATTCACAGGTGATCTTGACTTGAGGCATCAGCTGGTCATCCTCTTTGTGCTTTCCTCTCTTCTTTTGATTCTGAAACAATGAAGAGTTTGTTACACATTAACAGATATTCAATTTGGTTTCACAATATATTTGAATATTCATGTATTTAAAGAAATACTGACATATTGAATATAATTTTTATAATAGTATATGCACAAATTTTTTTGGGTCATAGCAGACCCTGACCAGACAGCTCCCACAAGTGCCGTCTAATCCAAGTCTACTGCTTGCAAAGGCATAACAAGAGTGTTCGAAGGAACACATGTGTCACCTGCTCGCAGGCGACACAAAAACTGTTAATCCGCTGGAGTGTGAAAATCGGAACAAAGGGGAATAACTCAAAGTATTGCATGTTGAGTGATGAGCCTTTGTTACATAAATGGTCCTCAATGAGAGGAAGAAAAATGTGAAATTTGAAAGCACTATAATGATTAGTTTAGAAATGACGGCCCAAAAAAAGGAAAGTGTGACGGACAGACAGACGGATGGCAGAAAAGTGATACACTACCTTTCGGCAGGTGACACAAAAGGGGCATTTGTGTCAGGGTTTAAACTTGTTACAAAATTTCTTATGTTGCTAAAATAACTTTCATTCTTTGTACACTAAAGACAAATGCCTGATAACTTATGCAACCAGTTTGAATCCAGAGAGACACCAAGTAATTCTGTGTCTCATCAGGATTCAACTTATCATTCTGTACTTTTGAAGAGGAATAGAAAAAAAAACTTTGAAAATTTAGCAAGCTGCAATTTTATGCATTGACAATTACAGTAAAACCCCTCAAACCTGAATCTAGTACAGAAGAACTGAGATACTTTAAGGCAGGTGGCTGCTTAATGCAGAGTGAAAGTCATGCAGAAAGCTCCTAGAGCAGCCTTTTGCATCACTTTCACAATGCATAAAGCTGCCACCTGTCTCCAAGACCGATATTTATGCTATATTTAATGTCCAATTTAGAGGGTTTTTACAGAATTCACCTTGCAATGAAATAAACATTGCCAAAGATTAATTTTTATTCCTCTGCTTACCTTTAAGCCTGAATTTGCCGCTGACTTATCCAGAGACTGGGATGGCTCTTGATTGGCTGAAGAGGAGGATAACGGGGGTGGAGTATCGCTGGAAGACTTGCCCTGTTTTGCCGCCTGTTTCTTCTGTTTTTTTGTCATACCATCTGCTTTTGCCTTCTGCAAAGCCTCCTCCTGCAGCTTGGCCCTAAGCTCCTCCTGGCGCTTCCTCTCCATTTCTATTTCTGCCCTCCGTCTCTCATCTTCCTGTCTAGCTTTTTCTTCTGCCTATGAAAGATAGAATCATTTTAACCCTTTACTCCATAAATACGCCTTTCTATACCATTGCAAACAGAGTAGACCTAGATCGGAGTGAGACAGTCCATACTGTCACTCTGTTTGCTTCTGAAATAATATAGATATGACTCTACAGTTTCTGCCATGGCCCAAATTTCCTGTGTTCATATGCCATTATAAAAATGAATCTGGTTAGTATTCATGACATCATTATGTCTTAAAATGAATTTTCATGAGGTAAAGGGTTCAATATATACTTTCATTTAATACTCAGATGCTGAACATATACAAAACATGACCTTTACAGAGATACTGAACAATAAACTTGTTTAGGGGTATAACCCTTTACTCCATAATCACACCCGTGTTCATATGCCAGTATACAATAGTCATGATGTCATTATTTTTACATGAAAGTTCATGGAGTAAAGGGTTAACAAATACAGTAAAAACCCTCGAATGTGACCACTTAATGATTAAACATTGTGGTCTTTATAAGCAGGTGGTTGCTTAATGCAGGACAAAAGTAATTACTTTTGTCCTGCATTAAGCTACCACTTACCTCTACCACCCAAAATTATACCTCTTTTAGGTGGTCGCATTAGAGGGGTCTTGCTGTATTTGCTAAGCAGACTAAGAGCACTCTTATGCATATTCTGAGAAGTTGTTACAGAGCTCATTCAATCTACCTTTCTTTGTTTCTGTCTTGCTCTCTTTGCTGCTTTTGCACTGAGCTGTTGTTTTCCTTGTGCATCCTTGTCTGTACCATTGATGAACTTGATGAGCTCGTCCAGGCCTCGGGTCTCTATTGGCTTCATGACATCACAGGGAGGCTGCTGGGGCAAGACCGAGGCTGCCAGAGTGCAGGTGTTAGGATGGACATCTATCATAGAACACTTACTGGTGCTGAACTGCTCATCTGGCTTTACCTCATTCTGTAACAAGGCATGAACACATCACATTAAGACGTCTGAGGGCCTTTCTTTTATCTTTTATTAGCATTACTAAAGTGTACATCTATAGAATTTTGGTTGGTATGTTCTTATGTATTCTATTTACAGAATACCTTATATTATAAAGATTAGAATAAGATATGACGCCTCATAACCACTGAGTCTGATATCAATTTCGGATCGGATGGCATCATGAATATTTATTAGCTTATGTTTTATAATGGCATATTTTCAAAGGATGTTTTGATATTGATAGAAACTGTAGTCACATCTATTATAATTTCATAAGCAAACAGAGCAGACCCTGATCAGATGGCTCCTACTGGAGTCATCTGATCCGAGTCTACTGTGTTTGCAAAGGTGTGAAAAAGCATTTCTATGTGTGATAGGGTTAAGCTGTAATTCACTGTATTTTTGAGTCATACAATTTCAAGTAATTGGACAAGAGGGAATTCAAAGCCACACTATACTTTACCTTTTTCTTCAGACGTAGGCGTAACTTGTCCCGCATCTCTGCATAGTTCTTACTTGTAGGTGCAACTGGCGGCTAGAAACAGAAAGAGACTTGAACTAGAAAGATGAAGCGGACTCAAAAATTACAAACACTCCTGTAAATATAGTACAACAGAGCTAAAGATAATGGTGTGTATCCAAATACTAAAATCATTCTTTCTCCACCAAACCCTATGTTGTGACTTTTTATAATCGTCTCGAAGAAACAATTCTAAAGAGTGGTCACAAAACAGGGTTTGATGGAGAAATAAAGACATTTTTCTTGAAAATGTTTTAATTGACGCCTCTTTTCTGGAGCTCTGGTACAAGCATTGCATCCACACCCTTTACTCCATGGATACGCTTTAACCATTCCCTTATTGAACATTTATAAATATTCCTGACTTATTTTTCACAACAAAAATTTTAAAAAAAATCTTTGGCTTAGACAAAAACTGTAGAACCAGATTTATATAATTTCATAAGCAGGAGCCATCTGATCTGGGTCTACTCTGTTTGCAAAAGTGTTTACATAAAGGAAAGGAACACATTTGCAAACAGTGTAGACCCAGATCAGACGAATCGGGGTCTGCTCTGTTTTGCTTATGGAACAATATAGATCTGATTCTAGTTTCTGCCATGGCTCAAATTTCACAACTTCTCAAGCCAATTAAATATATGTTTTCATCGAATGAATGGTGTTTTATGTCATCAAATTAATATTCATGATATCATTATTTCTTACATAAACATCTATGGAGTAAAGGATCTGAGTAAATGACCCCCTTCAGTCTTTCAAGTTTGAATCATCGCGTATGTCTTAGAATTTATATCAGACAGAATCAGCTATTTCAGAACACTATAGAAATGAGTATTCAAAGGGACACGTGTTACCTGCTGATACCGTGACAAGTGTGTTAGACAGACGCATCGAGAAACAACAGAAGTGTGTTACCCTGGTAAAGCAGGTGACATTTTGTTAACCCTATACTCCGTGAATATTTATTAAGAAATAATGAATATATGAATATTAATTAACTGTATTCTTATAATGACATCATGAACAAAGGAATGTCTGATCATGGAAGAAACTGTACAATAGTATAGTCAAACAACTAGGTCTGACGGGTTATGGGTTCGCCGAGTCCATTTTTTAAGGGAGATCAGCATTTCGGATATCCACGTGCCATGTATAAAAGAAAATGTTTAGTTATAGGTATAAACAATAAGCACATTAGTTATTGGAAATGTAGCGTAGTGGATAACTCGTAGGGCCATAAAGAAGTATATGATCGGCGAACATTTTATTAGGCGCACGTTGGAGTCTCGCATCAACCTAAAACATTTTTTTTTGCTAAAAATATTATGGAAAGTCCCCTTAAGAGCATTAGTTTTGTTGTGCATTAAGAAGCCACTTGTACAAGACATTTGCTAAAACTTATATTGATACTCATATTATAGCATCGATTTAATATTGAAAATATGGCTAACACAGGACTCGAACTCAAACAAAGGCACCCTTCCTTAACATTGACGAACATGTGCATAAATGGCCATTACAATTATACAACATGAGATAAAATAATACTCTACTATTCATTCAAAATTAAAAAAAAGTTTAAGGTCGACATGGGATTCGAACCCATGCTCAATAAAAAAGTACTCTCGCAATTGTCTTCTGCGTACCTAGACTTTACCCATTGCGCTAAACTGCTGACAACAATCCCGCCTTCATTTTTATCTTATATACTAAACTCGTCTGTTTAAAAATGGTCCGAGAACATGCGGAATGCTGATCTCCCTAAAAAATGGACTCGGCTGACCTTTGACACGTCAGAACTAGTTGTTTGACTATATCAATTGTTTTTTCATAAGCAAACAGAGCAGACACTGATCAGACGGCTCCTATAGGAGCGTCTGATTTCGGTTTCCTTTTACTTTTTTTAAAAGGTGTTGAAATTTGAGAAGAGTAGTGTAATGTTACATGATAAAAGAATAACTAGGTCTTAGTTGACTGAGGTGACACTCTATGCATTAACCCTTAATTATGTGTTGCAAACAGAGTAGACCAAAATAAAATGTTTCGTGGAGGAACTGTCTGATCAGGGTCTGCTAGTTTGCCTATCATTGGATAATATAGGGTGGTTTCTGCCATGACCAAAGAGTCCTGTAATTGTATGCCATTATAAAAATGAATGTACTTAATATTCATGATGTCATTATTTCTTACACGAGTACGCATGCAGTAAAGGGTTAAAACAGTTTACAGTAAAGCATGTGTCTCAAACTAATGAGGTAGTCTAAGTCAAAGGTCTAGTATTCTGTGTGACTATAACTGAGCTATTTCAGCTTAACTCATTCCTCCATAAATACACCTTTCTATGCCTCTGTAATAGTCTTGAAACCATTGTGATAAATAGAACATTTGCTCCTAAAGGAGCAAATGCTCTATTTACCACAATGGTTTCCAACTACAAAAATCTGAAATTTTCCTTTTCTCTAGTTAATGCTCCTTTTCAGTAGATCTATTCAAAGAGGTTGTATCTAAAAATAGCCTATGAGGTAATGGGTTAAATATGAGTTTTTTCTCAGCTTTACTTACATTCCCATGGCCAAAAAATTCACAGTAACAGCAATCACAGTATTTTCCCTCCTTCTGACTTGTTGAGTTGGATGTGGATGAACTTTTTTCCGAACAGTTGTCATCAATGCTGTCATAGTTATCGTCATGGTTACCATCACAGTCTGGCTCATTACACATGGTGGATGTACTCACGCTGACATTGTTTGTTGAGGTTGGAAGTGGTATCGAGTTAGCACAAGTTCCAGGGACCTGATGATTTTCTTTACCCAATAATGCATGGTTGGCCATCTTGTTGCTATGGTTACATGGATGATTGTTGACACCAGGTTGCTTTAGGGAACTAGCAAGTTGCATCATTTGCCGGCCTTCCTTGCTTTGCATGAAATCTGGGGTCATCTTCATTGGTAACTGGCCTGCATGACTGTGATTGGGTAATGAGCCTGAAACATAGCACAGATTTTTATCAAAGTTGAAAGAGATTAACAAAATCAATTCTATGACATTTGATTAGAATTGGCCACATGATGAATACTCTTGCACAGTAGCTTTGATCGTAATTTGCAGACAGACACACTGACCGCCTGACCGACCAGCTGCCCCCTGCCTAAAATGGCACTGATCCTTCATTACTAAAGTTACTAAGTATCAAGTTTTTACTGTGCCATTATTATATACAAGGGAAACAGCTCACCCATTTCATTTTCTAGCAGTCATTTTGTTGGATTATCAGTTTCTATGAGGCAAATTCATTCAGCTGTGGTATAGGAGATGTTTAAAAAACAAATTCTTGCCAGTCACATAACGATACAAATAGCTGACTTTTGCACTTTGTGGTCTAAAAACTATGCATTCAACAATGTTCTGACTGTAAAAGTACACATTTTTTGAAAGAATAATTATTTATGCAAGCAATGCATCATTTGAGTGTTTGAAAGAACACATGTGTCACCTGACCTCGCAGGGCAATGACATGACTGTCAAAAAAAGAAACAGGCATGTTTCCATTGTGTATATTCATACTACATGTATCAATATTTTTTCGAACTCTGTTACCAATACCTAACAATACCTGCAGTGCATAACACATGATGCATCCTATATTTTATTATGTAATTTCAACCCCCCCCCCCCCCTTGCTGTGCAGAATAATTACAATTATTTTCAAGCATATGCCTCAAAACAATGGTTTTAACTTTACCTGTCTTGGTATTGGACTGATTGCCATGCTTCCGACAGTGCTGGGAATGGGGCTTATCCTGAACTTTAGGAGTGTTATTGCCACCCAGTGTGGCCGGCCGTGTACATGGTGGGTTATGATTCTTGGCAGGACTTGCTTGGTTTGCACACTTGGTGAACTTTGCCACCTGCTCTCCAAGACTTTCTTTAGTGGTCAACACCGAAAGGTTGTCTGTTATTTTTGTCGACGTCTGAGAGGAGGAATTTTCCGAGACATGATTTGTGAGCGTGGAAGAAAATGCACTGCTTGAACTGACTGAGGAAATCACTGGCGAGGAGGCAGAACTGAGCACCCCTGGGACTGAGAGTGACGGTGGTTCTGACAGAAGACTGGAGGTGTACGGACTGGAGAACGGTGGTGGGGGCAGGAGCTCACTATCAAACTTTCCTGACCCAAGTAGTAAACGTGGATCGTAAGTAGTGTTGTCCCAGTCACCATAGGCATGGTAAATGTGGTCATTAATGCCCTCGGGAGTATCAAAGTCGAGCTTAATAGGCACCTTGGCTTGTTGGATGATTGACTTGTGACGGGGATTTGTCGGAAGGTGAAGATCGTACAGGCTGGGCTGTAGCACAGGTCGTCTACCCAAGGAGTGGAGCCCAGATGACCCATGTATGTGGGGGTACAGGTGCAGTTCCCCAGGACGGGGCACTATCGGGGGCACATGCTGAGGTAAAGATGTAGAAATGGCTTTCCCCTGTTGCTGAAGGCAGACATGACACTGGCACTGGTTGTCCTCAGGCTTCATCTGAAATAGAAGCAACGCATTTAAAGACTGATTCATTCCGATTTCTTTTCAGAACTACAATAAAACTTGTCTACAGTGACCACCCAAAATAGGTCCAATTCTGAGGTTTCAAGAAAGGCAGTAGCTTAATTCAGGGCTCAAGCTGGAGCTCTTCGTGAGGGAGAAGTTTAGTGATATTGAGGGAGAAATGTTGGTACTGATTTTGTATCTCCCTATATGTTCTATATATTTTAAACTTCTCCTTCAGCTCAAAACAGGGAGAAGTCAGCAGGGTTAGGAAGACCTTTTCTCCTAAATCAACCTCTTGCTTGAGCCCTGCAGGACGAACATTAGTTGTTATACAGAGAGTTCCTCTAGGAGCTTTCTGTTTTACTTCCTTACTGCAGTAAACAACCACCTGCTTTTATTGATCCCCATGTTTATTCATTTTGTGGTCGCAATGGACAGGCTCTACCAGAAGGTTAACGGCAACCAATACCCCTACTCCTATAGTGTATCCCATGAAAGTAAAAAAAGTAATAACCTGGACCTTAAAAGAAGCACCCCATGTGGATACCAGCAAAAATCATAAAAGGTCAATTCTTTTCATGCCTTTGCAACAGAGTGGAGACCCAAATCAAACTGCTCCTGTAGGAGCCATCTGATCAGGATCTGCTCTATTTGCTTATGAAACTATAATAGATCTCATTCTACTGTTTCTACCAATACCAAAACATTGTGTTCATGTGCCAGTGTAAAAATTCAACTAATAAATATTCATTATATATACATGAATATTAAACAGGTAAAGGTTTAAACATGCATGACAGATTAGTGGCCCTTGACCAGATGATATCTTGTGTTGTAAATACCGAGTAAAGTTTCATAGGGAAAGCTGTACTGATGTTGACAATATCAAAGTTTCTGCACAATGCCCACATCCTGGTGATTTTGTAATACTTATATTTCTCTTCAAACGACAGACAAGCTAAAAATTACAAGTATGCAGGTTCTCAAAGTAATGATAATTATGAAGTTACAGAAAATCGGTAAAACACTGTATGTGGAGTAGTCCTTACAAAATCTTGTCTGCAGATGTGTGAACAAACAATCTCATTTAAGGATACCCCTCTCCAAATCTATGAAGCCCTCTGTTCATGTTTAAGAAAACTAGGGAAAAGTCAATGGCAAGTTCTGATCTAGCTTTCTAAATTCCTCATTAAAATTTACCCTTTACCTAATGAATATTCATGTAAGAAATAATGACATCATGAATATTTATTAGCTAAGTTTTATAATAGTGTAAGAATTACAATACAAGGGCTTTTGGCTTTGGCAGATACTGTAGAATCCGATCAATAGTGGATCTTACATTGGTGTTCATTACAAATTGTTTTTATGAAACAAGTCTACTATAATGAATATGACACTCCATGAAACTCGTGTCATATTCATTATAGTATATGTAAACAGTTTCATAAAAACAATTTGTAATGAACATGAACGTAAGATTCTTTTTAACACATAGGCCTTAAAAATTGCCATAGACAACGAAACCGGCTGTAGCCGATGGCCATTTCAGCCATTGTTTACAAACAGCATAGTAATACAATGGAAGACGCACATGGAACACTAAGATTGGCTAATGATTAAATGAGCGCTACAATTGGCAAAGATTCATTACCAGCCAGAGTCAAACTGCTAATTTGAATAAACTAGAATGCCCAAGGGCAACACGTCTAGCCTGCTGGCCATTCACCAATAGTACATTCAAAAGCAGATCCTTTTCAGGTAGATTCTATAGGAATGCCTGATCTGGGTCTACTTTGCAAAAGCATGAAAAGCCATGAATATCAAGTAAAGGGTAATCATAGGCATACAATGTGTTTGTGAAATCTGACTTTTAACCTCCAAGAGTAACCTTGACCTTTCAGCTACTGATCTGGTTTTTGTGCGCGACATGCCATACCTTCTAGAGAAACATTTATGCAAAGTAATTTCACAATCCATCCATGGAGTTATAGCCCGGACAAGCAAAAAAGGACATGTTTTTTATATCTGACCTCTAGGTATGAGCTTGACCTTTCAGTTACTGACCCATTTTTTTCGCGCAACACGCTGTACCTTCTAGAGAAGAATTTATACCTAGTCATTACACAATCCATTAATGGAGTTCTGAGCCCGGACAAGCAAAAAAGTACATGTTTTTGACCTTTGACCTCCAAGTACAACCTTGAACTTTCACCTACTGACCTGGTTTTTGCAAGCGTCACACTGTACATTTTAGACGAACATTTATGCCTAGTCATTTCACAAACCGTCCATGGAGTTCTGAGTTAGAGCCCAGACAAGACCGGATGGAGGCACTAACATACACCCATCATGTGCAGACATTGTGGCGACTATGTCGAGCTCACCGCAAGCAGACTCGACAAAAATGTTTTCATGCATTTCTGCGGTTTAGGGCACTCAGTATGTTTTGGAACACACACACTGCAGATTATGTGATAAATATTAATTCATAATAAAACAGCAAACTCTGATCAGATGGCTTTTACAGGAGCCATCTGCTATTTGTCTACTCTGTTTGCGAAGATGCAAAAAGGCATTTCTAGGACTGTGAAAGGGCCAAAGAATATGAAAGAGTTGCATACCACTTGTTCAAGTTTGGACTGAGACACACAATGATCACAGTTACAGCTGTCCAGCTTATCTCCACTACGCACTTCATCGTCTGGCGTTAACGACATAGGCAGAGTGATCTCCATCATGTTCTGTACCAACAAATAAAACATGTTACATTTCAGTGTCTACAGTAGATGGTAACATCTTATCAGAGGTTTAGCCCTTATAATATGGACTATTCTGAAATTCAAACAGGTCCAGCTTAAAATGAATATTCAGGATGTTTTTTAAAGAAAAATGTAACAGGACAATGTGTGTAGATCCTGAAGAAAGGGCTCCTCTAGGAGCCCTCTCATCTGGGTCTACACTGTTTGCAAAGGACATTAGTGACTTGTTTCCCACACTGAAAGAATTCAATAAGGGGCAGTCTGATTATTCAAAATCTTCTTTCTGTGTCAAACTGTGTGCGGCTGGTATTCAATAAAATTGCCTTTTCAAGACCATTCCAACAAGTACTGTAGGACTTGTCTTAAGCAAACAGGAATCTTGAAAAGTAAGTTACTCAATACTGTGCAAACTGAGTAGATCCAGATCAGATGGCTTCTATAGGAGCCATCTGATTTGGGTCTGCTCAGTTTGCTTATGATATAATATGGATATGATTCTACAGTTTTATGCCAAGGCCAAAATTTCCTGGGTTCATGTGTAATTGTAAAAATTAATCGAATTAACACTAATGATGTCATTATTTCTTAGATGAATATTCATGGCGTAAAGTGTTCAGACAAGATTTACTTAACAAGCAAAACTTGGCACGGAAATACAGAAAACATTTTCCCTATTTGCCAAATTCCCTTTAAATATCTATAGTAATGTCTTGGTGAGGAATTATTGAACACCTTCTTTGTCCTTCACACTGTAAAATCTTAAAAGAAATCATTTGTTCCAGTTCGTTTAATCCTTTCAATGTTTAATATTCATGTAAGAAATAATGACATGAATATTCATTAGCTGAATTTTATAAAAGTATGTACACAGGATTTGTTGGTATTTGTAGAAAGTTTAGGATCATAATAATTTCATAAGCAAACAGAGCAGATCCTGAACAGACAGCTCTTACAGGAGCCATCTGATCTAGGTCTTCTCTTTTTGCAAAGGCTTGTAAAGGTGTTTATATGAATGAAAGAGTTGAAATCTTTGTCATAGTCAACAAATCTGGATCCTGATCAGCATTTCATCAGGATTAAGTCTGTTTGAAATGATTTTTTCCCCTTCAATAACATGGTTCCGTCCCCTAAAAAAAATCCCTAAAAACAAGCAGTTTAACCATGAAGTTACACTGTAAATTTTGTTCCTAATTTAGCGCACCATGGTATGTCCCCCACCCCCCCCCACACTTCCCCAACAAGAAAACACAGACCAGGCCTCTTACCCTCTTAATGAATTAATGAAGAAAAAAAAGGCCTGGGAATTTCTCCAAACCCCTCTAGTATCAGCTGAATACCTTTAAAGGGGAAAGGTCATCTACATTGACATCTTTGGATTCCTCTTCTTCCTCATTATCAGCATCTTCATCTTCCTCATCATCCTCCTCATCGTCATCATCATCATCGTCCTCTTCATCATCGTCATCATCTTCCTCTTCATCCTCTTCATAGGACTGATTATCAATCTCCTCCTGAATTTCCTCCTCATTCCTACACAAGTAGATAGCATTATATATACAGTAAAACCCCTCTAAACCGGACATTAAAATTGGTATAAATATCAGTTTTGGAGACAGGTGGTAGCTTAATGCAGGGTGAAAGTCATGCAGAAAGCTCCTAGAGGAGCTTTCTGCATGACTTTTACCCTGCATTAACCACCTGCCTAAAAGTATTTAAAATCTTCTCTACTAGAATTCCAGTTTAGAGAGGTTTTACTGTATATATACAGGTCCAGATAAGATGAGTAAATTTAGACATTTTCAAGAATAACTCCTTTATTTCTCTGTAATAGAGGTCCAGATAAGATGCGTAAATTTAAATATATTTAAGCATAGCTCCTTTATTTCTCTAACAAACCTATACTGTGACAACCCATTAGAATCATCTGGAAGAGAGTGGTCACAGTATAGCGTTTAGTGGAGAAATAAAGGAGTTATTCTTGGGTTTAATGGAGAAATTATGATTTTTGTTTTTGTGTATGCACATTTATCTGTAGCTCTCTAGAGTATTAATATATCAAACTTTGCACTAAAACTATTGTTTCTGACAAATGTAATATCACCTTTACAATTGCAATAAAATAAAATAACATTTCTGACAATTCTGTGATTTTCTATTTTTTATCTTTTTTTTCCCTTCATGATAATAAACTGTTGCAAATTATTTTTTAGTTATCTGCATTACATTAACATTTGGTATCTGCAACAAGACTGACAAAAAATATGTAGATTTAGGAAAGTAATAATTTCCTCAAACACTGGGTTAAGTGATATAAGTGGTTATTGGCATTAACCAAGACAGACATTACTCCCAAGTATGGTGAAGATTGGACAAAAGCTTCTTAAGCTGGAAAGGAGAGATTATACTAATGGCCAATCCAAATGAATGCCCACACGAGCGCATGTCTGCCTTGAATGAAAACATGTCCCATCTGAAGATTGGTATATAAAAAGGAGCTGTCTTGACTAGTGTGTGCTTTGTTAGCTTACAAAATAAACCAAATATCATTCTACAGGTACTTCAATGGCCAAAATATGCTAATATAAAACAGCTAATTTATGTTCAGTCATTATTTGTTACATGAATATTCATGCAGTAAAGATCACTGATACTTGACAAATAATGTCATACAAGAATGCAACATATTGGTTTATGAAGATATGGAGAATTGAGGTTTAACCCTTTCCTCCATAAATACGCCTTTCTACACCACTGTAATAACCACTTCTTGAAACCATTGTGATAAATAGAGCATTTGTTCCTATAGGAGCAAATGCTCTATTTATCACAATGGTTTCTAACTACAAAATTCTAAAATTTTACTTTTCTCTAGTAAATGCTCCTTTTGGGTAGATTCATTCAGAGGTTGGGTATAGAAATAGCTTATGGAGGAATGGGTTAAAACCCCATTTTTACATCTTTGTAAGCAGAGTAGACCTGGAGTGGCCATCTTTTCAGGGTCTGCTCCGTTTGCTTTTGACATAATATACATCTGATTCTACTGTTACGATAAATAAATCCCTTGTTCATGGTGCCATTATAAATTTCAGTTAATTAACATTCATGATTTCATTATTTCTTACATGAATATTCATGGAGTAAAGGGTTAAAAAACACTTTCTAAATGTTTCAAATTCCATTTCCACTACCCCTTCGCCTGTAATAGCCTTTAGTCTGCTATGGGTGGTTGAGTGAATACCTATGCAAACAGTTTGGATCCAGATGAGACGCCGGTTAACTCGGCGTCTCATCAGAGTACAAACTGTTTGACACCCTGATTGCATTTTGGTAGGCAAATCGATTATAGATTTTGAAAATGTAGGTGAAAAATTCTGTAAAAACAATTTGTTCAGCAGACTAAATGTTAAATGGAAACTGAAAAACGTTTACCAACTGATTGGATCCAGATAAAAAGCAGAATAACTTGGCAGCTCAGGATCCAAGCTGCTTGACACTCAGTCAACAAGAACATTTGTACAATTAAAGAACTTTAGTGAGCAAGCTCACATAACCCACGCTGCTACATTGTTTGAGAAAAAAGTGGTTCCCCATGACAGATTCCTCTAAAAATTTAACTCATCCAAGCTTTTATTCATGACAATTCTTAAAGCAAATTTCAGAAAAATTGGAATGGGTTAAAAAACATACCCTGTGCAGCTTTGTTGCATGATGTATAAAAAGTCTTTAAAAGAATCAAATGTTTAGGTAAATTTGTAAAAGATACGAGTTTTAGCAGGTAATACTTCATTCAGCAGGATAAGGGTTAAAAAATACTGGTAACAGACTTTCAAAGACTGCTTAAAATTGTGTGCTATTTCCAAGTCTGATAAATGGACTAGAGATTCTATTTAATATGCTGGATGCAAGAAAATCATTGATGTGGTCAAGTCAAAATTTGTTAACCTGAGTAGCATGTTAGTACAATCACTAAAGTGGTCATACTGGGTATTTTCCGAGAACCCCTTCAGTCGCTCTGGGTCGACCATGATTGGACTGGACGAACCGCTACTGGACGTGGTACTCGACATGGAAGGCGGACTGACGTCGATTCGATACTTATTGGAATCGTGCAGGAAACTGGCTGGAAGCTGGTGGTGATGGTGGTTGCTGGTCGAGTTTGAATTGGCAGCATGGTCAAGAACCTCCGGGTTGATGATGCCACACGTAATCATGTGTGTGATAGTACACTCATCACAGGGACATCTGAAAGGAAAAACAGAATCATTGTCTCTACACATGCCAAGATGAGCAGGGTGTGAATTCTTACAACCCTTCCCTTAAGAAGATTTTGGCATGATTTGATCACTTGCTGACTACTCATTAACTTAATCTTTATTTGGCAAACATTTAAATGGGAATTGCAGGTTTAGCCAAAAACTATAGGATCAGACCTAAACAAGGTGTGTTTGTGAAACACTATGCTCTCGTTCACTGCCAATATAAATTTGAGTCGTAATTTGACCTTGATATATGACCTTAATAAGTCACCCCTTAAAATGTTTGCCTCCATTAGTTACACATGTGCATGCCAAGTTCGAAGTATGTATGCGCAACGACGGGGCAAAAACAATACCCCCCCCCCCCCCCCTTTTGACCGGGGGTGGGGGTGGGAGGGTTTCCATAAAAATGCCGTGAATTTCTATGGGTTTGACAGAATTTTCCATCCTACATCATGTTGGCAATTACTTAAACAACTTAACAGTACCATAATTATGATGTTGACTTCTATTGTTGCATAAGTTTACATTATATAAACAAGATTTAGTCAAGTAAAAGTTCGGAGAAAACTGTTGGTTAAATAAAAGTAATTGTAATAAACCTGATAACTGTTTTTCTCTGTTCATTTGAGCAAGTGAACATAAGCTAGGGACAAGTAGAAAATTTCAGTCCAACTTCTCCATGGGTAAGTGGAAAAAAAATAAATTCCACACCCCTGAATGATTAGCCAGTCTGCTTCAAACTAGAACTGTAAGCGAAAGACTTAACGATTACCCCCAACACCTTAAATTAATGTGTGAGCACAAAGCATAGTTGATATTAAGTATTTTACAGGAATGTGGTGTTGCAGGGATACACATGAAAAGTTCATAGATGCAATTTACAGATCATTTATTGTATAATATTTTTTTAAATGTTTCAATGAGAATACAACAAACAAGAAAATTGAAGGCTGCTGTATGTTGGGCAGTCAGAAAATGTTTGGATTTACTTTCGTACTTTGTAAAAAGTCTGAAGCAGTGTTCAGCACATACTTTGTTAACACAGATTTAACTATCACATATTTAAGCAAATATACATATGTATGACTTGTTACAGAACCAGGGACAGCCAGATCAGGAAGTGGTCACTTTGGAATGTTGGTATTGTCTCCACACATATCCCCACCAGGAGTCGGTTACAATACAGATGGCATTCTCCCACCTCTTCTGTGTGTTAGTGGCTCAACAATGTGAAACATTTGAGTGAACATTTTACTTATAAGAATATCCCCAATAGTAAAGCTTCCGTTCTACTTGAACTAATACCATGCTCTCTGGAGATGCCACATGTGGCAACACTGAAACAGGCTCTTGAGGTTCAATGGGAACATTAACAACACATCTGTGAATACACTTCCGTTTACCATGAGGAAGAGCCAAAATTTTCATGAACAGTATCCTATCATCTGATGTATCCAGCTCATCTACTTTTCTAACTGTACAGCACTATAGGTTCTTTGGCGATGATGTAGCAAATGGGTTCTTGACCCACTGCTGGCTTTCGTACAAATCCAACTTCAGTTTCTTTGTCTTTTTCTCTCTCTTCAAGGTTTGCTTCATAATCCTGAACATGTTTTTCTGCAGCTGTCAGCTCCACTCTCAGACTCCCTTTTTGTCCCATCTTTGGAGACAAGTTTCTATGTTGCTTTAAGAATGTTCCAGGAACACTTTTCTATCCCTTAAAATTATGCGTGGAGTCTTTTTACTTTGTCAGGTGTTGCCAGAACTACACCTGTGAGTGCCCTGTCATCTGTAGGGCTACCTATTGGATATCTGTGACATTAGTTTTTTTATATTTTTCATGGCCATTCTCTATTCTGAAAAGAGACAAAACACATTTCAATAAGACATATCATTACAGTTTAATTGAAATACAAAGCGAAACTCTATTCTGAAGAAAAGAAACATGTCATTACAGTTTAATCTATGTACACGACGAGACAAAACACATTTCTAAAAGACGTATCACTACAGTTTAATCTAATACACTTGCCACAGATCACCCATACCATTCTAATTTGCATGTCAATGATTTCAGAAGTGAAATTCAGCAGCGATTTTCTCTAAAATTCAACAGTGATAATTAGAGAGACTAGAATTAATGCCGTATAAGATTTTTTTGATACAACTTATCAAGTGTGAACATGCAAATTCTAAAGCTTATGGAAATCAATTACAGGGTAGATACAATGTTCTGCCTAATCATTGAAAATTGGGTGACTTTGGCCAGTACCACTGGATGTGCATGCTGGGAACAAAGCTTTTAAAATGTTGATCTACGAAGCTTACTAACCCTTTCCTTCATATATTACGCTTTTTCACGCCTTTGCAAACAAAGTATACCTACATGAGACAACTCCTGTAGGAGCCAACTGATCAGGCTCTGCTCTATGTGCTTATGAAACTATAATAGATCTGATTCTACAGTTTCCATCAATACCAAAATCCATGTGTACATATGCCATTATAAACAATCAGCTAATAAATATTCATGATGTCATTATTTCTTACATTAACCCATTCCCTCATAGGCATTTTTAGATCCAACCTCTTGGAATAAATCTACTGAAAAGAAGCATTAACTAGAGAAAAATGCAATTTTAGAATTTTGTAGGTTTGAAACCCTTGTTATAAATAGAGTATTTGCTCCTATGGAGCAAATGCTCTATTTATCACAATGGTTTCAAAAAGGGACTTTTACAGAGGCGTAGAAAGGCGTATTCATGGAGGAAAGGGTTAATATACAACAGGGAAAGGGTTAAAACACACAGACAAAAAGACAACATTTATACAGTATTCAATCTAGGACAAATACAAACAAATACAGACAAGATATAATCAATAAAATGTTAACTTCATTCATAAATTCTAAATGAGAGGTAAAATTGCATAAATACTACCTAATAAAACTTTGTTTTATACATATATAACCCTTTTCCTTCATATAAATGCCTTTTAATGCATTTGCAAACAGAGTAGACCCAGATCAGATGGCTCCTATTAGAGCTGTCCGGACAGGGTCTGCTCTGTTTGCTAATGAATTTTGATAGATGTTTCATTACTTTCTATAATGGCTACACTGTTCCACCTTACAAGGCTTACATATTTCATTTGAAGTATTTTGTCCCTGAATATTCAGTAGGTATTGAAATTTGGAACAAACATAGAACAGGAAAAGGGTTAAACCATTAAAATTTCAACCCTTTCTTTTATATAAACGTGTTTTCATGCCGTTGCAAAAAGCAGAGTAAACCCAGATCAGATGGTTCTTGTAGGAATCCTCTGATCAGGGTCTCTTTTGTTTGCTTCTGGAATAATATAGATCGGATTCTCCAGTTTCTACCACTGTACAAACATATCTGGTCAAGAATGTTGTTAAATATGAGCACCACAGACGGGTGCCAAAACTTGTCTCTTCCATTGTAGCCCTCTTGACTGTGAACAAGTGTGTGCAGTTTCATAAGATCTGCATGAATAGTAAAGATGTAATATTCAACATTTAAGTTTCTGGATGACAATGACGATGACAATGTGTACCCCAGAGTTACGGCAATAGCTTTTTTTTTTCCTATAAAACAGAAAAGGTAAGAATGCGACATTATTCTTTCAGTCATTATTTCTTACATAAATATACAGTCCAACCTGCTTCAGCGGTCACCTGGTATCAGCAGCCACACTGCTGTAAGCGGCCACTCTAGGACCCTCCCAACGAAAAACACTATATATTACACCTGGTATAAGCGGTCACCTGCCTAACGTGGCCAGCGGCCACTCTATTTCATCCCAAATGGCCAATACACACTGGTGTAAGCGGCCAGGTGTTCTACAATTGTAAAGCGTGTAAACACTTTTCATGGCTATCGATCGGCAACATCAGACATTTTGTCATCTTTGAATGCATACAACTAACGGTCATGACCCATTTGGATCCCTTATCAGAGTTTCTTTTGTTTGTTTACAAAGCGCGTCGGTTGTTCACGCCATATTAATTGGGGATTTACCTTCTACTCGGAATTCCCCAGGAATGTAATCACGCGTGAACTAGCTGGTTTCCGACTTCCGCTTTAATGAGTTAGATGTTCGCGGACAGAATATTCGGGAAACCAGTCGTGTCAAACATGGCTACACCGTTAGAAGTTACACCCTGAAGCCAAATTCGAATAACACTGGCACGTGTATTACTCAAATGAAAGAACTGACGCTTATAAATAAGGGACAAAAGGTTGAAGAACGATAAACAAGGCAATTAATTCGATATGACTTGCAATTATTACGGGCACTTTAGGTCAGAATGGTCTTTTATAAATATCGATTAGTATAGGTACTGCTGTACACAAAATACATGTCTGTCATAATTACTCGAAAGTATGCATGGTAACATGCACCTGGTTTAGGCGGTCACCTGCTGTAAGCGGCCAAAGTGGCCACTTCCCTAGACTGACCGCTTACAGCAGGTTGGACTGTATATAAGGGAAAGTGTTAACTAAATGAGCTGAACCACTACATAATACATGTATAAGCTGTTTTCAAAGAAATAATTGGCATATATTAAAGCAGAGTGATAAAGACTAATTTAGTTCAAAAAGATTCTGTTATTGCCTAGATTGAATACTGCTCAGTTAGAATACCATAAGGTGGGTTAATATGGGGATATATTATGAGTGATAGCCAACACCATGACAACTGTCAGCGTGCATTACCAATGATACTGTTGCCCGATGCCTACCACGAGGAGGTAGTCACATTGTTGTGCCGGTTCTTGTATAAGAGACTGTTGCCAAGAAATAAAGAAATAAAAAAAATATCTAATTTTCAATACTTGACCCTTTCCCTGTTCTATATTTATTCTAAATTTCAATACCTACTTTAAATTCATGGACAAAATAGTTATAATGAAATATAGAACATTGTAATCATTTTAGAAAGTAAAGAAACAGATCTATAAAATGCTATTAGCAAACAGAGAAGATCCTGATCAGACAGCTCCTACAGAAGCCATCTGATCTGGATCTACTCTGTATGAAAATGCATGAAAAGGCATTTATTTAGGGAAATGGTTAAATCAATTGTAAATCTTTTGTCAGAAATTACAATTGATAAAATTTAACAAGGATAAAACAAATTATGGCAAAAATCAGCACAATGGACATCAGATCCAGTTACTAAGGGTGATGAGCTACTGATACAAGCATCAGAGGTGTGAATATATTCATGCGGAAATGAATAAGAGGATAACTTACCATTACAAGATTTCTGTTGTGACTGTAGCCCACGGGGTTTAAAAAGCAGAAGCGCGGATAAAAATGCTACACAAAAAATAGAAAAGGGCAACAACTCCTGCAATAATAGACATGTCATAATGAAAATTATAGATGCTCTGGTCTCCATGGTAGGAAGGGTTCCAGCAAAGCTCCAGGAAATTTGTGGAAAACTGTAGAAGAATCGCAGACAAAATCGTGTCTATGGACTGACAGACAGACAGATGGAAAGATTGGACAACCTGATTCCAGTATACACACCTCCTTACTTTGTTGTTGGGAGGGGATGGGGGTTTATAACAAGAGCCCCGTGTGTCAGAGCATTATACGCCCGAAGTATGTGCCGTTGTAACATGCAAAATATTAATTTGAGTCACCGTGACCTTATCCTTTGACCGACCTCAAAATAAAAAGGGGTCATGCACTGGCCATGACCAATCTTCCTACTAAGTATGAAGACAGCGGACAAGATTTTTGAGTTGAAGGTCACAGTGACCTTGACCTGTGATTGACCAAGTTATTGAGCCGACAAAGAAGTGGCTAACGGATGGACAGACGGACGAGCATCATACTATAATACGACTGAAGTTACCTTCGGGCGTATAAAAATTCAACATTGAAAGGGTGAAGACTATAGTTCATAAGAATTCATATATGTACTCCTCAATACTTCCTTCTTAATTCTGATATGCTAAAACACCCTTTGATGTACAGAAACGAAATCACATGACTGACTACCATAGACCCAATAAGGATTCAGGAAATTATAAAACCTCTATTTCACCTTTTACTATTGCATCTAGGACAGACCAGCTCTTCCGTTGTAGGCTTGTTGCCCTGTAACATCAGCCGCATGGTCTCTGTAAACTGGGCCTCGAGACTGTAATAACAATTGCATGGCTATAACATAAGATATATACATTGTATATATATACATTGACATGCTTCTTAGTTTTTATAAAAGTATTAATCTCTTTCTAATACAAGGTGATTACAATTTTAAATAACAGATATATTTCAAATATTTTATATATACAGTCCAAATCCATTATTGGGCTGCTGAAAGCAGCCCACAATTATACGGCTTTGAATTTTGACCATGCGTTTCTGCGTTCCTGTGTTTCTATAAAAGCCAATCTTTTTTAAATAACTATGGGTTACTGTGAGACAAGCTTTTATTTATATACATTCATTTATTTTACTTATTTTGATTCATACATTTTTTGTTAGCGGGGACAAATATTTTTGTCGAGGTTATTTGCTTCTTTTCTGCCATTGAAAATGCTAGTGTATTGGGTATAAATCATTTAAAAGCACGCACCACTTGTAGCAGTCAGCGTAGTCGAGGGGTTATAACGGTGGCCTAGGAAATATGAGGTCACGGGTTCGATCCTCGGCAGAAGCATAATTTTTTTTCTCTCATTTTTTTTGTTAGCACCCTTAGTTTACGTGCTTTTGGTTTAAAAACAATTCTGTACACAAATATTGTAAAAGTATAAGTCCTTTATTTGAATTTTGTCTTTGGTAAAGTTATTTAGCTGAGACCTTTTACTCGTGGTTTTGTTGACCGTTTTGAATATTTGACAATTGTGCATCATTGATCTGTATTTACTTCGTGGTAATGTGTATTATTGGTGTCATACACAGGTATTATGCATCATGGCTCCTTAAAACATTCCCCCGTTTCTGCTGTTAATTTATACATTACAATCATGTTTTCCCAATGTATCTGTTAATTTAAACTACTAAACAATATTGCTCCCTCTTTTTCTTCTATCCTGCTTAAAGACGTTACGCAGCCATTTTACGCTTGCGTAAAACCTTGCTTGTCTAATTTGAAGGGACTCAGATTTTTTTTTTATGAGAGTCTGTCACAAAAACACTTGGTATTTCACCTCCTAATGAGTGGTCTAGTTTATCCCTTTCCTTCATATAAACGCCTTTTCACACATTTGCAAACAGAGCAGACCCATATCAGATGGCTCCTATTGGAGCTATCTGACCAGAGTCTGCTTTATTTGCCAATGGAATTTGATAGATATCATCTGCTGCAGTACTTTCTAAAATGGCTTAGTATGTACAACAGGCTATCAAGTACATATTCATGACATTATTTTTACATAAGTACTGAACTGGGAAAGGGTTAAATAAATAAAGAAATCAATAAAGAAATCTTTCATCTTTGTGGAAATGTTGGTTTAAAATTAGTCACAACCCTCCAGCTTTGTAATATAAATTGTCACAAGTGTATGGTTCATCTCGGTTAAGACAGATCATTCAACAAGACACCTGCTTGATCAGAGTAGAAGACGACTGATATCTATCTTTTGTACCAGGCATGAAGAGTAGCAGGAAACTGCTTATTTTACACAAAAGATAATAATTGTTAAGTCTTGGAATGTGCCTTTTCATGCACTGGCAAACAGAGAAGACCCAGATCAGATGGCTCCTATAGGAGCCGTCTGATCAGGGTCTCCTCTGTTTGCTAATAGAATTTGACAGATCTGGTTCTGTACTTTTTAAAAATAGCTGCGATGTTCCACCTTCCATAATTCATTATAACTATTCTGTTTATAAATATTCAGTAGGTATTGAAATTTGGAATAAATACAGAATAGGGAGGGGGTCAAACCATTTGCATAAATGGCTGATATTAGCATCTCAGCAACTTAACTGCTTACTTTTTTTCCAGCAACAAACTGCGATTATTATCAATGAGGCATGCACTGCCAATGTCAATCAAAAGATCAAATTTTACACTTTGAATTTTGACCTGAATGAAGTGTGACTTCTGTACAAACACTGATAAATATGTGTTAATGTACTTTGGGGATGGAAAATGGCTTCGATATTCTTTAAAACTAGTCAGTTATTTAAAACTAGTCAGATAGAGCATGTCTTGAAAACATGCATTTAAAAAGAACAAGCAGGGGGGAAACTTCAAAAACACTTCAGCACACTGAGAAATTTGTGTCAAGTGACATACAGAGCATGGACTGTACTGATAATCAATGGGCACACACATCTTGTGGATATACAATAAAACTTTTCTACAACAATTAAACTTTGATGCAATTCTCCTTTTTTAAGACAATTGGTAGCTTAATGCAGGATGAAATTTATGGAGAAAGCTCTTCTAGAAGCTTTCTACATTACTTTCATCCTGTATTACCGACCACATGCTCTTTCCAACTTCCATACATATTCATTATATGGTCACTATAGGTAGATTCTACCGTACTGCTAAAAAACATCATTTGCAAACTTAACCAATTCCCTCATAGGCTATTTTTAGATCCAACCACCTTGAATAAATCTACCCAAAAGGAGCATTAACTTGAGAAAGGGAAAGTTTTAGAATTTTGTAGCTTGAAACCAATGTGATAAATAGAGCATTTGCTCCGATATGAGCAGATGCTCTATTTATCACAATGGTTTCAACAGGTGACTTTTACAGAGGCGTAAAAAGGCGTATCAATGGAGGAAAGGGTTAAGCAACAAAAAAAATAGAAAATTATGTCCATAAGACACGGATTCTCCCTCGAGGCGATACTGTCTCTAAATCAAGCATATTTCACTTGCTATATATTGATGAAAATTTCAAAGTCCCTGAACTGGTTAAAATGGTTGGTGCAAAAATTCCCTTCTTTACACACATCTGCACATCAACATTGTTCATCTATAGAAGTTTAAAGTGAATCCTCCCATTGGTATATTAGGAGTTAGACAAACAAGATTTGCAGGACCTTCTTACAGACACATGTATGGATGGAAGTTCAACCTTTTGATGGGCATAAAACGTACTGAAACTGAAGGGAATTTACAAGATGTTTGGTTCCTGATTTTGTATAAATATACATGTACTAACCCCTTTGGATAGATGCTTATAGGATAGATTTATATGTACTTACTTGTGAGATATAGTTGCCTTTGGATTCTTGGACACTTGCTGCTCTAACAGCTTCCTCTGGGCCTTAAACAACTCCCAGTCTTCACGCAGCATCTTTTGCTTCAGTTTCAACACAGACTGAAACATGCAAGGTACTACAGATAAGACGACATATTGCATATTTTGAAACAATCTTTCAGAGGAACAGGTCAATATTCCAAATCTGAAACTAGATCTTCTCAACAAAACCCTAGTTATGACCACTCTTTTACAAGTGGTAACAACATAGGGTTTGGTGGAGCAGTACAGGAGCTATTCTTGAAAGTGTTTTAATTTATGCATTTTATCTGTGCCTCTGCTATTTTCTTCATTTCTCCATTGCACAAACAGTTGTGACTATTCATTAGAATTGTCTCCTACAGATGACAGTAATGAGGAATTGCAACTTCGGGTTTGATTGAGAAACATCTGAAACATTAACCTTTAG
The DNA here is from genome assembly GCA_963576725.1 of Azorinus chamasolen. Taxonomy (NCBI): domain Eukaryota; kingdom Metazoa; phylum Mollusca; class Bivalvia; order Cardiida; family Solecurtidae; genus Azorinus; species Azorinus chamasolen. Next base: position 56,296,452 of record OY755245.1, on the reverse strand, counting down.
CCTGCTGAGCCAAATTGTGTTTGTAGAAAATGTCATCGATTTCAGTTGTCACTGTTCATTTATCTTGCATTTCTTTTCAACAGCACAGTCAGCAGAGTATCAAACAGTTTAGATCCTGATTGAGACGCAAAGTTACTCGGCATTTCATCCAGATCCAAACTGTTTGCAAAGGTAATCATTCATCCGCCCGCAGCAGGCTTAAAGTTAAAACTTATCTAGAATATGATTTAATAACAATGGAATGATATAAAGACCTTTTGTGACAGTAAGTACACAGTAAAACCCCTCCAATGAGATCACCAAAGAAGGTCTAATTCTGGGTCTTGGAGGCAGATGGTAGTTAATGCAGGACAAGTTCTGCAGAAAGCTCCTACATTACCTTCATCCTGCATTAACCCTTTCCCTGTTCTATATTTAGTCCAAATTTCAATACCTACCGAGTATTCATGGAGAAAATACTTATAATGAAACATGGAAGTTGGACCATTGTAGCCATTTTAGAAAGAAAAGAAACATCTTTCAAATTCCACTAACAAACAGAGTAGACCCTGATCAGACGGCTCCTCTAGGAGCCGTCTGATCTGGGTCTACTCTGTTGGCAAATGCGTAAAAACACGTTTATATGAGGAAAGGGTTAAGCGACCATCTGCTTGTGTATATTAATAAAAAGGTCACTTTAGAGGGGTTTTACAGAAAATTACACACATGTATATTCTGGGTTTGATACTCTAATGCTGAAGCAAGACTTTGACTTATTTTCTTCTAGGAACGACAAACTAAAGTGAATAAACCAATCAAATCAATTTAACTATCCATCTATCAAAAATGGTAGTGTTTCTGTGTTGATAATTTATTAAAAAATTTCCCTATCAACTATAAATGTATTGTTTGCCTTGAGGTGCTTGAGAATACTAGAACTATCACTAAAGGTGATGAATACCCCTGCACGGCAGTCTTGATTGCAAATCCAAGTTTGTGACACAAACTACCCATGTCACAGGACCAAATGACAAAATACTAAAAGTTCAAGGAGATAATTCTGTAATGCCTACCACTAAAAAAACGAAAATTGTGTCTTGCTTATGTTCTATTCAAGGTAAGTATTCATGACAAGTATCCATTCAATAACTTTCAAATTGAAGGAAGAGTTTGCGATACCAACTCCTAATGTTTCATTCAAAAATGACAAAAAATATTCAAAGTTCAGGGGGAAATAGTTCTGTAATGGCCAGCAGTAAACACATGAAAAATTAGTCTTGTACATCTACCATTCATGATCATTATGTATACCAAATATAAATTCAGTAACTTTAAAACTGAAAGGAGTTTGTGACACCAACTACCCACGTTCAAATAGGGACAGACCGACTGACCGCCCAACCGACCGACCGCCGGACAGGGTGATTCCAGTATACCCGTGCAAACTTGTTTAATAATGGAACATAAACACTGCTACTTACTTCCCATGCTGAATGTTCATAGTGGAATGGCCCATCAGAGTCCATTCAGTATGAAAGGCTTAAAACTTGCGAGAGGGCTTTGCATGAAAAACAGTTATAAATATCTCCTTTTTTGTCTCAAAACCCTAAGTTGTGATCACTCTTCAGAATAATGTCTTTGAGACAATTCTAAAGAATGGTGGATCAAAAATATTCTAATTATCTATGAATCTGGATAAAGAGGATGATATTTAAAAAATACAAGCATTCGGAATATTTGCCTCACCTGTTCCTCATTGTAGGACTCTATGAGCTGGTGGCAGTCTCGCCAGACAACATTTATCACAGACATTTCATCCTCGAACTTGAGATATCGATGTAGCAGATTTGGGTATGTATCTTCATGACAAGTCTCCTTTGATGCTGCCCCAATCCTACAATCATAAACATTTCATTTTAAACTGCACATTTAGCAACATTTTTCAGATTCTACAAGAACCATCTGATCTGGGTCTTCTCTGTTTGCAAAGGCATGAAAAAGCATTTATATGAAGGAAAGTGTTAAACACTTAATTAATTACAAATTTCAGCATTAAAAGACATTAATTTGAACAATTCTGTTGGATATATGAATCATGGCACACCACTAATGCGCTGTAGTGTTGGATTGAAACTTGGCTATCTGCCATAAATGAGCTTTCCAAGTAATTTAGTTTCCAATGAAGTAAATATGAACACGTTATGCTTTAAACATTGTTGTAGTGAAGCGAAATATCTGTGCCAATTTATTATAACCATTATGTATTTCAAAGCTGTTAATGCACATAGATGACCTAACCCTTTGCTGGAATACGTTTCTTTTCTTACTTGAAATACTTAACTCTTAACTCTTTACTCCTTGAATATGAATGGCAGTCACCAACTATGAACATTTAACCCTTTCCCTGGTCTGTATTTCAATTTCAATACCTACTGAATATTCATTAACGAAATAGTGATAAAGAAATCTGGAAGATGGAGCATTGTAGACATTTTAGGAAGTAAAGACAGATCTATCAAATTCTATTAGCAAACAGAGTAGACCCTGATCAGACGGCTCCTCTAGGAACCGTCTGATCTGGGTCTACTCTGTTTGCAAATGCGTGAAAACACGTTTATATGAGGGAAAGGGTTAACGAGTGAATACACAGATATGCAAAATAGTATAGAATCAGATCTGAGACATTTATAAGCAAACAGAGCAGACCCTGATCTTTCAGGAGCCATCTGATCTGGGTATACTCTGTCTGCAAAGGTATCAAAAGGCATCTCAATCAAGTAAAGCCTTAACCATTAACAAAACGTGAACAGTTCTACTGGACCCTATGATAAACCACAAGCATATTATTTTAATGCCCACTATTCAGCAAGTGAAAAATACAGTATATACCCTTATTACTTGGACCCACTGTTTCCCCCTCTCCATCACTTTATATAGCTGAATAAGTCTGACTTGGTACTATTTCGATAACTTTAAATAAAATTTTGCACTAGCAAATAATGTAGACTGTGATAAAGCTGCTTTAGGTCTGCACTATTTGTCGAAGTACACTGAGTTGAATACTAAGTAAGAATGGTATACATCGGAAAGAAAAAAACCTAGACAACACAAGAGGCTGATAATATGCATGTTATGATAAGAATGTTGGTCAGATTGATAGTCTTAAAATAGTGAACAACAGTGAAAGTTTGAATGATATATCATTTGGTCAAAACACATAACATTTATGCCTTCCATGCAGATGACAGATCAAACTGGTATGTAATTCATTTTAATGATTCAATTCAATGTTATTGGGAAAACATGCATTCAGTAAATTTAAACAAACTAACAGCATTGTTTTCTGTCATACAAAACATGATTTTGTAGGACATTTTCAGCAACAAATGTCCTACAAAAGTAATTTCACAAGTATCAAACTCTAAGCAGAGAATGAAATAAACAGAAATACATTATATGTTGAACGTAGATGTTTTGAATGGTAATAATACTAATAAACAGATGATTCTGACTTAAACCAGACTTTATCAATGCATGCTGAATCAATTTATAATAGGCCTAATTTATAACTAGAAAACTGACACAGTCAGAGAGGGCCCCAGCAGATGATCTTTTGTTGCATATGGCATTTTTGATAAATCAAAGGCAGATAACTCTAGACATGGTGATCTCATTGAACCCAAAAACTATAGGCGTCTTCCTCTAATAATACCCTTAATATGAGCCAAATATTTGCAATACTGTTTGAGTTATCACATCACATCAAAAGTGTTGACAAAAGTTTATGGCATTTTGGATGAATTAAGGGCAGAAAACTCTAGACATTGTGATCTGATTCAACTAAAAAACTATAGTTGTCTTTCTCTGATGATACTAAGCTATGCCCTTAATATGAAACCCATATGTGAAGTACTGTTCGAGCTATCGCATCACATCAAAAGTGTTGACAAAACCTGATGGCATTTTTTATGAATCAAGGGCAGATAACGCTAGGCATAGTGATCTGATTCAACCCCAAAACAATAAGTGTCTTCCTCTTAATATACTAAGCATATACCCTTAATATGAAACCAATATGTGAGGTACTGTTTGAGTTATGGCATCACATCAAAATTGTTGACGGACGGACAGACAGACGGACAGAAAATGTGATTCCTATAGGGCTCCTGCATTTTCAATGTAGGGCCCTAATGACTTCACAAAACTGTATGTACAAATCTGAAATTATGTACAGTAAAACCCCTTTAAACCAGAATTTTAGCAGAAGAATTTAGATACTTTACGGCAGGTGGCTGCTTAATGACTTTCATCCTGCATTAAGCTGCCACCTGTCACTAAGACTGATATTCATACTAAATTAACGACCGGTTTAGAGAGGTTTTACTGTATACAACGTCATCCACTGAGCACAGAGTAGAAATAACCAGCTATACAGTATGTTGTCGACAAGAAAACTTACCTGAGCTGTGATGTCAGCAAGTTCATACTGTTTTTTATTGAAGGCTCAGAAAAAACAATGGACTGGAATAAGTGTTTGTTGTGCAAATCCCATGTAACTTTGAAACGCTTCAAATGGTCTTGCTGAAATTGCAAATAACAAACTAATTAAAGAATGAATGAATGGGTTAATGGTAAACATTCAGCTAAAATAACTAGAACTAGAGGTTTGTTTTTGTCACAAAAACAGATGTCTCCCCCTCCCATCCTCTTTCCAATACACAAGTGTAAGGGGGAGACAATTTAAAAGCCTCAGGTACACAAAAACACATGCTAGTCAACATTCTTGTGAAGTTTGGTGACTCTAGTACTAGTGGTTTCAGAGATACATGTGACACAAAGTAAAGTTTCTCTTATTTAAGTCATAAGGGGCAGTAACTCCAAAGTTATCAGGGGGAGACAATTAAAAAACCCAGATGCACAACAACTCATGCTGGTGAACATTCCTGTGAAGTTTGGTGACTCTAGCCCTACTGGTTTCAGAGATATGTGCAGCACAAAGTTTCTCCATTTTTAACTTAACATATCAGGGGCAGTAACTCCAAAATTATTAGGGGGAGACAATTCAGAAAACCCAGGTGCACAACAACTCATGCTGGTGAACATTCCTGTGAAGTTTGGTGACTCTAGCCCTAGTGGTTTTAAAGATATGCATGACACAAGGTTTCTCTAATTTTAAGTAATCATATCAGGGGCAATAACTCCAAAGTTATCAAGGGAAGACAATTCAAAAATCCTAGTTGTACAACAACTCATGCTGGTCGACATTTCTTTGAAGTTTGGTGACTCTAGCCCTAGTGGTTTCAGACATATGCACAACACTAAGTAAAGTTTGTCTAATTTTAAGTCATCAGGGGAGGTAACTCCAAAATTAACAGGGGGAGACAATTAAAAAAACCCAAGAGCAAAACAACTCATGCTTGTGAACAATCCTGTGAAGTTTGGTGACTCTAGCCCTACTGGTTTCAGAGATACGCGCAACAGAAAGTTTGTATAAATTTAAGTATTCATATCAGGGGCAATAACTCAAGAATTATCAGGGGGAGACAATTCAAAAACCATAGGTGCACAACAACTCATGCTGGTGAACATTCCTGTGAAGTTTGGTGACTCTAGTACTAGCGGTTTCAGAGATACGCGCGACACAAAGTTTTTCTAATTTTAAGTTATCTGGGGCAATAACTCCAAAATTATCAGGGGGAGATAATTCAAAAACCCCAGGTGCACAACAACTCATGCTGGTGAACATTCCTGTGAAGTTTGGTGACTCTAGCCCAACTGGTTTCAGAGATACGCGCGACACAAGTTTGTGACGGACAGACGGACAGACGGACGGACGGACAGACGTACTAACGGATGGGTAGTTGTGTGACTTTTTCCTTTGATCTTTTCTTGTGTGACTAGTCCCACAAGAAAAACTATTTTTGGCTCTAACTTTGGAAAAAAATGATCTGGAAGCTAACCCTAACCCTATGTCCCACAACTGGCCAGGTTAATGTCACAAGAAATGGCCAGGTTAATGTCACAAGAGATGGCCAGGTTAATGATTTTACTTGTGGGACTAGTTAAAAAAAGTCACACAACTACCCTTTCGTGAGTGCGGACAGACGGACGGACGGACGGACGGACGGACGGACAGACAGACAACTCTGGCAAAAACAATATATCTCCCCATAAATGGGGGAGACATAACTATCACTAAAGGTGATGGAATACCCCCACTCAGCTGCCTTTATTGCAAATCAAAATTTGTACCAGGTTGTGCTTGAGACAGACAGACCAACACACTGACTCCTATATACCCCCTCTCAAACTTTGTTTGCGGGGGTATAATAATGATGGGACCACAATGTAAGAGACAATATGGGTATTCCACCTTTCAAAATGTGGCTTTTGTGATAAGACTTGTGACCAAAAGGGGTCCCTCTCATGTAAGATCAGTCAACCAAAATCATTACAACAGGGTTCTTGCAAGAGCGGAAATTGGGTCATTTTCCAGGGTTGCCACAAATCAGAGGAAACAAGATTCCCTGACAATCCCATGACATTTCCCCGACATATTTCTAAATTTCCCTGACATATTACGTTGTGACATTTAGTCTTTCTGTCATAAATATATGTTATATTTTTGAGAAATTTTATAATATATGGTCTTGGTTATCATTTTTTTCAAAATTCCCTGACAATTCCCTGACATTTGCCCATATTTTCGAATTCCCCTGACATTTCACAAAATTCCCTGACAATTCCCTGACCTTGAAATTTTTTTATTTTCCCTGACTTTTCCCTGGCGCGTGGCAACCCTGTTTTCCCCGTCAAAATGAGAAATGTCCCCATTTGTTTTTACTGTCATTGGGACAAATGTCTAAAAAAAATGTCAGTTATTCAGGGTTTACTCTGTTTGCAAAGCATTGAAAGGTGTCCGTAAAATACAGGGTCAACCTTTAAATATTTTTCCATCTAACATGTCAGTCTAAAAAGTCCATGTTATCCCTTTATATTCTGAATTTCACATTGGAATGTTCTATATTTGTTTTACCTTTTCCCTGTACAATATTCATGTCAGAAAAAATGACATCATGAATATTTATTTGCAGAGTTTATAACATAACATTTTCAAGGGAATTCTTTGCTTTGACAAAAACTGTAGAATCAGATTTGTATCATGTCAAGCAAACAGAGCAGACCCTGATCAGATGGCTCTATTGGTCTGGGTCTACTCTGTTTGCAAAGGCGTGAAAAGGCATGGTTAACTCCAGACTCTATTCTGTGTGAAAGGAATACATTCTCACAAGAATTTCAAGTGACAAAGGGTGCAGATCCTAATCTGGGTTTACACCATTTCAAATGTGAGTGAACTTCTCTACAGCATTCAATGGATCAATTTCATATCCATTTTAATTGGCTAATTGCAAAATAATTAATATGTATTCAAATACTAAAAATATGCATCATCATTAATTCTGACTTTTCGTACTTGCCACTAAACCTCTGTAAGAAAATGGTTTTTTGGACCGGGGTCAAACAAATATAAGAATCATTATGACATCAACCACTTTCATAATGGTTTTTCTTACCAATGCCTTCAGTAAACCTGACATCCTTCGAGCAACTTTACACAAATGTGCATATTCCTCCAACAGCAAGGAGATAAATTTTTTGGCCTGTGGTGGAGTTTTGAAGCCTGTACTAAGTTGTTTCAGCAGTTTCACTTTCATTTCTATCACAAATTCTCGAACTTGAGACTCTAGACGTAAAAACAACTGATGAGGATCTCGTCTACATAACCTGAAAAACAGAAGAATTTGTTTCCATTTCATTATTTCAAGATTTCAACACTTTCTCTAAAGAACAATTGTGCAGGAATCCATCACCTCATGAATATTCATTAACTTAATTTTTATACTGTAAATCAAAGGAATGTTTGGCTTGGACAAGATCTGTAGATTCAGATTTACATAATTCCATAAGCAAACAGAGCACACCCTGATCAGACAAGAGCTGTCTGATCTAAGTCTTGTGCAAAGGTGTTTTTATGAGTCAAAGGTTTAACCCTTTGTATGTTGAATTCTCAAATTGTAATGATTGATGATTTACATATGATGATCACAATAGCTAACCTTGGCACTTATGCCAGGTGAGCTAAACAAGAGCTGTCTGCAGACAGTGCGCTCCACCTTCTTTAGTGCTGGATAGAGTAGTGGAAGTCTAAGTCAGAAAGGGTAGATAACTATAGCAAAATTAATTTTAGGGTGACCTGCCCTTGTGGAATGGGTCCCCCTTGTAATAGTCAACATGCATACCAAATTTGAACCAAATATCTTGGACAGTTTCTGAGACATGGACCTTAACATAAAACTTAACCAACAATGAAAATTCTAAGTCAAAAAAGGGGCATAACTATGGCAAAATTAATTTTAGGGTTACCTACCCTTGTGAAATGGGTTGCCCTTGTAATAGTAAACATACATACCAAATATGAACCAAATATCTTTGATGGTTTCTGAGAAATGGACCTTAACAAAAAGGTTTACCAACGCCAACGCACACTAGAGAGGGTCATGACAATAGCTCCACTTTTTGAAAAAGTGGAGCTAAAAATTGAGCAAAATTCAAAATTGAGGATAGATTTTCAATCACGAAACTTACAACAGTATATTGAACAATAACCCTTCCAGTCAAAATCATGTACTCCAGTGAAAAATTGCCATTTTACATGCTATATCGATAGAATTTAAAGATTTTGTGTAGTAACAGATATTTGTGCTGTTTATTATGATTACAGTGTATTATTATGCCTTTGAAAATAACCTGAAACGGTCCGTATTTCCACGGACTCTATTGCAAAACAAGAGCCACTTACGGCACCAACGCTTGTCTGATTTGGTGCTTGTCCACTGCATACACTTCTCTTCAACAACAATAATATACACCGACAACATCCAAAATGTTAGTAAGCCTTTTATCATGAAATATCCGATATATCTGTATAACAAGTCTAAAACAACTACAGTTTCTTCCCTTTGGTAATTGTGATAATTTGTAAACACTGAATAAATTCAGCCTATTATATCACCACATGGTCATAATTTTGATATTTCTTGTATTATAAACTGCTTCTTGACACACACTGCCAAATAATATAAAGTAAAGTCCCACTAATGCAACCACCTAAAAGAGGTATAATTCTGGGTGCTAGATGCAGGTGGTAGCTTAATGCAGGACAAAAGTAATGCAGAAAGCTCGTAGGAGCTTTCTGCATTACTTTTGCCCTGCGAGCTTTCTGCATTACTTTTGCCCTGCATTAAGCAATCACCTGCTTATAAAAACACCCATGTTTATTCATGAAGTGGTCGCATTAGAGGGGTTCTACTGTACATACTACCTATGAAATTTCAAAGAGCTTGCAAATGTTACATGATGTTTTGTCTCAAATGCTGTAGAATTTTCTACGTGAAAACATTAGGTTGAAATATAGAAGGTTCAATGTAAAACACTTGACTCCAAGGGTCAAAATGGCAGCTTATGACCTAGGTATATACGGTACTTATACAATATCAGTCTTTATCACGATCAATTTCTCCTTTTCACAGGACACCACGTCTACTAACAAAGCTTTGAGTTTACAAAATGTTTAAGAACTTATGATGTAGTTGCATCTTTCCTATGCTTTTCTGTGCAATATACATACTTATATACGAGAAATACGACATCATCGTCTGGGAGGGAGTTGAGGTTGAGTTCCTCTGTATTTGTGTCCCCTCTGTTACCATACAGACAGCGAACCACCTTGCGAAGGTCTGCCCAGCTCTGCTGTAACTCTGCAGTTTCCTGCTCCAGCTCAGTCTCTAATTGCCTACAATGAAACATGAAGACAATGAAGGGTAGAACACATTACAGTACAATCCATCTATGCCAGAAGTTCAAGAGAGTATAAAAGTCAGTCTTTAAGGCTAGTAACAGCTTAATGCATGGTGAAAGTCACACAGAAGGCTCCTATAGGAGCTTTCTGCATGACTTTCACCCTGCATTAAAGTGCCATCTGCCTAAAATCACCTAAATTCTCCCTCTGTAAAAATCCAGTTTAGAGGGATCTAGATTAGATAGGTCCTGTAGGAGCTCACTGATCAGTGTCTACCGTTTGCTTAAGGAATACAGGTCTGACCTACATGTTCTATCATGGTTGAAAATTCCCTTCTTCATATGCTATTACAAAGATTCTGACAGCTAATTGATATTCATATGCATGTAGTCATTATTTCTTACAAGAACATATATCAGTGAAAGGTTTAATCTTTCCTTCATGTATAAACACATTTTCACACATTTGCGAACAGAGTAGACCCAGATCAGATGGCCTCTATAGGAGCCGTCTGATCAGGGTCTGCTCTGTTAGCTAATGGGACTTGAAAGATATGTTTCTTTACTTTCTAAAATGGCTACAATTTTACACCTGCCATATTTTATCCATTATGTCCATGAATGTTCAGTAGGTATTGAAATTTGGAATCAACACAGAACAGGGAAAAAGTTAAAAGGAACCACATAGGGGATCACCATACAAGTTTTTATGCCTTTCATACTTTTGAGAGTTGGAGGCAAACACCCTAAATATTTGAGTTTTGCGCTCATGCAAAAGCAAAATACTGTAAATTTTTAACCCCAATTTACTTCAGGTGTTCACTACAAGCATTCACATACAATCTTAGGCTATTATTCAGAAAATTATATTAAGTAAAGTACGTCATATTGTTAATTGTATTGGCTTCACACTGGAATTTATTGTAGAATTCAATGTCACAGTTTGAGAGAACATGTGCCTATTTTCTAGACCAAGCCTTGAAGAGCAAGCTGCGAAATAATCACTGATTTTGTACTGTGCCATACTATTTTTCTGCCATTTATGTTTGATAATTACGACTGAATAGTTTGTCTCCACATCGATGCAATAAATTGTATGGGCTAGTGTAAAGTGACTGCCATACTCCAGTAATAAAGTTTTGTTAAAGGAATTATAAAACCATACTGATAGCCAGGTTTATATCTTTTTTGTCTGTTATATATCATATTGGCTCTCGCAATAAACTTTATGCATGATTATTTGATATGAACTGGTAAATCGAAAACCAGATCGAAGACTTCACTCCAAGCCCATCATTTAGACTGCAATTCAAATTCAATAGTAGTCAACTCTTGTTAACAGCTAGGCTAAAAGCTTCCTTTTTCTCAAAACAGACTTAAATTTAACTGTGATTTGTACCGCACCCCAATTGTTAAATCATGTGGCATTTGATAAATTTGTGAGAATCCAGCAAATGCATGTTCTGGGTGCAACCATGATCTAAAGTATATTAATTTTGCAAATCTCCAATCGGTCGGGCTATCTGGGATTAATCTGGAATATTCTCATCCCTGCTGTGTGTACCTTCTCTCTGTACAGGCATCACAGTTACAGATGCTTCCATTGGGTGTGGTTGGTTCTGAGCCAGGCTTTATGTTAATGTCGGACAGAAAATTGTCCTCCAAATCTGGCTCCTGAAACAACAAAGGTTAGTCTGAGGTTACACAATAGTACCATAAAAGGGTAGTTGGCAAAATAAAGTATAAGTAAGGCATCAAAGGAAAACATTTTGTAGTGTGTAAAATGACCTATGAACAGTTTGTTGCCCTTGTAAGAGCTAACTAGAACTGTCACTGATGGTGTTTAACATAACAAACATAACCCTTTACTCCATAAATACGCCTTCCAACGCCTTAGCAAACATAGTAGACCCAGATCAGACGGCTCCTGTAGGAGCTGTCTGATCAGGGTCTACTGTGTTTGCATATGATTTAATATAGAGATTATTCTACAGTTTCTGCCATAGTCAAAAATTCCAGTATCCATATGCTATTATAATAGTTAATCTAATTAATATTCATGATGTCATCATTTTACACGATTACTCATGGAGTACACAGTTATCAATTTAATACCCCTTCCAGACTTTCATATTTGTAACAGGGAGCTAGTGTATATATCTGAAAAAGCCTATGCACTAATATAAGGATGACCATCATATCCCATGCCTACAAACATACCAACGATAAACAGTACAACAAGAGGGCCATTGGCCCTATATCGCTCACCTGAGTTACAGTAATACATGTATATTGACATGTTAATTTTTCAGTGGAAAACAATCTAGCAGATGAAATAAGCTTAGTGCACTGCTTTCACCCTTTCACTGCTGAATAAACTTGAACTGGATTCAGAACTAATACCAAGTGAATGGTTGACCAAGATCTAAACTGTTTACAACTTGTGCCATTTTTGCCTTAGCTCAAAATGCCTAAAACTGGTCTTTGATAAATTCAAATGACTTCAATAAAGCTATGCAATTAATGCAATTATACCTTGACCCAGGTATATAGGCAAATAAAGTGCTAGGCAGTACATAATGCCAGTTTTTGTGTGAAATGACCAATAAGAATATCTTTAAAAATCGTTTAACCCTTTCCCTCATATAAAGCTGTTTTCATGCATTAGCAAACAGAGTAGACTCAGATCAGACGACTCCTACGGAAGCTGTCTGATCTGGGTCTTCTCTGTTTCTTTTGACACAATATAGATCGGATTCTACAGTTTTTGTCAAAGCAAAAACTTCTCTTCAGAGAAATAATGTGTTTTACACATTAAAAATAAGAGTAGACTAGATCAGAAGGCTGCTATAGAAGCTGTCTGATCAGGGTCTGCTCTGTTTACATTTGACAAGATATAGATTTGATTTTACAGTTTTTTTCAAAGCTAAAACTTCTATTTATGGCAATAACAATTTTTTAAGCATTAGCAAACAAGAGTAGTCCCAGATCAATTTTTGTCAAAGCAAATAGGTTAAGGGTTAATAGGTGTTTAGAAATAATTCTAGATCTAGGTGTGAATATCTCATGATAATTCAATTAAACGGGTCATTAGTATTTTTAACAATTGAAATTGAGAAGAGTTACGTCTATTGTTATAATTAAGTTATATTTACTCAGTTATTTCATTAATATCATACAAAATTCAGACATTTTAGGACTTTTTAATGTGTTGTCATCAAATTTTATATAAAAATGTTATATTTAAGATGCTTTTTTGGGCAGCAGTAGTAATTTTAACACCTATCATTGTTAGGGGGGCAAATGCATTATCATGTTTTCTTAAGAATTACCATGACTTATATCAGTTGGGCCATTGCATAATCATGTTTTCACAGTTTTCTTAAACATTACCATGACTTACATCAGTTGGGTTTGGACCCAGATCAAAAGTCTAGATGGTGATCATTTTCCTTGATTGGCTGAATTGTTACTTTCCAATATCTCTCACATCTAATTTGAGAGACATTGGAAGACACCATGTAACATCTAGCTATCACTAACACTACACACTGGGGTTAATAGGTCAAAATGCCTTTAATGTTTCGTCTGCAACAAAAAGTTATTGTCATCTGTTACAATTCTTAAATTAAACTTACTTTCTTTTTATTGCAAAAATATGGTTAAGATGACAAACAGTTTGGATCCTGATGAAACGCTGCAGTATGCGGCCTCTCATCTGGATCCAAACTGTTTGCATAGGTAATCACAGTTTCACCACTAGCATGCAAAGAGTTAAGAGTCATGCATTGACCTGGAGAGATTTTACTGCCGAGCGCTGTAACCTTTGAACTGAAGGATCTGGAGTTGTTCATTTAACCCTTAATTTCCCTCATATAAACTTGTTTTCATGCATCTGCAAACAGAGTAGACCCAGATAAGGTGGCTCCTGTAGGATCAGTGTCTGTTATTTGCTAATGGAATTTGACAGATCTGTTTCTATGCCTTCTAAAACAGCTACACTGATTCACCTTCAACATTTTATCATAAATAGATATAAATAGAATGACACTAGATCTCCAATGCAGTTATCTCCCTTTGTCCCTTATGGCTATGCTGATGGGACAAGGGAAATAACTGTGAGGAAATTACCTTTTAAGTGTTACAGATTCAGATGTTAAGTAGCATAAAACCCCAGGGTGAGACCATTTTTGGCCCAGGGGTCATTATTTGAACACACCTGATAGTGGTATATTAGGTGATGCTTCATACCAAATATCTTAGCTCTAGATTATGTGGTTTCAGACAAAAAGATTTTTAAAGGTTTCCCTATATAAGTCTATGTAAAAACTACAAGCCCAAGGGCAGGGCCATTTTTGGCCCGGGGGTCATCATTTTAACAAACTTGGTAAAGGACCATTAGATGATGCTATATACCAAATATCAAAGCTCTAGAAATTGTGGTTTCAGAGAAGAAGATTTTTAAAGATTTAAAAAAAAAACCTGTAAAAGTAGTGGGGCGGGGCCATTTTTTGCCCGGGGGTCATGATTTTAACAAAACTGATAGAGGACACCCTAAGGTACATTTCTGTCAAATTTGGTTGAAATCCTCCCAGTGGTTTAGGAGAAGAAGTCATTTGAAATAAAAGTGAACGGACAGACGGACGGACAGACGGACGTACTAACAAATGGGTAGTTGTGTGACTTTTTCCTTTGATCTTTTCTTGTGTGACTAGTCCCACAAGAAAAACTATTTTTGGCTCTAACTTTGGAAAAGAATGATCTGGAAGCTAACCCTAACCCTAACCCTATGTCCCACAACTGGCCAGGTTAATGTCACAAGAAATGGCCAGGTTAATGTCACAAGAGATGGCCAGGTTAATGATTTTACTTGTGGGACTAGTTAGAAAAAGTCACATAACTACCCTTTGGTGAGTGCGGACAGACGGACAGACGGACAGACGGACGACGGACGACAGGCGGTCACAATAGCTCACCTTGAGCCTTTGGCTCAGGTGAGCTAAAAAGTGTAACAGATGGGCTGACAGATGAAAGGATGGATGGACAACTTCAACTGTAATCTAAATATGACCTGACCCTTTTTTTTCCCCTAAGAGCAGAGTAAAAATATCCAGACAAGTCACATACCATGAACTGTTCTATGGGTTCTCTGGAAGTCTTATTCTCCATCTCCTGGTCAGCAGCTATTCTGCAGGATGGACACACCCACAGTGGCAGCTGAAGTAGACAGAATAATCAAAGAAATGACACTGGAGTCTTGACAAACTGGCATCGGCATATACAGTAAAACCTCTCCAAATCAAATACTTAACCCTTTCCCTATTGAACACTTTTGTATGAACTGGGTCCATGCTTATAAAGCTTTTAGTTGAGTCTGAGTTTCGTTCTCAGGCTTTTGATTGGTCAGATTTGAGTTCTCAAGCTTTTGATTGGTCAGATTTGAGCCAAAGGCTCAAATCTGATCAATCAAAAGCTTGAGAACGATCTCAGACTCAACTAAAAGCTTTATAAGCATGGACCCTGATCACTTTATGAATATTCATTAATTTTTATAAGGTAAAATTCAAAAGGGAATTGTTGACTTAGACAAAAAACATTAAGGATCAGATCTATACAATCTTCATTTATAGTAAACAGAGCAGACCCTGATAAAATGGCTCCTACAGGAACCTTCTATTAAATCTAGGTCTGCTCCATTTGTGAAAGTAAGAGAAGGTATTTATATGAAGTAAATGGTTAAATAATATCAATTTCATTCTGTAGGACATGTGTCAACTTAAAATGGGTGAAATTAATGCAGAAAGCTCCCACAGGAGCTTCCTGATCTGGGTCTACTCTGTTTGCAAAAGCGTATTCATGGAGTAAAAGTAATACTTCAAAAACACCATCTTAAATACATTCAGCAGTTTAACCCTTTCCATGTTCTATGTTTATTACAAATTTCAATACCTACTGAATATTCATTAACAAAATAGCTATAAAGAAATATGGAAGGTGGAACATTGTAGAAATTTTAGAAAGTAAAGAAACAGATATATCAAATTCTACTAGCAAACAGAGCAGACCCTGATCAGACGGCTCCTCTAGGAGCTGTCTGATCTTGGTCTACTCTGTTTGCAAATGCGTGAAAACACGTTTATATGAGGGAAAGGGTTAATAATAAAGTTAATATCAAAACCTGTAAGTGTGACTTCACAAAAGTAGCTTATCAATTACAAATGAACAAGCTCAATTTGCTTTATTGATATCAAATGAGAACTAGTCACAGTATTTCAAACAAGTTGGCAATGACCTTTGTTTAAATTTTAAATTTCCAAAAAATGAGTAATTGATACAGGGTTGGATGGCTGACACTAAAATATGTCCCTCAACCCTAAAATTTTATAAGGGATAAGTTGGCTTAGACAAAAACTATAGGATCCGATCTATATAATTGCATTATCAAACAGAGCGAACCCTGATCAGACAGCTCCCATCAGGGCTGTCTGATCTTGGTCTACTCTGTTTACAAAGGCATGAAAAGGCGTTTATATAAAGGAAAGGGTTAAGAAAATTTGTTCCTTAAAAAGATTTCTAATGTAAAGAAATAATTTGCTATTTATTGATGGAGAACGATAACTCCAGATATAACGAACGAAACATTTTGGTTCGGGCAAAATCGCTGCCCGTTTTTATACATACCTTACAATTGGCCATTGTGTTCTGAAAATTAAGGCACAAATTATCACACTTATACCCTTCCTTTATTAATACATGTATTCATGTTAGAATTTATAACATTACAAATATCAAGTGAATCGTTATTATGTAGAATCAGATATGTGACAATATTTAAGCAAACTGAGCAGATTCTAATCAGACAGCTGTCTAGTCTAAGTCAACAGTATTTGTACAAGAGTAACAATGTTTCAGTATGAAGTAAAACAAATTTAATTGAAAGAACTTATTCAACAAATTCACATTCCTTAACCTATAAGAATTTTTACCTCATGGAAAACATGAAAACTGTGCAGACCTTCATCAGAGGGCTCCCTCCGGAACCCTCTAACCAGAGTCCATACTCTTTGCCTATGTTCCTTTTTAGGGACATTAGGCACAACTGGTATAAAGGAAATGGAAAATATATTGCCATTCTGCTTGCAACTGTGTTGGTCAAAAGTGATGGGCTTATACTGCCCAATGCGATACAAATAAACTCTTTTACTGCCATAGTTGCAAGGAAGGGGACTCATATGGCATGTTGCACTGGACGTATTTGTGTTTAGTGTCTCATCAGGATAATAACTGTTTGACACTTCAATTATGTTTTGAAAAACAATTGATGGAAAAACAACTTTAAACCTTTCCCTGTCCTATGCTTATTTCAAAACCTACTAAATATTCATAGACAAAACAGTTATAATAGAATATGGAAGGTGGAACATTGTAGCCATATTAGGAACTAAACAAGAGCTGTGTGTGGCGCCAACACACGTCTGATTTGGAGCTTGTCCAGCGAAATTAAAAACTTTTAAAAACAAGATGTGTTTGTGAAACACTATTCCCCTGATATGACATTTGGCCCTGAAGGATAACCTTGACATGCGACCACTCAAAATGTGCAGCTTCATGAGATACACATGCATGTCAAATATCAAATCTCCATTTCTACTGGTTCAAAAGTTATGGCAAATGTTAAAGTCAGTGATTTGACCTATATATTTGACCTCTGACCTTGAAAAATGACCGTGACATGTCACCCCTCAAATGTGCGGCTTTATCAAATACATATGCATGCCAAATATCAAGTCTCTATCTGTACTGGCTCAAAAGTTATGACCAATGTTGTCCTCAAACAAACAGACAAGGGCAAAAACAATATGCCCCCCCCCCCCCCCCCCCCCAATCTGATCCGGGGGGGGGGGGGGCATAAAAATTAAGGGCCATATTTCCAAAATTTTGAAATCAAGAGTTATGGTTCTTATGTTGGAAACTTCCCCTCAATGAGATCTACTTACCTATGAAGTTTCGTGTTGATACCTTTTATACTTTTCGAGTAATGAGCTACATTAAGTTTTTGCACGCCACCAATGCCAACGACAACCCAGTGATCACGATAGCTTGACTTTTCTTCGAAAAGTTTAAGGTAATATTATCCCCCCTCTGATTATCACAATATAAATTTGACCCATAATTCGATCTTGACATATGACCTTGACCTAAATAAGTCACCCCTAAATTTTTTCGCCTCCATAAGTTTCTCATGCATGCCAAGTTTAAAGTATGTATGTGCAATGGTTACAAAATTATTGACAACATTAAAGTTGGGTACAAACCAACCAACAGACTGGCCAAAAACAATATGCATACTCAAATACTTATAATAGTCATTTCTCCACCAAACCAGATGTTGTCACCACTCTTTTCGAGAAGAGACCATTCTAAAGAGTGATCACAACAGGTGGAAAAATAAAGAAGTTATTCTTGAAAATGTTTACGCATCTTATTTGGACCTCTGAGATCAGTGATCAATGACATAAATATTAATTAGATACATTTCTACAATGGTTGACGAACACAAGAGTTTGATCATGGCAGAGACTGTAAAATCAGATCTATTATTCCAAAAGAAAACAGAGCAGACCCTGATCAGATGGCTCCTACAGGAGCCATCTGATTTGGGTCAACTCTGTTTGCAAATGCGCAAAAAGCATTAAATGGGTTAAATGAGAAAGTCCAGTCATGTCAGAATTAGTGATAATCTACTGAAACCTTCTGGATCCAGGTGAGATGTTTCAGTATATTATAATTAGAGTCTCAACAGGATCCAACATTAACCCATTACCTCATAGGCTATTTTTTAGATCCAACCTCTTTGAATAAATCTACCGAAAAGGAGCATCAACTACAGAAAATGAAAAATTTAGAATTTTGTAGTTCTGAAACCATTGTGATAACTAGAGCATTTGTTCCTAAGGAGCAAATGCTCTATTTATCAGAATAGTTTCAAAAAGTGACTTTTACAGAGGAGTAGAAAGGTGTATTTATGGAGGAAAGGGTTAATATTCTGGACGCCTTTTTGCAATGAAATTATACAAAAATATCCTTTGAGAGAAGATATATGAAAGTATTGAAAGAGTTAATAAAATGCAATTGTTTGGCACAATGCTTAGCAGCTGTGTCATACCTGTGCTAAGGGATTAGATTCCAGTGATGCCTGTAGCTCTTCAAGCTCTGAAAGAACAAACAATATGAGGCTGAGCTACTTCAGTAAAGAACACTTCAGGGTTAACACTTTACCTAATAAATATTCATGAAAGACTCCATCCATTAGTATCATGAATGTTAAATATTTTATTAACCCTTTCCCTCATATGAATGTGTTTTCACGCATTTGCTAACAGAGTAGACCCACATCAGAGGGCTCCTATAGGAGCCATCTGATCAGGATCTGCTCTGTTTGTTAATGGAATTTGATAGATCTGTTTCTTCACTTTCTAAAATGGCTATAATGACCCACCTTCCATATTATATTATAATTATTTTGTCCATAGTTATTAAGTATTGAAATTTGGACTAACCGTAGAACAGGAAAAGGGTTAAAGAAATAAATTCATTTTATTGCATTGGCAAAACAATTGACATGGAAAAAATAGTTACAACGTAATATGGAAGGTGGAACATTGTAGGGGCTAAGCAATATCAGAAAGTAAAGAAACATCTATCGAATTCCATTGGCAAACAGAGCAGATCTGGGTCTACTCTGTTTGCAAATGCATGAACACATGTTTATATGAGGGAAAGTGTTAAAGACAAGATTTGAGATGTATCATCTGAAGTAAATGTAACTGAACAAATTTAAATTTAAATTGGAAATTAACTGATTGACAACAGAGACTGACTTCACTGAATCTCTGTGTTTTGACTAGAGTTATATGACTTAGCCAGTCATTGTGATTGTGGAGCTTTCAAACGATAGAATTACTATTACAAGAAAGTTATCATTAGGCCACACTTTTTATTCTCAGTATGAGAGTAAACATGATCATCCACAAAAACTGCTCAATGGAACTTTTCTAACTATATACTCTAGTTTAGTCCTGTCCCAGTTTAATATTCATGAAAGGATAATATAGTCATGAATATTAATGTTTGGAACAATTTTAACAAAGGACTTTTACTGACACACAGTGTAAAATTAGATCTATATAAGCAAACAGGGCAGACCTAGATCAGACAGCTCCTACTGGAGCAGTCTGATCCGGGTCTACTCTGTTTGCAAATGCATATGAAAATGTGTTTATATGAAGGAAAGAGTTAAGACCTGTCTGTGGACTCAACCTCACAAAATTTGAGGAACCATCGATATGAACATGTCCAATCATATAAGCCAAGGGAACCGGATTACCTACGAACCCCAACTTATTTCAATGTTTAAAGGTAGTAAAATAACGTAAACTATGTTAATGAATCTTTCTCTATCTACAACAATGCAATAAGAGATTAAACTGATGATCCAATTACACTTGCTCTAAAGTGCTTTAACCAATTTGCTAATCCTACCTGCTTTAATCTTGTCAACATCTGGTGGATCTTGCCTCTCACAGTGACACAACAGACACCGGTCCTTGTCCAGGAATGGGTTGTTGCCCCTGGACAATGGGAGTATCTTTGGCGTAAGGTCGTCATCGTGGGCGTCCATCAGCCGCTCCAGTTTTTTCAGTGTCTGTAAGAAGAGAGAATAAACAGTACAGCACTACATCTAACCAAATTATAAGCCATGTTGAGAGAAAACAAGGAGAAAAGAAAAATATCCATTTACTTGATAGAAATGCCTTTCAACAACAGAGTAGAATCAGATCATACTGCTTCTGGTGGAGTCATATGATCAGGGTCTGCTCTATTTGCTTATGAAAATATGAAAAACAAGATGTGTTTGTGAAACACTATGCCCCCTCATACATTTGACCTCTGACCTTGACCTCTGACCTTGACCTTGACATGTCACCCCTCAAAATGTGCAGCCTCATGAGATACACAAGCATGCCAAATATCAAGTCTCTATCTCTACTGGTCCAAAAGTTATGGCCAATGTTAAAGTCGGTGATTTGACCCATATATTTGACCTCTGACCTTGAAGGATGACCTTGACCTTGACACGTCACCCCTCAAAATGTGCGGCTTTAAGAGATACATATGTATGCCAAATATCAAGTCTCCATCTATACTGGCTCAAAAGTTATGACCAATGTTAAAGTTGCTGACAAACAGACAAACGGACAAACAGACAAACAAACAGACAGGGCAAAAACAATATGCCCCCGACTATCGTCAATGGGGGCATAAAAAGTTCTAGTTTCCACTAGCCAAATCCATGTACCATTATAAAAACTCATCTAATTAATATCCATGATGTCACGGTAAAGGGATAATAGAAGCAGATAAAACAAATACAGAGCATCAAAAATTGGCAAATAGCAAGATTGTGTTTTATTCCTTCCAAACATGCTTCATTTAAACTTTTCTGACAAGGATTGGTCTATTTGGTTCCTCTAAAACAATACTGGGAAAGTCTATTTTGCAAAAACATATTGATGTTGTCTTTTTTTCTCTTTGAAAATGAAATGGTTCCAAAGTACAGTAGATATAATCATATTCCTGTTTCAAATTAATAAGCAGCATTTTTAATTTTCAGCAAAAAGTAACAGAGTCCTCAAATCGTCTTAAATATTTGATGAACAATGTGGTGAACATATGTGCCAGGTTATTTGAAATCCATTCACAGATAAAAAATAGTTACTGAAGGGACACGAAATTTGGGACAGACGGACGGAAGGACGGACAATGTGATTACTATATGATCGCTCTTTTTTGGGGGGGGGGGGGGGGGGGGGGGGGGGGCATAAAAAGAATGGGAAAACTAACGAGATATGCATAACAAGAGGGCCAGAATGGCCCTGAAGCACTCACCAGACAATCAGAGGAGAAGATTTTCAAAGTTTTCCCTATATGTTTCTATAGAAAACTAGCCGGCCCTGGGGCAGGCCAATTTTGACCCCAGGGGCGTAATTTATATAACTTTTGTAGAGGACTTGAACATGATGCTATGAGCCAAATATTAAAGCTGAGAACCTTTCAGTTTCAGAGGAGAAGATTTTCAAAGTTTTCTCTATATGTTTCTGCTGAAAACTACCCACCCCTGGGGCGGGACCAATTTTGACCCCAGGGCCATAATTCATATAACTTTTGTAGAGGACCTATACATGATGCTATGTGCCAAATATGAAAGCTGAGAACTTTCCATATTCAGAGAAGAAGATTTTCGAAGTTTTCACTATTTGTTTACATTGAAAACTGCCCACCCCTGGGGAGGGGACAATTTTGACCCCAGGGCAATAATTAATATATTATATAACTTCTGTAGAGGACCTGAACATGATGCTCTGTGCCATATATGAAAGCTGAGCGCCTTCCAGTTTCAGAGGAGAAGATTTTCAAAGATTTCACTATTTGTTTCTATTGAAAACTGTCCACCCCTGGGGCGGGGCCAATTTTGCCCCAGGGGCATAATTTATATAACTTTTGTAGAAGACCTGAACATGATGCTATGTGACAAATATGAAAGCTGAGAAACTTCTGATTTCAAAGGAGAAGATTTTCAAAGGTTTACTATATGTTTCTATTAAAAACTTCCCACCCCTGGGGCTGCCCAAATTTTGACCCCAGGGGCATAATTTATAAAACTTTTGTAGAGGACCTGAACATGATGATCTGTGCCAAATATGAAAGCTAAGCGCCTTCCAGTTTCAGAGGAGAAGATTTTCAAAGATTTCACTATTTGTTCCATTGAAAACTGCCCACCCCTGGGGCGGGGCCATTTTTAACCCCAGGGCCATAATTTATATAACTTTTGTAGAGGACCTGAACATGATGCTATGTGCCAAATATGAAAGCTGAGAACCTTCTAGTTTCAGGAGAAGATTTTTAAAGTTTTCACTATATATTTCTAATGGAAACTGCCCACCCCTGGGGCGGGGCCAATTTTGACCCCAGGGCCTTAATTTATACAACTTTTGTAGAGGACCTACATATGCTGCTCTGTGCCAAATATAAAAGATGAGAGCCTTTCAGTTTCAGAGGAGAAGATTATCAAAGATTTCATTATTTGTTTCTATTGAAAACTGCCCACCCCTGGGGCGGGGCCAATTTTGACACCAGGGTCATAATTTTATAACTTTTGTAGAAGACCTGAACATGATGCTATGTGCCAAATATGAAAGCTAATAACCTTCTGGTTTCAGAGGAGAAGATTTTCAAAGTTTTACTATATGTTTCTATTGAAAACTTTCCACCCCTGGGGCGGGGCCAATTTTGACCCCAGGGGCATAATTTATATAACTTTTGTAGAGGACCTATAGGTGATGCTATGTACAAAAGATGAAAGCTGAGAACCCTGTAGATTCAGAGGAGAAGATTTTTAAAGGTTCAAATTGTTGACGCCGCACGACGCACGCCGACGGACGACAGACATCTGGCAATCACAAAAGCTCACCCTGAGCACTTTGTGCTCTGGTGAGCTTAAAATGCTATTTACATTAGAAGAGTTGTCCATGATCTTCCAAGTTATTTCATAGTCTTTATGCAGCATGTTACCTTTAACCCTTTCCCTGTTGAATATTCATGTAAGAAAATAATGACATCATGAATATCAGTTGTATTTTTATAATGACACATGTACACATGTCATTCATGTTTGGTTTAGGTTGAAACTGTTGAATCAGATCTCTGATGATTTCATAAGCAAACAAAGCAGACCCTGATCAGACAGTTCCTACAGATGTCTGATATGGGTCTACTCTGTTTGCAAATGTGTTCAAAGGCATTTATATGAAGGAAAGGGTTCCCTTTACTCCATAAATAATTTGCCCTTCTACGTCTTTGCAAACAGACAAGACCCAGATCAGAACTTCTATAAGAGACGTCTGATCAGGGTTTGCTTATGGTATAATATAGATCTAATTGTACAGTTTCTGAATTTAAATAACATTCATGATTTAATAATTTCATTTTCTTACATAAACATTCATGGAGTAAAGAGTTAACACAAACTCTTCAAGCAATGGAATCTAGGGTAATTGTTGCATGTACTGTGCATTCCTGTCTTCTTAACAAGTGTGGAATAGACAGCATATCACAATAACTCCTCTGTTTCTCTCAGGTACATATAAATAATATCGCTTGGCATGCATTTAAAACCCTTTACCTGATGAATATTCATGTGAGAAATAATAAATATATGAATATCAATTAAGATGAATTTTTAAAATGGTTACTTTAAACCAGGGAATTTCTGACCATGGCAGCGACTGTTGTATCAGACCTATATGATGCAATAAGCAAACAAAGCAGACCCTGAACAGACGATTCCTGGGTCTACTCTGTTTGCAAAGATGCCAAAAGACGACTCAAGCAGCAGGGCACAAACATTTTCAAAATTTCACTCGTCCTGCAATATGGACAAAGAAGGCAATGCAAAATACTCACTAGTCCTGCAATATTGACAAAGAAGAGAAAATTACATGCAGGACGGGTGAATTTTTGTCCCCTGAGCAGGTTAAAGGTATAGTAATTTTTGTCTGTAAAAATTACCTGCTACAAGGTTGATTTTTCTCTCCAAAATACAATCAGAGTATCAGATTGGATCCAGATGAGCAGATGACATGCTGCAGCTCATATCTAAACTGATTGCACAAATTCACTGCTAGTGAGCAGATTTAAAATAGGTCCGATTCAAAAGTTTCTACCATAGGCAACAAATTCTGCAATCATTTACTATGATTGAAATACAGATTTATAATTAATATGAAATTTCTTACAAGACTATCCATTAGGTAAAGGATTAACCCATTCCCGCATATTGACGCCTTTTGACGCTTCTGTAAAAGTCCCTTTGTGAAACCATTGTGATAAATAGAGCATTTGCTCCACAGGAGCAAATGCTCTATTTATCACAATGGTTTCAAAACTACACAATTCTGAAAAATTCCTTTTCTCCAGTTAATGCTCCTTTTTGGTAGATTTAATCAAAGAGGTTATGTCTAAAAATAGCCTAAGTGGGAATGGATTAAGCAGAAGGCAGTTGCTCAGCACGTTAAGAGTCCACAAAAAACTTGTATTGACAAAATCCATGAAGGAGAGAACACCATCACAGAGCCAAAGATAAACGTGCATACTCAAATATTAAAATCGCTATTTCTCCCCCAAACCCTACATGTATGCTGTGACCATTCTTTTGAATCTATCAAATTCTAGACGATTCTAAACAGGTCACAACGTAGGGTTTGGTAGAGAAATAAAGGAGTTTTTCTTGAAAATGTTTTAATTTATGCATCTTATCTTGACCTCTGAAATCAAGTCAACAAAAATTTAACCCTTTTGATGTTGAACATTCAAAGACTTAAGTGGAATTGCTCATTGATTAGCGTTTAACCCTTTCCCTGTTCTGTATTTAAGCCAAATTTCAATACCTACTGAATATTCATTAGCAAAAATGTTATAATGAAATATGGAAGGTGGAACATTGTAGACATTTTAGAAAGCAAAGAAACAGATCTATCAAATTGCAATAGCAAACAGAGCAGACCCTGATCAGACGGCTCCTCTAGGTGCCGTCTGATCTGGGTCTACTCTGTTTGCAAATGCGTGAAAACACGTTATATGAGGGAAAGGGTTAAACCCTCTCTTTTAACACCTCACTAAACAGTCAGTGTAAACTCTCAGATGAGATTGTTCTTGTAGGAGCTGTCTGATCTGGGTCTGCTTTGTTTATAGCATTGTAAACGATGATTCTACAGTTTCTACCAATACCAGTGATTAATCTAGGTCTGCGTCCTGCGTCAGAGACGCATTAAAATAGCAAAAAACGCATCATTCTGAAGTGTATGCGTCCTAAAGGACGCATTAAAATATGGCTGCGTGTAGCCGTTGAAGTTAATTTCACGTAGTGAAACTACTAGAACACCGTAGCGATATCAACATCCGACTGTTGTATGTATTTTACAACAATGATTTTGATTGGTTAGTGTGCAGGATGTGTTCGTAATGAGCCAATGAAAACGTTCCTTTTAAAATGGCAGCACCGAAAGACCCCGGATAATCCAAAATGCTGCAACCGAAATAGTCGCTAAGATCGACTCAAATTAAACGATGTTAGGTCAATTGTGTCCCAGTGACATGATTTCAACGTTCGTGGATCAAAATAAGGATCCCGAATCCGAATAACGACTGTCAGCTTAAAGAGAGGAAGAGTTCTGACCAAAGTGGTTGGCGATTTACTCCTAGTTGACTTCTGTTAGGCAACGGATGGTCGACTTGATTTCATCTTTTGCTGCATATGCGACAAATATCAGGACAGACATTGCATGGTAAATGTAACACTATCGAAAAACTATTGAAAATATCATTTTGTTGCTTCGTGCCAGGTAAGTTGTCCACACATGGGTACTCTGAATGGTGGTATCGATCTACTTTCGGTTTTGACAATATTCGACATCCATGCTGTCTTAACCCTTTCCTTCATGTAAACGTGTTTTCACACATTTGCAAACAGAGTAGAACCAGATCAGACGGCTCCTATAGAAGTTGTCAGAAAAGGGTCTGTTGTTTGATAGATCAGTTTCTTTAAAGTTTCTGAAATGTCTACAATATTCCACCTTCCATATTTGATTATAACTACTTTTTCCATGAATATTCACTAGGTACAGTACTGGTACTTGGTATAAACAGAACAGGGAAAAGTTAACAGCTCATTGATGAGACTAGCCAGGAAACCTGGTTATACTTATAAATATATACTATAATGCAATAAATGTTCCAAAACTAGAATGTAACTGCAGAATTACGATTTAAAAAAATAAGTTTTCTTTTAATTTTATGCTTTGGGACTCATCAATTTAGTTTGGGACTCATGGTTTTCCTGTGGGACTCATTGTTTTCAGATTAGTGAGTCCTGGGACTCATGGTTCAAATTTCTAGATTAATCACTGCAATACCAAACATTCATGACGTGTACATTATTCCACTGTAAAAACTCAGCTAATAAATATTCATGATGTCATTATTTCTTGCATGAATATCAACAGGGGAAGGGTTAAGGCAACATGCTACAGGCTATAAATAAGATCATTGACAATTCTTCCAATGTAAGTAGTTTTTGCAAGCATGTAAGTCTGATCAGTGTCAACTCTGTTCATGAAATTACATACAAATTCTGTTGAGACAAAACAATCTTGTATTCATACATTATCATAAAATTTCAGCAGATAAATATTCATGATATGAGTTCCTTTATAAATACTTATGAGGGAAAGGGTAAACTACACAGTCCGTTCAGTATGAAAGGCTAAACATTTCCAGTGGACCTTTAACCCATTACCTCATAGGCTATTTTTAGATCTAAGCTCTTTGAATAAATCTACCGAAAAGGAGCAAATGCTCTATTCATCACAATGGTTTCAAGAAGTGACTGTTACAGAGGCGTAGAAAGGCGTATTTATGGAGGAAACGATTAAATGACAAACAATGCAGACCCTGATCACTGATCAGTAGGCTCCACTTGGTCTACACTGTTTGCAAATGACATTTAACCCTTTCAAATACTCTGTAAATATTCATGTAAGGAGTGATGACATCATGCATATTAATTAGCCGTATTTTAGAATAACACATTAAAACACATTTAACTAAGACAGAAAGTGTAAAATTAGATCAACATTAAGTTGTAAGCAAACTGAGCAGACCCTGATCAGATGGCTCCTATTTGATCTTGGTCTACTGTCTGCAAAGGGTTAACTTGTTTCCCACATTCAAAGGGTTTGATGTTTAAGTGTAAATGTCCAAGTGTAAAGGTGAGCTGAGTCAAGACACCCTGACAAGCAGCTGCATGAGTAGAAATGAGCTGGCTAACAAGTTCAACAGTTACTGCTTTGTCATAATCTGCAGTCATTCTGGTGCAGCACAATAAACAAGAGAAAACAGAAGGCATGCCAGATAAAATCAATACACAGAATCCAGGAATGAGCATTGAATGATTGTTCCTTCTGATTATCATTCACAGATGCAAGAAGTATTCTAAGATCATCATGCATGTAGCAAACATAAGAATTGTTAGGGGTAAAATGCTGCAAGCAACTATTCTCTCTAGTCACATTTACAGGTATAAAAGAAAAATGCCAACAGCTGAACTATAGGAATTTGAATGTCCAGTCAGTTTTGTGAAGAGCTCATTGACTTGAAGGGCAAGAAAGGAAATCAATTTTCAAACACAGAATGATTCAGTCTTTTTGCCTAATTATAAACTCAGGCCCATGTGCTTCCTGTTTAAGAGTCAATCATCCTACCATATGAGACTTTGTCCATCCTTTCACCTTTTCTCAGTTGAATACAATAACATCATGAATATGTATTCTACAGCTGAAGCTGTATAATGACACATGTAGACTGGAGCTTTTGAGTCTGATCAATCATACCAGTACTTTCATAAGCAAACGGAGCAGACCCGAATAAGACTTCTCCTACAGGAGCCCTCTGATCTGGGTCTACTCTGTTTGCATGAAAAAGGTGCTTTAATGGAAGAAAGGGTTAACCCCTTCCAAAATTGAATACATTTCTTGCTACAATTTCGACTCGGCAAAGGTGGAGGCATTACTCCATCATAATAACTGTGATTTAGGTCAATGTTGTTTTCAAATATCAGTTTACCATCTGTTGCTTGTTTTTTTGCAATCAAAGAACCATGATGCCAGTTGTATTATTCTTAAACCTTTGTTTCATGAATATGAATAGTCATGTAAGAAACAATGAGATCATAAATATAAATTAGATTAATTTTTACAATGGCGTAATATGAACATAAGAGTTTTTGGCCAAGACAGAAACTGTAGAATCAGATCTATACCATTTCATATGCAAACAGATGTAAACCCAGATCAGATGGCTCCCACTGAAGCCAACTGACCTGGGTTCACCGTTTGCAAAGGCATTAAAAGCATATTATATACCATCATGGAGTAAAAGGTTAACCCTTTCATATCAACACTTTTTCACGTCTTTGCAAACAGAGTAGACCCAGATCAGATGGCTCCTGTTTGCTTAACCATTTACAGTACTTCATAAAAATGCCTTTCTATGCCTTTGTAAACAGAGTAGACCCAGATTATGCAGCTCCTAATGTATAGGAGCCATACATGTATGATCAGGGTCTGCTGTTTGCTTATGAAAGAATATAGATATGATTCTACAGTTTCTGCCATAGCCAAAACTTCCCGTGTTCATGTGCCATTATAAAAATTAATCTTATTAATATTCATGATGTCATTAATTCTTACATGAATATTCATGGAGTAAAGGTTTAAGACATGATATAACCCTGATTCTACAGGTTTATGTCAAAGCAAAATATTTCCTTGAAAATGGTTCCTTGTGTAAATTCAACTAATAAATATTCCCAATGCCATTAATTCTTTCATGAATATTGATCAGGTAAAAAGTTATAGTAATACATGTAAAATAAATACACCAGTGTTTGAATGAAGATATTCCAAACAACAGGAAACAACACATAAAACCTTGGCTAGTACAACCAGGTAAAAATGTTTCAGAATACATCAAGACATGGCTTCGATATAATTTAGCTTGAAGCCACAGAAGCAACAACTTTCGAATTAAATATACACTACATGTATGTACACATTTTTATGCAAGTGACCAACTTTTTGTGTACATTAAAGTTGATGACCTAGATATCTTATCAAATTAAGGACAAACTCTTTCTTGGTATACTTGCAGATAATTCAAGATACAAAAAAATTCAGCAAATACCTCCAGTTTTAACCAATCCATAGTCTTCATACAGTTTGCATTAATTAAGACTGCACCTTTTATAACTCTTTGAGTCCGGTATTACTCCACTTTAGTAAGCATTTGCACTGGTACCCTCATCACACACTACTAAGATGGATATCTGGGGGCAGGAGCCCAGTAAGTATTTACACATGTTGGTCCCATCAATTTGCATGTTTCCTGCTTTGAGAATGTTGTTGTTTAACCCTCGAAATTGATTATGTCAAACTGATCTGTAAGGACTGAATCTTAGTGAGACAAGTGCTTTCTTCTTGGTCAGATGCTAGTTGCAAATATTAAGTAAAGGATATCCTCTTAACATGATCAGATCTTTAAAGAGCAGCATTGGATTTATTAACTGGCAGTGATTCCAAAAGTAAACTATGTGAAAAATAACCTTTGACAACTTTGGAAGTATTAGTCATTATATAAAATTTATACACAGGGCAGTTCTATGAACACAAGAGTTTTTAAGTGTATCGTAGACCCAATTTTCTTGAAACATGGACACCTTGTGGCAGTATAAGGAGCAATATACATTTGCACATTTATACTGATTACATAGTGAGTGCCAATATGCCATACACTACAAGCTACTGTGTGTGTGTGTATGTGTACATGTGCTTAAACCCTTTCAATGATAGACAAAATGCTAATAGCTTAAAAAATCCTGTCAGCTTTACAAATGGTCCGAACACTCTCCTTTCTTAATATTAGGCCTAATAGACTGATCATCAAACATTTCTAACTTTTTCTGTTACTAAATAATTTGCCAATAGATCGTGATCCAAACCATTTCCACATTCTGTCAGATTTATATTATAGTGTAGTACAAAGGACATAACCTGGACTCCTGCCAGTTCTAGTAGTATGGAATTAACCGACAGCTAACTACAAGAAATGTCGCCAGCTTCAAAATACTGTTAACCCTTTTTTTTCATGCAAACATGTTTATACGCATTTGTAAACAGAGTAGACAGAGATCATACGTCTCCTATAAGAGCCGTCTTCGTGACCCAAAAACTGTTAATCCGCTGGAGAGCGAAAACCAGAACAAAGGGGAATAACTCAAAAAGTATTGCATGTAAAGTGACGAACCTTAGTTACTTCAATGGTCCTCAATGAGAAGAAGACACATGTGAAATTTGAAGGCTTTATAATGATAAGTTTAACAAAATGTGTTTGTGAAACACTATGCCCCCAACCTTTGACCCTGAAAGATGACCTTGACCTTTGACCCATGGACCAGGGAGTTGAATGTGACACATTGTCTTTGTGTGGTGGACATTTGTGCAAGGTTATTTTGAAATCCATTCACAGATAAAAAAAAGTTATAGAAGGGACACGAAATTTGGGACGGATGGATGGAAGGACAGACGGAAGGATGGACAATGCGATAACTATATGCCCGCTGTTGGAGGGCATAAAAATGACGGCAAAAAAAGAAAGTGTAACAGACAGCAAAAATCAAAACAAAGGGATATAACTTAAAAAGTACTGCATATAGAGTGACAAACCTTAGTTACTTCAACGGTCCTCAATGAGATCTAGACACATGTGAAATCTCTATAATAATTTAAAAATGATGGCAAAAAAAGAAAGTGTGATGGACAGACAGACAGACAGATGATGGAGAGTGATCCCTAAGTGACACATTGCCTCTCGGCAGGTGACACAAAAAGATAGAACTGGATGAAAAAACAATAGAAATGTTTCTATGACTGGTCCTGTGTGTTTTTCCAGTCATACAAGTTGTGATCAAGTCATCTAACAAACCTCACAAATGTCTTTAACCCTACTGTATGATTATTCATGTAAGAAATACAATGTATATTGGCAACATAATAGATGAAAGATTATAATGGGATATGAAAACATGAAATTTTGGCAATGACAGAAACTGTAGAATCAGATCTATATTATTCCATAAGTAAACAGAGCAGACCCTAACCAGACAGTTCCTACCTCTGTTTGCAAAGGCATTAATCAGCATATCTATGGAGTACAGTGTTGATATTGTAAAATGTTTATTCTATAGAAGCCGTCTGATCAGAGTCTGCTGTTTGCTTGTGATATAGGTATGATTCTGCAGTTTCTGCTAAGGTTAAAACTTCCTGTATCCATGTGCTATTATAAAAATTAATCTAATTAATATTCACAATGTCATTGGGCTGCCTTTACTTATAATTTTTTCAATTTTGCACATGATTTACTCCAGTCCTGCGTTTTTACAGGAATTCAGAATGACAATGATTTGCTGCAAGACTAGTTTTTAGAATTTCGACTTTGCTGAAATCCTTATAAAATGGTATGTGACACAAACTTTCAGAGAAAACCCTAGTACACGACCTCTACCTACAGGGAGTTCCCCCAAGAGAAGGGAGATAATAATGACAACACTGTCGCTAGTGCATGAGCGGATATCTAGTTTTTTGTTCATATTTATTTAATTGTGTGGTAGAAAAATTTGAATAATATTTTTATTTATTCCGTATTGTTATATATTTTTCATATAGTTGGGGAAAAAAATATTTTCTGCCTCAACCCATTAATTTTTCAATCGCTGAATAGTCAATGCTATTTTGCTAGCGAATAAGGTATAATTGATTAAAACAAGAGCACCGCAAGCGGGTGCGAACACTCGTCTGTTATCATTTGGTATGTGTGGATAGGCCTTGTCAAGATGAACATGCATACAAAAAATGAAGGTTGTATATTGAAAATTGAACACGACGACAATGACAACGCGGACCCCGGAGTTACAACAATAGCTCGTGATTTCTTCAGACAAGCTAATAACAGCAATTTATAAGCATTATGGTCAGAGTGGTACAAGGGTAAAGTGCTGGCTTAGGAAACCTGAGTTTGTGGGTTCGACCCTTGGTAGAAACCAACATATAATTTTTTTCTCATTTATTTCTTAGCATCCTTAGTAAAATGCATGCTTTATGTTTAAGTCCGTTTCGTACATTTAGGGCCATGATGGCCCTGATATCCTTAACCAGACAATCAGGAGAATATTTTCAAAGTTTTCACTATATGTTTCTATAGAAAACTTGCCAACCTAGGCCCTGGGGCAAGGCCAATCTTGACCTCAGGGGCATAATTTATATAACTTTTGTAGAGGACCTGAACATGATGTTACATGACTGTATGTGCCAAAGATGAAAGCTGAGAACTCTGTAGATTTGAAGATTTTTAAAGGTTCAAATTGCTGATGACGCACAACAACAGACATCAGGCTATCACAAAAGCTCACCCTGAGCTAAAAAGTACTAAACAATATTGCTCTCTCTCTTTCTTCTATCGTGCTAAAAGATATGTTAGGCAGCCATTTTACGCATGTGTTAAACCTTGCTTGATATTTCTTAGATGAATATTCATGGACCAAAGGGGTAAGCAATCAGTGTATTCACAACAGTTACTGCCAGTTACTGTATTTAAAAATTTCCTTAACCCTTTCCTCCATAAATAAGCCTTTCTACGCCTCTGTAAAAGTCACTTTATGCAACCATTGTGATGAATAGAGCATTTGCTCCTAAGGAGCAAATGCTCTATTTATCACAATGGTTTCAGAACTACAAAGTTCTAAAATTTCCCTTTTCTCTAGTTAATGCTCCTTTTGGTATATTTATTCAAAAAGGTTGGATCTAAAAATAGTCTATCAGGGAAAGGGTTAATAATCGTGTTTACACGCATTTGCAAACAGAGTAGGCTGAAATAAAGACAGTTTCTACAGGAGCCGTCTGATCAGGGTCTGCTGTTTGCTACTGAAATTTTAAAGATATATTTTTTTACTTTCTAAAATAGCTGCAATATGCCACCCTCTATATTTTATTAGAACTGTTTTGTTCATGAATATTCAGTATGAATTGAAATTTTAAATAAACATAGAACATGGAAAGGGTTAAAGTCGATATTGTAGTATAACAGTTAACATTAGTTAACCTTCTAGTCAAAGTTCACCTTTTTAAACTCATTTATAATCACAATTTCTAGTCAAAGATCACATTCAAACTCACTGTTTTTTATGCCATCATAAAACATCTTCTTATTCATTAAACTGTATTATAATAACAAAATATAAATTTTCTGAATCGGTACATCTTCACCAATTCCTTTAACAGTGATCTATTCATTTTGGTGTGCATCCTACAATGTAAAATATGCAAATAATTTCGTCAGGACGCATTGAACATCGACATGTGAGTCCCCAAGAGGCAAAGCGAAAAAAATCACTAAAACCGAATTTCATTGCGCCAAGGCCAAAAAAAGTGTGCAAAAAAATGTGCTTTCATGGAAACACTGCAGTCTCTTGCCATAGTTTAAAACCATGTAATGCATGTAATTTTCAGTACATGTACATTAGAGAAAAGCACAGCAATGAAGATTTTAAATCTTACTACTGAAAGAAGTTTAAACAAACTGCACATTATGTGTATTTATAAAGAATCATGTAATCATTATGTGATACGATGTGCAGCTAAAATTTGACCTTTGACACAATGCAAATAAAGGTATGGAGCAGAGAAACAATTGGCTTCAACATTAAATTGCCTGTTTGTATGTACATGTATATTGTTTAAACTAAAATGAATTGGGATTTATAATGATTTTACATGGTTTAAGTAAAATTTGGCAAGTGTCAAGCATCATTCTTTGTTCAAAAGCAAGTGACCGATTTCTTTACAAATTAGTAAGCTGTACGATGTATAACTAGGATGTACAGTTCGGGAGTTACAGCGTAATGCATTTGTTTGTATGTATGAAATACGGTATAATAAAGTTTTGAACAGTTGTGTGCCAGAGTCATAATAATTAATTTATAGTAAATTTCATACTATCAATAGAACGAATAGTGTTTATAGTGAAGTAAATCCTTCAGTCCCTTGAAATTTTTAATAACGGAGTTTAACTGTACCATTAAACTTCTCTCTGATGAAACGCTTGAGCTTGAGCCCTGATAAACATTATGTAATGCTGAAAAAACTAACCCTTTACTCCATATAATTATGCCCCTATTATGCCTTTGCAAATTGAGTAGACCAAGATCAAACAACTCCTTTAGGATCAGGTCAGCATCTGATCAGGGTCTACTGTTTGTAGTGGTGTCATTGATGGAAATTTCTGTATCGATATATCAAATGACGATGGAAAAATATTGATGATATATCGATTTCTAATCACAAATATGATTTATGTTCTGTAATTACATTCATCTGAGTGTAAATGGTCAAAACTTTCAATAAAATTATATCGATCCACAAAAACCCATTATTTTTTTGTTTTGTCAAAGATATGAGCGACCGGAAATTAATTACATAAGCGAGTTTCGCACCATCGTTCAAAAGCGATAATTGATCCAATTTATCAGTAAACTGAAATGTCACGCCCAATAGAAGGGGCTTAAATTTAGATTCACTGGTGTGCGTGTTAGTGGTTGAGATTATGTATACCGTATATCTTCGGCCATAGTGCGAGTCAGGCCATAAGTCGGGGTGGGGTTTTGACCCTCAGATCAAAGAATTTTACCTTGACCCTTTCATATGTCGAGTCATATTTTTCACGTAGACCCTTCTGTAGCGTTTGAGACAAAAATCACATAACGTTTGCAACTACTTCCAAAGTTCATTGGTTACACGTACATTATTTGTCAGTGAGTGTCAAGAAGCAGTTTATAATCAATGAAATATCAAAGTTTATAAATATTTCGAAACAAATTTGGCTTAACTGTCACGTTTGTTCAGTGTTTACAAAAGGCTGCAATTATCCAAGGGAAGTAACTGTATTTGGTTATACAAATATATCTGACGTTGCAGAAAAATTATTTTGGATGTTGTCCTCTGTCACTGTGCAGAATATTATTATTGTTGTTTAGACAGCTCGAGGGCAATTTATCTTGATTGGTGATGGCAATACATGCCACCTTTCATCACCTTATTTTACCCCAGAGACCCTCTCATTTTCATTGGCTCGGCATAAATCAAGGTGTATTTTCATTGGTCAAAATTTAATCCACAGTAATTCTAGTCCATTCCAGGTGTGTATGCACATTTACTGGATTATGACACCTGTATCAATGGCCATCTTCTTTGTTAGAAGAAAATTCGCACATTAATACTGCCAAACATTGAAATAAATTACTGAAACGCTGATTTGACCCTTTGAAGTCACTTTCCTTTGTTTGTCTTTATAATGATTGACGAAGGTTCACAGCTAGTCAAACTTCCCGAGTTTTACATTAAAACTAGTTTCTTAAATAGTGATGATATTGAGAAAAATTTGATAACCTGAAACAGCTTGCAGAAATTTGCAAAAAGATCAAGCATAAAAGTGATTGCACCATTCATTTCAATGAAGATATTGATACTGTTACATCAACAGAATTGCTTCCCTTGTATAAAGTGAGCGCCATTTTCTGCTATAGTCAGTGGGAACGCTGGTAGTTTCAAATTATTTCCAAAGGCATAGTAATGGATTTTAATCATAATAAACAGCACAGATATCAGTTTCAACCCAAAAATCCGGTATTCTATCTATGTTGAATGCTGAAATGGCAAATTTTTCAAAGGAGAACATGGTTTTGAACTTGTTGACTGGAAGTGTTATTCAAGGGAGTGTCGTAAGTTTCGTGATTGAAAATTGAACTTCTGTTTTGATTTTTGCTCAACTTTCTTTTTCTAAACCTGGCTAGGATACAGCCATAAGTCGAGACAGGTTTCTGAAGGTAATTTTTGGGTCTGAAAACTTCGACTTATGACCGGAGATATACGGTACATGGAATATTCTTGCTCTATGGGTTCGGAGATGAAGCATTTCAACGAATAAGTGTCAGTCATGAATCAATTGGGCGGAGATTGATAGCCAATACATGACCAGGTACAAAATGTATTCGGCAAGCGTCAGTGATTGACACGTTCTATGGGTTAACACCAGAACGCACGTCAGATAACATACATCAGTTTTAATTGTACGTATATACAGGCCCTTATGTTTACAAGGGTTAATTGGGTAGTTAACATGTCATAATTGAGAAGTTACCAACCTGTAAGAAATATAGCCCGAAGAAAGGTGTTTTATTATCAATATCGGATCGACTGACATGAATCTAGGTTGGCGTTATTGGTCGCCAAAATCGCCATTACTTTTTGCAGCCGGCAACTAAAAATTTCAATTTCATCAATTCTGGCGATTGAAAATTTCGGTCAGTTATAAAACTTATAATCAGCAAATTCAGTCGCCACTCGTCAAACTAAGGGTTGTAAAGCTATTCTTATCAGTTTGCAAATTAATGCTAGGGTGACTGGGGCCCTCCCAGCTGGAGACAATTATCTGCGTACCTCTCATTACAATGCCTCGAGGCCTATAATCCCTTCACACATTGTTTGTAGCAAACTGACCACCATTTTATCGGTATCACGTGAGTGTTTTCCAGCGATCGCTTTAACGCAGCATCATCACTGAACCAGTCAACCAAAAGCTTAAAGACGATTGGTTAACTCCGTTCTTGTGATGTCATATACCCACCTTTAGGTTTCTAGGGACACCTTTCACGAAGCAATATGTAATTTTTCACACGTTCTGGGTTTAACCATAGTTTCCTTGCCTAATTTAGTGATAATCATTGCCTATTACTTTGACCCAGACTACCGAGATAATCCTCAAACATTGCCAAAAGTGTAAACCGGCATCCGAATTAAAGAATGAGTAGAAACAATCGGCGCTGCTTTGTGTGTTTTTGTGCCTTTGCATCCCATTGTAATTTAAAACTTCGACACAAACAGTCTGCCCACATCCATGAATGAAAATATTTTTTGTCATTCTTAAACCTACTGAGTTCGTGTAAACATCAACAAGTTTGTACAATTAGTTCAGCAAAGCAAAAAATGCCTGTAAAACGTATGCTTGAGCAGACAGCGGGGTCTCAACAGTCACCCATACAGTGTTTGTTTTTTTCTTTCAGTGCCTTGGAAAAATGAAGTATTAAGCAGCCAATCAATGAAAATGCAATGAAGTCTCAAATACAGGTCACTGCTTAATGCTGGAGTGGACAAATGTAATGCAGGAAGCTTCTAATGGGACTTCCTGCATTACATTTGTCCAGCATTAATTAAACCCGATACCTTTTTATATGGTTTATTTTCCATCTTGTGTTGAATGGCTGTTTAACACAGGTTTTATTGTAATAGTAAGAAATATTAATGAATGTTCTGATATGCTATATGCAGAGCTATAAATAAGAGAAGTAGTTGGAAATACGGGTAAAGTATTTTTCTTTATTTCTCTGCCAAACCCTGTATTAAAAATTAAAATCTAGTTCAGGGATTGACTGAGATGTAAGATATATACATATCAGTACTTCTTTTATCTACAGGTTTGGTATGGCAAGGCTTTCTTTGTAATCATATTCACAAAGCTTACATGTAGACCCCTCTTACCTTTTACATACAAGTAGGACCGCCTAAAAATTTGGCTACTAAAAATTTTTGGCTGGCGCCAACCTAGCATGAATCGATGATCCATATCGATATTGTTCCTATCAATGACCCCTCTAGCTGTTTGCTAATGGAGTACTACAATTTGTCAAGGCCAAAAATCCTGTGCTGAGTGCTTATATCATTATAAAATTTGCAAGTCTTTGACATGAAAATTAATTTGTTGATTTTTTATAATACTTAATAGCAAATGAACACAAGAATTTTATGTCATGGCCATGGCAGGTACTATAGAATCAGACCTATTTAATTCAATAGGTAAACAGAGCAGATCCCGATCAGACTGCTCCAACAAGAATGGTCTGATCTGTGTCTATTCTGTTTGCAGTCTTGTGATGGTGAAAACTATATATATATACAATTTGTTTGGGATGACTTTACTGATGATGAAACTTTTGACAAAATGTCAAAGTATTTGCATATTTACAACAAAGCCCAATGATAGCAACATAAAGGTTATTAAAGTATCTCACCTATGACAACCGAGGGCTAGAAGAGGCAATAGCTAGTGTCTAATTTATATTAACTACAATAAAGACATTAACAATTTTCTTTTCCTAATAGTGGATAAACCCTTTCCCTGTTCTATGATTATCCCAAATTCCAATAACTACTGAATATTAATACAGAAAATAGATATAACGAAATATGGAAGGTGGAACATTGTAGCCATTTTAGAGAGTAAAGAAACAGATAGATCTATCAAATTCCATTTGCAAACAGAGCTGACCCTGATCAGACGGCATCTGATCTGGGTCTTCTCCATTTGTGTGAAAAGTCCACAACACGTTTATATGAGGGAAAGGGTTGAAGATGCGTTTCAACTCACTGAGAACTGCTTTTGAGTTCAGAATTACCGAAGTGAGGAGAAAATTATTCAAACAGAACTCTGCAAACAATGATATTTGTCTAATCCAATCCTTATGCAATTATATATCTGTAAATAAAATCAAGTTTGGGCAAATGAATTCCATTTGGAGTGAAATGAAATCAATGTGATAATTGAAAAGATGTTTGGGCATTATGAACAAGGGGTGTAAATGACTTGTATCGAAAATGTGCACCCTTGGAGAATTATTTCAGTTCGGCAGTTGATTACCAATGCAACTCATTGGCTCCATACAGACGGTCTTGAATTGATTACCTGATGACAATGTCACAGATTTCATCAAACAAAATGGTAAAATGCCAGCAGGAACATAGAATATGCCGACCTGAAGAAGTTTTGGCCATATTAGGCGTTTAGCAGTGTACTTTGCACTGGGGTCATAATTTACCCTCCAGAATATTGATGTTATTATGCAAGAACGATAACCATTCACTTTACCAACCTTAATAAAAACAGAAATATATATATATGTACATTTATATTACCAAAAACAAAACAAACACCGTGTTTACCTCGACATGGTTTGCAGTAGCATTTGCATCAAAAGGGGCACTGGCAGATTTTTGTCCCATTTGGGTCGCGGCCTTAGTGACAGCACCTTTTTTCACCTTTCTACGCTTTGTTTTCTTGTTATCGAGACCACTCATTGCAAAAATTATGTATTACACTTCTTATGGAGGTAAAGCATATAGCAGAATGGGGTGTTATTGAAGAATAAAGCGCTTCAAAATGGCCATGAAAGACTCTCGCCTTATATCATTTCAATCCAATATGGCGACTCTTGAGCAACGTACCCAGGATTCAATGCGTTAAGGGAATGTAACTCTACGAATGTGATTCCCGAATTTGCAGCAGTTGTTCCCCTTAATTGTCCCAATCCCTCTCACTGGGGCATGGCACTACGTATCGGATCAGGCGCGGCTCAGGTGAGCTATAGTAGTTACCCAATGTCCGGCGTCCTTATTGATGTTTATGTGACACAAACTATCTTTTGTGTTTTTCTTTTTATGTGACTAAATTTTCATTTTATGTGACTATAATATTTTGAACAAAAGATTAGTCACATAACATTCAATCTGTGAGAACGTCCGTCTGTTTGTCCGTCCGTCTGTTTGTCTGCGCTAACAATTCCTGTTTATGTGACTATGAGAACAAAATATATTTTGTTCAAATAGGTTTTATGTGACGATTTTTCATTTCTGTGACTATTTTGAACAAAAGAATAGCCACATATGTATACACTCAATCCGTAATCTTGAACGCACGTTCGTCCGTCGGTCAACAATTGCCTTAAATGACATCTCCTCTGAAACCACAAGGCAGAATGTAACCAAACCTTACAGAAATAATCTTTGTATCAGGCTCTATAAAATGTTCTGGATCCATGTAGAACTCTGGTTGGCATGGCAACCAAAGGAATAATCTTTAAATAGTCATCCTCCTTGATAGGAATAGTCTTCCTGTGACCCTCTACCAAAATTGTTAAAATCCACTTTATTTTCAAATTCAAGCTATAGCCTGTCTGTCTACCAAAATGCAACCAGGGTGTCAAAAATCAGGACCCCAACTGTTTGCAAATGTCATCATGTGGATCCGCCGGTATTTTCAACAACAAAAGTTGAAAAACAGTCCGACAGGGAGCGCAACACACAGAAGGACAAAAGCACAAACAGACATAAAACATTTACCATATTAAAAACAAACCAAAGTCGACCATTGGGTGATTTCGAGCAGGAGTGCAGCCCAATCAATGCCACCGGGGACCATACAAACTGGAATTATAAAGTTCTATATGTACCGTGGCCATATAACTTAGTTGTTAGATACATGACCGCCGTGTACCTACAGGCCTGGTCACAACCCACAGTGCGCGTTTTTAACACGTTCATTTTTTGGCGAGGCTACGTCCGCCACGTTTTTCTGAAAACATGGGGAGGGAGTGGCAAGAACAGGGAGGGAGAACGTCAGCGCACGTCACCCGCACGGTTGCGCAAGGTGTAAGTACGTAGCCCGCACGCCTGACCGTGAGCGGTTGAGTGCATCGTACAGTGCACACGTGGTAAGTGAGTTGTAAGTGCTTACAGCGTGCTCACAACGTACGATCTCCGTACGATTGCAACATTATCGTACGGATGCCGTACTTATATGTGCTGCTCACGTATGGTGTCCTTACTCACTCACC
Source organism: Azorinus chamasolen (assembly GCA_963576725.1). Taxonomy (NCBI): domain Eukaryota; kingdom Metazoa; phylum Mollusca; class Bivalvia; order Cardiida; family Solecurtidae; genus Azorinus; species Azorinus chamasolen. The sequence continues at coordinate 56,255,171 of OY755245.1, read as the reverse complement.
GCATGTTGCAAGTGCGTGCAGGTGCAATGAGCGTGAGTTTTTCCGCTCGATGTCGTGGGGGTGTCATATATAGGACGACCCTGTCGAGGTTCACCAGAAGTCCCAGCTGCTGCTGCCAGAGGTGTCATTGATAGGAACGATATCGATATATTATCGGTACACGTCAGTCGATACGATATCAATATTGGTTTCAAAATATCGATATAAATGGAGGACAAATAAACCCCTTTCCGCAGGCTATATTTCTTACAGGTTGGCACCTTAGATTACTTACATGTACTTGCAATGAAATTCTTCTGAAGAATCTCCACGCATACTTTTATTTCGGTCATTTTCCAATGTTTACTCGGTGGTGTAGGCCTAATTCAGCGACATTGTCTAGGTATTTCCAAAACGGAAACCTTGAAACTTTTAACTGTTGTTTTATGAACGAATGATTTTAAAATATAACTATGCTTTTGAATTTTTACACCAGATAGATGTAACTACAAAGCATAAATCATGTTCGTGTATAGAAATCGATACATCGATACAGAAATATCCATCAATGACACCTCTAGATGCTGCCCATTCCACCACAGAGACTCCGGGTTCTGTTGCTGCAAGAGCAGCTTCACGTGTCAGCACATACGCACGACGATGTGTTACTTGCTTTGATACGGGAGAGGCAACAGGGACGCCGCTGCAGGAGATGGTGGGTTCGCTCCTCATCTCCTGTTCGTCTTTGGCCCCTCGTCTTCCGCGGTCCATTTCTGTTGGGCCCCGCTGACCGGTTCCGCTACCTTTCGAACTGCAGATGCAGCGGACCCCTTCTTCTGTATCCTTTTATTAGGCATCTTGGAGACGAAACGTTGGCACTCGTTCCTCGAATCGACTTTTATATATACTGCAGAAATCAGTGCGCACAGCGCGCGTTGTAACTGCGGAGCACGTGCTTACTCGGTACGGTCTAAATGAGTTCTGCGTGCCCATTGGATAGTAGAACTGGGGAAGTGCCGAGTAAGCACATACCACGCACTTATCACGTGCGCAGCACGCACGTGCTAAGTGCGCCGTCCGTAGAGCAAGTGACCGCGGGGAAATTTAAAAGACTCACGGAGTCAGTGCGTCGCGCGCTCGTCGGCTGTAGAAGGCACGTGCGTCACACGTACTGGGATGAACCCGTAGCCCGAACGCAGACCGAACGCAGCGAAAGTTCCTCATGCACTAGAAGTTTTTTGCCCACGTTTTGCACGCAAACAACACGCACTTACAAGTACGGCGGGTTGGGACCACTGCTTAAATGACTAGGCGAGCGACAGCCTAGTGAATAACTCCGGTCTTTTCATTTATTAGTCAAACATTGCCGAGTCGCCTTATCATATGAAAGCTAGTGTGATGTGCCACAAAGTTGATAAAAAAGATGTCAGCTTAACTCAAATGCATGTTTGCCTTATACATTTTCTATCATTTAACCCTTTACCCATACATACGCTTTACTACGCTTTTACAAACAGAAGACACAGATCAGATGACTTCTATAGGAGCCGTCTGATCAGGGTCTGCTATGTTTGCTTATGATGTAATATAGATATGATTCTACTGGTCTGCCATGGCCAAAAAATCCTGTATCCATGTGCTACTATAACAATTAATGTAATTAAAATTCATGATGTCATTATTTTTTATATAAATATTCATGGAGTTCCAAGGGTTACGGAACTGCTACGAAAGTATGACTAGAGGCGAAGTACTTGAAAATAATTCGACTCAAACACCTGTAGCAGTATTCTGAACAGATAAAACACTTACCGACAATTCGTACTTTGCATATGTATAAGTGATTTCAGTTTTGGTGCTGAACCAAAACAACTACTAGGCTACATTTATTTCCTCGCCAATTACTATATCTAAATTTAACCCTTTCCCTCAAATAAACGCATTTTCATGCATTTGTAAACTGAGTAGATCCGGATCAGACGGCTCCTATAGAAGTCGTCTGATCAGGGTCTGCTATATATTTGCTAATGGTATTTGATAGATCTGTTTCGATCGTTAGTTTCTAAAATGGCTACAATGTCCCACCTTCTATATTTCATTTTGTGCATGAATATTCAGTATGTATTGAAGCTGGAATAAATATAGAACAGAGAACGGGTTAAACCAAGTGACCATGTTACAAAGTTTACAATAAAATGTTATTCTAGTTCTGCGGTGTATTGTGTCACTACAGCAGTACATGGTATGTAAGCACAGTATAGGTAGAAATACTGACATTATCGTTGCTGAAATGTTTTTGCGAATACTACTGAGATAAAAAGAATAATGTTTAAATGGAACCGACTTTTTCAGTACAACTCCCTTCACGGAGTAGAACAATGTCAATAGTGATAAATGTGTATATGGACGAAATCAATATATCATGCAGATACTTCGATCATTTATATATTACAGTCTGATTGATGATAGACACAAAGTGAAAATGCTGTGTAATTTCGATATGGAAAGTTGTTTTATGAGGATCTGTAATAGACAAGACATGAAACCTTTCGTTGAACCGCAGTAAAGACGACCCTTGCATACCATGTCCCCATTTCGTGGGTCAACTTGAATCAGACAAGGGACTATCGCCATATACTGGCGTTTGAAGGTAAATTAAAATGGGTAACTTTTCTGAAAATGCACGGAACATATTCCCGGCATGCATTTTCTGAAAGGACATGTGTTTACGTCCATGTTGTTCTGGTACCTGTCTGCATCGCACAAGAAAGGGACCGGCCACTGTTTGAATGACCTGCATCTCTGAATCTATGTCGTAAAACCCCAACTAAACACAACTCAACTCAAGGGCACGTGTTTTATTACGGGGACAAACTTCACATAGAGCAAGACTGCCAGAGCTTGTTAATGACAAAGCGTGAGCACAACGTACAGCATTAAGCCATTAGTGGACTGAGTATGGTTATCTCGACAGGAAATATGATGAAATATTGCAACCCACGTCTGTCAACCGCATCTTCCTGCTCTAGCCCTTTGCTCTATAAATTGTATACGCCGTTCTATGCATTTGCAAACAGAGTAGACCCAGACCAGACGGCTCCTCAGGGTGTGCTCTTTTTGCTTATAAATGAAATAATATAGGCATGACTACAGTTTCTAATAATACCAAAAACGCATGCGTAGACACGCCATTATAAAAAATTGCTAATATTCATAATGTCATTATTATCCACATGTATATGCATGGGGTAAAGGTTTCAGATGTATTAATTAAACAGACATTTATTTATACGGAGTGTCTATTGCCACTTTTTTTTCTAAACCGGTGCAAGGGTAAAAATCACACGCATCGTGAGAATTACACAATATGGCCCCATAATTCCGATAGTAGACTACCGTCATCCCGGAAACCCTTGAAATTGATGAATGAAGCAATTGTACAAGTTAAATAGATATATGGACAATGTTTTATGAAGGCAGAATGTATGAAGACATTAATATAATCAAATTTGTTCATTATATGCAAAAGTAATTAGCCTGAACAGTCTGTATAGAGATAACTTTATATATGGAATAAAGATGAAAGAAAAATAATGAAAGAATATTGCCGGAGATAAAAGTAGAATTATACGTGGTGTAGATAGTAAAATATAAATTGTAATTATTAACAAAACAAATGACCCACCTCATTGTTGATCTGTATGTAATTAATCCAAATAACAACTAATAAGAAATTACACATTCACATAAATCCAAATATATATTTCACGAATATTAAAATATCCCTCGTATATCACATGCGAGCGCTTTCCCAAAATTTCCATGAAATATTGAATAGAATATCAGATTCAGAGTGGATTGAAAACTCAGAGTGCAAGCCGAGTTAATGTCAGCTTTGATACACAAACTTCAGAGTCGGTAATTACGAGTTGTTTGCAATACAAACACCAAACAGCACGCGTGCGACAGATGAATTGTGTCTGGAAGCGTTGGTAAGCGGACAAACACATTAATTGGTGTTACTCATTCACACCTTTAAACATCTAATAACAAGCTAGCTTACTATGGAGCAAATTTTGACCAAGCCGATTGACAGATGCATGTACCTATATACGCTGCAAAGAAATCGAATTTCATCGTATATTCTGTTTCTCACGATACAAAGACTATTCTTCTGAAGCAATGGCTGCAGTCATATTTGGCATATGTCTACTAAAACATGTGTTATTATATACGTTTTTATATAAGTTACACACAAGGTCGATATAGTTCGAGTTGAGGAATGTTCTATTGTTTTTAACTCTTTCCCTGTTCTATGTTTATTACAAATTTCAATACCTACTGAATATTCATGAACAAAAAGGTTTATGAAATATGGAAGGTGGAGCATTGTAGCCATTTTAGAAAGTAAAGACAGATCTTTGAAATTCTGTTAGCAAACAGAGTAGACCCAGATCAGACGGCTCATAGTGGAGCCGTCTGATCAGGGTCTACTCTGTTTGCAGATGCAAGAAAACTCGTTTATATGAGGGGTTAAAGAATAATCAATATGATAAATTGAAACAACATTTTATCAAAGAAAGTCATTATGCCATTGTATCTTAAACATTTAACTGGTATCTAGGCTAAATAGTCTTATATACTGTAGAGATGGTTACAGTTGTGTATGTATGTATTTGAATTAAGTATAGTGTTAATAATTTACATCCTTTTTAATTATTTTGGAATGTTTAGACTAACTTTATGAATTTCATGGATATAACCTACAACTTAAATATAGAAAACTATCCTTTATTCTCAATTTTGGTAGAAGATGGCAATCAAACTGGTAGACCTGAAGCATATTGTTTTTTGAAGTCGGAAAGGAAAGACAATCTCTCTCGCCTCTTAGATGTTTTCATTGAGCATAACAACATAAATGATATGTGAAATGGTACAGTGTAGTAAATGTAAAGAATGGTTTCATTTGACATACTTGGCAAAACCACGAATTGAACTTGAGAAATTCCTCCTCACAACCTGTACTGATTCATTCTTTTGCAGTGAAACTTGTAATAAACGTTCTAATAAGAAATTGTAAAATCAACAGTAAAAGTTTCTTTCCTATTTTCTTATGTTGATGTGCTGTCTTATGCTATCTGTGATTGTTTTATGCCTTATAACATGCTTTACTATGTTTGCTTATTCTTCATGCGATCTTATGCTATCTGTGTTAATTATTGTGTTATTATGTTACATGTATCTGTTAATTCTGTACCAACTTTTAAATAAATATTGCTTGACTTGACTTGACTTTATTATGGCAGTTTATCGGTCATTTGCTGCTACTTTCTGTGATTTCTCCCATATTTTAATACTTATCATTAAATTGTATCTTATTCATATATTAGGGTTTAAAATACAATGTAGTTTGCTCGACAATCTGGAGCTAAATGGTATCAAATGTGTTGTAAAACAAAAAAAGTGTCACTAGCAAGTTCTCCAAAGGGAAATCATCGCTGAAAATTCTATTATGTCGGAGTACATGTAGGTTATCGTTCCTTTGCTGCCACTTTCTGTGATTTATCCCGTATTTTCAGACTTATCAGTATTTTTTTCATTGTAAAATATTGTGCATATCTTAGGGTTTCAAATACTTATTAGTTTTTTAGGAAATCTAGAGCAAAATGGTATCAAATGCGTTGTCAAAGAAAACAAGTGTCACTAGCAAGTGAAACAAAGGGACATATTCTATGAGATCATGGTAGATTATCGATCCTTTGCTGCCTCTTTCTGTGATTTCTCCCGTATTTTCAAACTTATCAGTATGTTTTTCATTGTTACATCTTGTTCATATAAATACAATTCAGTTTGTTAGGAAATCTGAAGCAAAACTGTATAAAATCAGGTCTCAATGTAAACAAGTGGCACTAGCAAGGTCTAACTCTAATTACGTGACATTAACACAACACTCAATTATTGTCCAAATATTCTCCATTTTTCGCATTTTATATACTAACTTACCTTATTTTTTATTAATTCATACTTTAAAATCATAATACAATCCTAACATATATTTATTTTTTCCATAACTAGACTTTCTGTAAATATAGGGCGGAAACTTTCTTGGGTTGGGGGTGATTCTCACGAAAAGTTGATTATTATGTGCGAAGTGGCACTAGCAAGCCTTGCTAGCGACACTTTTCGAAGTGTCAATAGAACCGGCCTTATTTATATATAAGCATAACACATGTTATGTATAATGTCTCTGTATGAAATAAATAAATGGCGACTGTGCAGCATACAGGTGATGTTCCAAGGATATGGACGTCGGCAAATGTTATCCCACTGTACAAAAAGGGAAATAAGGAAGACCCAGCAAACTACCGCCCCATTTCATTAACTTGTATTATTTGTAAAGTCCTAGAACATATTGTTGCTTCAAAACTCACTGAACATCTAAATAAACATAACATATTGTATGATTTGCAGCACGGTTTCAGGCAACGCCGATCTTGTGAAACTCAACTGATCCAGCTAGTTGATGAAATCTCTCAAAACCTGGCAAATGGCAAGCAAACAGATCTGATCTTACTTGATTTCAGCAAAGCTTTCGATAAAGTCAGCCATTTGAAATTATTACATAAATTACAAGTTCACGGCATCAACAAATCTGTTACTCTCTGGATCCAAAACTTTCTCATCGGTAGATCTCAGAAAGTTATACTGGAAGGTAGTAGCTCGTCTGAAGTCCCAGTCACATCAGGGGTCCCACAGGGTTCAGTATTAGGCCCACTGCTCTTCCTATTGTACATAAATGATTTGCCAGATACCATTACTTCCCAAGTCCGTTTATTTGCAGACGACACTGCTGTATATTTAGCTATAAACTCTATGAAAGACTGTGACCTATTACAATATGATCTTGATAAACTTGCCATATGGGAGAAAACCTGGGACATGGAATTTAACCCCAGTAAATGTGTTACTATGTCCATCTGCAAAAGCAAAAACAAATTTTCTTACAATTATAAGTTACACGGTCAGATTTTGGAAAACGTGAATAGTGCAAAGTATTTAGGGATTACAATATCTGAAGATCTTTCTTGGAATAAGCATGTTGAAAACATATCATCTTCTGCAAATAAAACTCTTAGCTTTCTTTCCAGGAACATCACAACAAAAAAACCCAAAATACGAGAGGTAGCTTATAAGACCTTGGTAAGACCTCAACTAGAATACTCATCATCAGTTTGGTCACCTAGCTCAAAGGTAAATATTGATAAACTAGAAAAAGTTCAGCGAAGGGCAGCAAGATGGACCACCTCCAACTATTCTTACAATCAGAGCGTAACTGAACTACAGCAGTCCCTCGGCTGGCCGACACTTAGTGACAGACGTGACACAGGACGGGTCGTCATGTTTTATAAGATCGTGTATGGTTTAGTCGCCGTCCCATTACCATCGTATCTCAGTAGACCTGTGAGAATGACTCGCCATATGCACCCATTATCTTTCCGTCAAATACACACCTCTGTAAACTACTTTAAATATTCGTTTTTCCCTTGTACAGTGGTCATGTGGAACAGCTTGCCAGCATCTGCTGTTATGCAGCCAGATCTAGAGGGGTTTAAATCCGTATTATCACCCTCTCTTATTTCAAACCGCCCCTAAAGGTCTGGAAATGTGTGTTTTACCTGATTTTAATCCTCACCTTGTTTTAACATCTATCTCACTATACTCTTTCTCTCTATCCCACTTTTGAAGTCTCACTTTCACAACTTTTATAGCTTTTATTCTTGCACGGCCTGCACCTTTTCATGCCAGTAATACGCGAAAGCGGAGTCAGGCATTATGCAAAGATAGATATTAAAACGCGCATAAAGCCAGGGTTACCCATATAGGCACGCACACCTGCAAAATGAACATAAAACTTTAATTAAATAAAAACATACTTGGCCGTTTCTAGATTCTCTCATCTACATCTAAATAATACTGACCACCTTCAGCAAGTTGAAGATTATGTCAGAGGTGTGAGCGTTATGCGAAAGTGGACGCATAACAAAAACAAATTAATAAAGAGAGCTGACAGAGGATTTAAAGGCAGTTACTGAGTGGCATGATGTAATACCAGATGGTAGAGAATTCCAGTCTACAATAGTTCTGGGGAAGAAGGAATATTTCCTAGTCTGTGTTCTGCATTGGAGTGTCTGGAATGTGTCTGGATGGGCATGTCTTGTGTGGCGTTTTGGGTGGATGAGAAGATCTTTTCTAATGTTTATTTCATTATGGATTATCTTATGGAGGGTTGTTAGCCGTGTATTACGTCTCCTGGTTTCCAATGACTGCCAGTCCAAGTGATCTAACATGTCACCAACGCTTGATGTGTTTCTGAATTTGTTGGTGACAAATCTGGCTGCCCTCCTCTGGACCATCTCAATCTTGTCTATGTCAGTCTTTGAATGAGGGTCCCAAGAAGAGCAGGCGTATTCCAGTGTTGGCCTAACAAGGGTCTTATAAGCCATTTCTTTGGTGGAGCTTGAGCTGATTTTAAGATTTCTCCGTAGAAAGCCTAGAGTGGAATTTGCTTTACTACAGATGTTGGCAATGTGACTGTCCCATTTTAGGTTGGACTGTAAAGTAACACCTAGGTATTTTGCTTTGTCAACATGCTGAAGGTTTTTGCCATGGAGAGTGTAATGGTAATGATGAGCATTTTTACTGTTTGTGATGGAGAGGACATTGCATTTATCCGGGTGGAATGACATTTCCCATGCACTTTCCCATCTTGATAGCTTGTCTAGATCTTGTTGAAGTTGGGAGGCATCAGCCGGACATGTGATGGTTAAATATGCAATGGTATCATCGGCAAAGAGGCGGACAGTGGAGTTAAGACCAATGGGGATATCATTTATGTAAAATAGAAAGAGTGACGGGCCCAATACAGATCCCTGTGGTACACCGGACTTGACATTGACATAACCAGATTTTTCACCTTCTACAATAACAGCCTGTTTTCTTTCTGTAAGAAAATTTTCAATCCAAGTGGTGACCATATCACTGATGCCATAGTATTTAAGTTTGTGACAGAGAAGAGAGTGACTAACCTTATCGAAAGCTTTAGAAAAATCCATTACAAGTACATCAGTCTGTTTTCCTCGGTCTAGATTTGTGCTGACATCATCTAAAAATTCTATAAGTTGGGACTCACAGGACATTGAGCGACGAAAACCATGTTGAAGAGGATAGAGGATGTTGTTTCTATCAGCATGTCCCATAATTTTACTAACCACTATGTGCTCAAGAAGTTTGCTACAAATACAGGTAAGAGAGATGGGTCTGTAGTTTTCCGGGTTTGCCTTACATCCTTTTTTGTAAATTGGTGAAATGTGGGCTAGTTTCCAATCATCTGGAACACTGCCAGTGTTTAGAGACAAGTTAAAGATCAGAGATAAGATAGGGGCCACTTCAGATGCTAATTCTTTAAGGATTTTCGGAGTTATTTCGTCTGGCCCAGCAGCTTTGTTGGGGTTCAAGCCTCTCAGAAGTTTGAGTACTCCTTCGGTGGTAATAGAGAAGTCCTCCATAATAGGAAATTGAGATGAAGAAGGTGTATAACATTTCTGAGTGAATTCATCTGCTGTGAATTTGGTTTCAGCACTGAAAACAGATTTAAATTGAGAATTCAACACTTCAGCTTTGGCAGTTGGATCTGTGATTAGTTTCCCCCCGGATTTTAGAGATGAGATACCGTTGTAATCTGATTTTTTGTGTTTGATAAAGGACCAAAATCTTTTTGTGGTTTTATAGTCAGGAGTGTTATCTTGTGGGGTAAGAATACCTTCAACATATTGCCAATATGACTGTCTTATCTTCTGATGAATATCATGCTTGAGCTTTTTGTACTTATCTTTCAGATGTGTGTCTCCAGATTTCTTCGCTTTCTTATACAGGCGATCTCGTTTCCTGGTTAAGTGTTTGATTTCAGAGGTAATCCATGGGTTGTTCGGTTTGGTATTGGTAATGACTTTGTGCGGGATGTTTTCTTCTACAAGGGTTTTAAGGGTAAGTTTGAATAAATTCCAGAGTTGATTAATATTTTCGTGTTCAGAAGAAGAGATAGACTTATGGAGGTTATTCAGTCCAGATTTGATAGTGTCCCACTGTGCCTTTTTATAGAGGGGGATATTACGTGGTACAGTTTTAGATCTTTGTGGGCAAAGGTTCAACTCAACATAAACACAGTCATGGTCAGATAAGCCAGGCATGACCTCTGTCCTAGAAATTTGATTAGGGATATTGGTGATAACAAGGTCAAGGACGTTTTCGTTTCTTGTGGGCTGGTCAATTAATTGGGTGAGTCCTGTGTCGTCTAATAGATTGCCGAAAGCATAATGTAGAGCGGGATGACTTGTACCTGGTTTCAGTATCTTATGTTTCCAGTCCCACCCTGGGAAGTTAAAATCACCGCCAATAATGATCTGTGCATTGTGAATTGATGTTACCTTCCTTATTGTTGTCTCTAGTCCCTTAAGGCTGTGTTCATCTGAGGTTTTCGGATTGTAGTAAGAAGCCAAATATAGAGATTTTGTGCCACAAACTTGTAATTTAGCCCAGATAATCTCAGTTGTATCTTTTTCTGGTGTAAGGTCGGAGACTTCATCACTTATAAATTCATTGCTTATTGCAATGAGTACTCCGCCTCCTTTCTTATTGTCTGGGGTGATACGGTCTTTCCTATACACTGTGAAACTATCTGGGATGAATTCAGAATTTTTGATGGTGGGGTCAAGCCATGTCTCAGTTCCAAATATTATGTCTGGTTTAGAACTGTCAATTAGATTTGAAAGAAGATGATATTTATTTTTTATAGACTGAAAATTTACATTTATTATACGCAAGGGTCTTGAGCTTTTGGGTTTTGTATATCTATTTGTATTTCGTCGGATGGGTGTAGAGGCGTGCAGAGGTCTGTTCGATAATTCTCCATTAGTGTCTGTAGTAACTGTCATGTTACTTAGGGTGTCAAAGCGATTTGATGTGCTTAGACCATGTAGGTCATAGGTAACTCTGCTGTAATTGGGTTGATTACAGATTATGCAGTACCAACTGACCATACTGTCTAGGTCATGATAGGTATCACTGTTGACATTTTGACACTCAGTGTGATACCACTGGTCACAGGATTCACACACTATGGCACGGTGATCCCAGGAAACGGTATTGTCACAAGTACCACATGTATATTTGGTGCTGTCATTGCTAGGGCCAGGGTTAGTTTCAATATCATTGGACTGAAGCAAGATCATAAGCAGCAGGAAATAACATAATTTATTTGGAGTCAACTTTTTAGAATCTTTCCTAGAACGAGCTAATTTCTGAATCAAGTGTAAGCAATCAGTTCTGGAGTTGCCTAGTTTTGATCTCAGCATGTAAGTATCTCGAGAGCACGTTAATTGCATGAACCGACTGATGTGGGTCTACTCTGTTTGTAAAGGCGTGAAAAGGCATATACCTACATTTGGGAACGGGTTAAGATAAGTCGACTTAATGGTATTTTTTGTGAGAGGTCGTATTATGGAAGCATTACTGTACAACCTTGTCAAACTTTCGCGGGATTGCATTTGTGAACACGGTTCAGCGACGTCGGAGTTTTCTTCAAACCTTTATGTCGATCTCTATCACTCAGACGTTTTATTGGAATTAAACGTCTTGCAATCACGTGTACCAAAACAACAACCAAAAAACCTTGATTTTATTGCAACTTAAAGGTAAATGATTACGAACGTCAATAAAATTAAGATTCAACAATAAAATTTGTTATTTTCCAATCTATATGATACTGTTAAGAGTAGGACTTCAGAAACAGATTGATCGGCCCTAACGGTTTCGTACTCAAACTCTTCTTCTTCAAATAAAGATTGACGATTATGTATTGACGCGTATACGTACCTCTGTCAGTATGAGGGAATGGGGGAAAGGGAATTTGTAGAAATAAAACTTTTTTTGCAAGTCGCAGGTTATTGCAAAAAAAACCCTGGACGCTAGTCATTATCAGTCTTACAGCTACGATATCGCATCTATATAGTATTGAAAATGCACTTTGAAATCGTCTTTAAAAACCTCCAGACTCTACTGCACCCTACCAGACTCAGTTAAGTACCATCCCTTGTAAGGCTAGTGAAAATTATGGATAAGTATTCAAGCGAACTCAGAGTATACATCAATACAAGTGTAGTGATTGGCCTATGTAAGACGTCTCCAACAGCCTTGCTGTTGGGTAAACCATTTAGCAACATGGTTAGAGTGTCGGACTAGTAGTCCAGCGGTCCGGGGTTCGAATCCTGGCAGAGGTCAGTAACTTTTCCTCCCGTAGAATTACTTCATTGGCGATGAGGATAATTTGGTTTGTATGCGGGGATGCATGTAAAGTCTTAGGGGCATGAGGGTTTGCAGGGCATGGGTATGTGCCTGGCTCCTAAAGGCTAAGAGAGATGGTGGGAGTGTATAGTGATCGGCCTATGTAAGACGTCTCCAACAGCCTTGCTGTTGGGTTAACCCTCTAGCGACATGGTTAGAGTGTCGGACTTGTAGTCCAGAGGTCAAGGGTTCGAATCCTGGTAGAAGCCAGTAAATTTTCCTCCCTTAGAATTACTTCACCAGCCTGCAGTTGTAAAAGTTCAACAGGGTTGCTAGTACGCGTCAGGGAAAAGTCAGGGAAATTTAAATTTTTAAGGTCAGGGAATTGTCAGGGAATTTTGAGAACTGTCGGGGAAATTTGGAAATATAGGCAAATGTCAGGGAATTGCCAGGGAATTTTGAAAACATGAGAATGAATGTTATATATTTTGAAAAATCCATAACATATTAAAGAAATTATGACAGAAAGACCAAATTTCGCGAAGAAATGTGTCAGAGAAGTTTGAAATTGTATCAGGGAAATGTCAGGGAATTGTCAGGGAATTTTGTTTCCTCAGACTCTGTTTTGTGGCAACCCTGTTCAAAGGTACAGTAAAACCCATCTAAACCGGATGTTCAATTTAGTATAAATATTGGTCTTGGAGACATGTTGCAGCTTAATGCAGGGTGAAATTCATGCAGAAAGCTCATCTAGGAACTTTCTGCATGTCTTTCACTATGCATTAGTTAGCCAACTGCATAAAAGTATCTAAATTATTCTCTACTTGAAGTCTGGTTTAGAGAGGTTCAACTGTATTGTATTATGGGAATTGGATATTATAAATGATACTTTGGAGAGGTTTTTGATGGTGGCATACTGTAATCTGGGGATAATTTTTGCCAATTACAACTTCTAGTTTCAAAACCTGAAATGATAGTACAAATCTTCCTCTTATTTCAGACAATGGTGGTCTTCTCATGTGGCGAGTGTGGTGAGGCTATGAAGAAGGCCCAAGTGGAGAGTCATTACCAGAGAAGATGCAGAAACTGTAATGTGTTATCATGCTTAGATTGTGGCAAAGATTTTTGGTAAGGAAACTTTATTCTTCAGAGCTGATTTTATTGGTTTGATTCAGTCGGTTGAATTATTTTCATGGGTTGCAGGTCGCAGGGTTTTTCTCACCATTTTCGGAAGATGATCCATTCTCCTGAAATTGGGAATTTTGTTGGATTTCGGAATTGTTAGCTGTAAATTCCCTTCTACAACTGTCCATTACAAACACAGTAGACCCAGTCAGGCCAAATCCTCTAAAGATGATAAACAAACAGCAGACTCAGAGTCTTATCCAGATCTGCTGTTTGTTTATGAATTTTACAAGTTTTGGTCTGACTGAATTTTCTGGCTTAACACTTATACCTCTGAATTCAGAAATTTTCAATCAAAATTGGGGAAAAAACACTTTTTGCAGTTTGGAAAATAGCCAAATAGCTACTATAAAATCACTTGAAAAAAAAACCCTGGGCCAATCTGGTCAGGGTCGTTTGTGCAGTTTGCATTCATGCAGCTGCATCCATTCATACATGTATCTAATTTTGAGTGAGGGAATGTTTTAATATGGCAGAATCTGCAGAATGAGATCAGTATTAAATCATAAACAAAAAGAGCAAACCCTGATCAAACTGATGCTACAGGAGTTGTCAGATCAGGGTCAACTCTGCTTGCAAGGCATGAAAGTTAAGTGTTTCTATTAGATAAAAGATTAACAAATATGTTCTTCTTCCTTCTAAGTTCTTTCATGCATATGAAAATTATTTATATTCTTGTGCCTAAAAGTGGGAAAATTATAAGCACTACAAAAGCAGTGAAATTATAGCGATATAGTAAAGCAATAATATTTTGCTTAAACTTTTCCCTGTTCAATATTCTTATAAAAAATAATGACATCATGAATATTTATTAGCTGATTTATAATGTAAACTTTTCAAGGAAAGTTTTGGCTTTAACAAAAAACTGTAAAATCAGTTCTATTAGCATGTCAAAAGCAAACAGAGCAGACCCTGATCAGATAGGAGCGATCTGATCTGGGTCTACTCTGTTTGCAAATGCATGAAAAGGCGTTTATCTGAGGGAAAGGGTTAAGATAATTTTGTTAAGCTTTACTGTGCAGAAAAAATGTGACATTAATTAACCCTAGTTGTTCTATAAATATTTATTTAAGAAGTGATAAAATCATGACTATTAATTAGATTAATTTTTATAATGGCACATGAACAGTGAACACAGAAATGTTTGGCGACAGTAGAAGCTGTAGAATCATATCTATATTAATTCATAAGCAAACAGAACAGATCCTGATCAGACGGCTCCTAAAGGAGTCATCTGATCTGGGTCCAATCTGTTTGCAAAGGTGTAGAGAGTCGTTTTTATGGTGTAAAGGGTTGAAAAGCAATTGCAGATGCAAGCATATTTCCAAAATAATTTGATAGGTGTTTCACTGATTTTCATAATACAGGGGCAAGGACTATGAACAGCATACTAAGTGTATTAGTGAAGAGGAGAAGTATTCTGGTAAAAACTATGTCGCCAAGCCAGGCGCAAACAAAGGGGAGGTGAAACAACAGCAGTGGCTACAGGTAAACTAGAGTAGATAGAAGTCACACAGAACTGTAGATAATCTGCAAAACTGTTCTATCTAAATACACGTGTTCTTTAATTCTGTCCTTCACAAACACAACCTTTGTCACCTTTGTAAACAGAGTAGATCCAGATCAGACAGCTCCTGCAGGATACATCTTATCTGGGTCTGCACTGTTTATAGATCTAATTCTGAAGTTTCTGTCACAGCCAAATATTTCATTGTACAGTAAAACCCCTCTAATGCGACCACTTAATGAACAAACATGGCTGTCTTCATAAGCAGGTGGTTGCTTAATACAGGATGAAAGTTATGCAGAAAGCTCCTATTGGAGCTTTCTGCATAACTGTCTTCGTGCATTAAGCTACCACCTGCCTTTGCCACTGTGAATTATGCACCTTTTTTGTGGTCGTATTAGAGGGGTTTTACTGTAATTATACAAATTCATTTCATGAATATTCATACAGTAATAAATTCTTTAATTAATATTCATGGGTAGAGAGTTACATGTAGAATTGACTTGGATAGATGTTCTAGTGAGTATTCCTCTAGGAGAAGTTTGATCTGGATCTGTATACTATTTGCTTACCGTAACCCTTGCCCTGTTAGCTGTTGTATTATCCATGTAAGAAATAGTGATATCATGAATATTCATTAGCTGATTTTTTGTAATAGTATACAGGAGTGCTTGGTACTGGTGGTAGAAACTGTAGAATCAGATCTATTATAATTTCATAAGCAAACAGAGCACACCCTGATCAGAGGACCCCTACAGGCAACAGGAGCCATCTGATCTGGGACTACTCTGTTTGCAGGGTGAAGAAGCGTTAAGGTTTAAGATTTGAATACTTCAAGTTACTAGGGTTCTACCTTCTTATGGAGAAATATTTTGCCACATGTTAATACCTATGTTATGGCATGGGTATAGACATTTTGAAATCCCAATTGGTCTTGATTCCAGACATTCACAGTCACTGATATATTCCCTCCCTACAAAAATAATTACTTTATCTCTGAAAAAAGATGTAATCTATGCACATAAGAACATCATCAACTTTATTGGCAATTTCAGGCATTATCAGGTTTTACTTTGCTACATTTGGTAACTTTTATGTGTATCTTGTAAAGTTTTGCCTTCTCAATCCTAGGCCTGCTCCTATTTAACCTTTAACCCTTTACTCCATAAATACTCCTTTCTACGCCTTTGCAAACAGAGAAGACCCAGGTCAGATGGCTCATGTAGGAGCTGTCTGATCAGGATCTGCTCTGTTTGTTTATGATATAATATAGATATGATTCTACAGTTTTTGACAAGCCCAAAAATTCCTGTGTCCATGTGCTTTGATAACAAATTAATCTAATTAATATTCATGACTCATGACGTCATTTTTTACATTAATATTCATGGAGGAAATGGTTTAAGTATGGGAACCAAATATATAAGACCTTTGCAAACAGCGTAGACCTATATCAGAGGGCACCTAATGGTCTGCACTATTTGTCATGAATTCATTTATTTCAATGATACATAATCTTGATTCAATATTTTATTTAATTGAATAAGTTGGTTTTAATTATTCAGCTGGTTAAAGGTTAAACAAATAGCTACATGTATACTGTTCTGTTCATTGCATACAATCAGTGTTGATAATTTTGAACCTGACGAGAAACAGGGTTCCTTGCCATATGCTGATTCAGACTGTTTGCAAAGCTTATAATAAATTGGCTTCTTGCATGCTTGAGATTGACAGTAGCTCTTTCCCCCCATAGGAACAAATTTTGACACTTTTTGCAAACAAAGTAGACCCAGTTCCTGAAGGGGCCATCTGATCAGGGTCTGCTCTGTTTTTTTTTAATGGCTAAATACAGATCTGATTCTACAGATTCTGCAATGAAAAAAAATAATGCTTTGTTCAAGGTGCTTTTATTGAACTTGATATTTGGTATCTCATGAAGCTGCACATTTAGAGGGGTGACGTCACATGTCGAGGTCAAGGTCATCCTTCAGGGTCAAAGGTAAAAATGTGTGTGTTGGGGGGGGGGGGGGGGGGACAAATCATCATGGAACAAATTTGGATGATTGAAATAAACCAGGGTTTCCACAGCATTTGTAAACTTTAACTCTGTGTAATTCTTTATGGATATAAATATAAATTTTTAGGAAATATCATGAATTGTTATAAATCCTTAATTTTTGTTTTTCAGGAAGTTCAAAATGCCATCAACAAAGTCAAAGCAAACCCCAAATTGAAAGATATTCTTGAAAGAATGAAGCCTTATGACAACATTCCCAGAAAGAAAGCCAAGTTTGAGGTATTGTATACTCCACTCATTAATTAACTCTTTTTTTCATATAATTGCCTTTTCACGCATCTGCAAACAGAGTAAACCCAGATCGATGACTCCTGTAGGAGCCGTCTGATCAGGGTCTGCTCTGTTTGCTTATGATAATTGTAAAGTGATAATTTTTCAGCTTTTTCCGTGGTAAAATGTTCCCTTGTTCATAATAGTTCAATTAACTGATATTCAGATATAATATTTCTTTCTAATTATTCATGAGGTAAAGGGTTAATACTTTCAAATTCTTTAGTTCTAATTCAATATAATGTTTTACTCTTGGATCTCAAAGAAAAAAGTGCGGACATATTGCAATAATATTTTGGGCTTTGTGCAAATGTTTTGACTTTTTGTCATAGTTTCAACACCAGAAGAACTTTCTAAACTTATTATACACCCACCTAATAAACATGGTCATATATTGGCATGGCCCTGTCTGTCCTTCCATCCGTCTGTCTGTTTGTTCGTCTGTCAACATTTTCATTGTCTGCAGTTCTCTCGGAAGACTATTTGACGGATATTAATGAAACTTCACACAAATCTTGAATGCATCAAGATCTGAAGCTGAGTTGATTCCGAGGTTCATTTGATTTGTTGTTACGGAGATATGGCCCATGTACTTAAAAAAAATAATGCAAATATGAGGATGGTCGTAACTTTTTCATTTTACATGATATTTACTTCAAAATTTTTATATGATATGACCTTAATATGGATTTTTACATATACATGTATTGCATTTTTTTTATATCTCATTTTATTTATAAGTTATGGCCCTTTGCAAACAGAGAAGACCCGGATGAGACTGCTCCTGAAAGGAGCCGTCTCATCAGGGTCTGCTCCGTTTGCTTATCAAATTATAATAGATCTGACTACAGTTTCTGCCAATATGAAAACATCCTGTGTATGTATGCCATTATAAAGATTTAGCTGATAAATATTCACGATGTCAATATTTCTTACATGATTATGCAACAGGGAAAGGGTTAACCTTTTACTCCATATGCCTTTTAATGCCTTTGCAAACAGAGTACACCCAGACCAAATAGCTCCTGTAGGAGCCGTTCGAACGGGGTCTGCTGTGTTTGCCATAGCAAAAACCTTTTTGTTCATATGCCATTATATACAATGTATATTGAATTAATTATTATTTATACACAATTTATTTCCTTCATGCATATTCATGGAGTAAAGGTTTAAATCCTTAATTTTTTTTTGCAAACATAATATAAGCATTTTCATCGGCATTCAGCGCTTGTTCATTTTTAAGGCAAACTTTATTTTTTTTGGTACTCATTACAAGATTGGAGCGGTTACTAGGGCCTAATGGTACTATAAAGATGGTGTCGATAGTCCAGAGAGTACTATAGGGATAGTGTGATAATATCTATCATCTGTTTTCTTTGTATTCAAATATTTGTTTTTCATGTATGAAAAGCAATAAAGCCGGTCGAAAAGCACACTTCATCATTATCTTTACACCATAAATGCTTCCATACTGGCAGTTTTCTACATTTATTTGGTACATACATGTATTTCAAAATCATGTTTATCGGCATTATCGGCACTCTAATTTCCCATTGTGGTTATGTGTCAATCATCAATTGTTACTACTGTGCAGTTTTTGGCAAGCTGGCAAGCTATGAAGAGTTTCGGAGTTGATTTACTTAGAAAAATCTGTGATGGTGTTTTGCTTGAGCTTGGTGTAATTGCCCTTCATGGTTTGGTAGTATTCTCTGACATAAACTCCCATTATTTTCTTGTCTCGTTAACCCATTCCCACCTGAACATTATCCAATATTTCATGACCTTATTAATAAGCTTTGACATAACATTATAAAATTTATAAATGGTTTCAGTTATATGTATGAGTAGAATCTTTACAAAAGTATATTATCGCAAAACTATGGTTTTAGTTAATGTACATTTTATGTATAGAAGTGTACTCTTGTATTTTAGAACTTCTTGAATAACAGTTTACGGGTGTATGACAAACGGTTAGCAGGCCAGGTGTGGGACCTTGTGATGACAAACACAGAAAAGCCACAGACAGTAAGTCAATACTAGGTGCAGTTAGTTACAGGTCCTACTGATATTCCAGTCAGCCCATGTTTCTAGCTAAAAGGAGACTGTATGTCATATGGTAGAATGATTTTATTGATTAACCTTTAACCCTTTACTCAGTAGATATGTCTTTCTATGTCTTTGCAAACAGAGTAGACCCAGATCAGATGGCTCCTATAGGAGCCATCTGATCAGGGTCTGCTCAGTTTGCTTTATATGATATAGTATAGATCTAATTCTACAGTTTCTGTCAGAGCCAAAATGTCCTGTGTTCATATGCCATTATAAAAATTAATCTAAATAATATTCATGATGTCATAATTTTTTACATGAATATTCATGGAGTAAAGGGTTAATCTGCTGAATAATTAAAAGTGGCTTCTCCTTTACTGAATATGAATTAAACAAAAAGCTGTATCAAACTTTATAACAGAAGAAAATGATTTGTATGACAAAGAATGCAGACCTACAGTGTTTTCAAATTTGATCAGGGTCTGCACTGTTTTTCATTCATAATTCTCTAGCAAATTTAAGCCTTCCATATTGAAGGAACTCTCTAGTTAACCCCTTTCCTTCATATAAACACCTTTTTACGCATTTGCAAATTGAGCAGACCCAGATCAGATGGCTCCTATAGGAGCCCTCTGATCAGGGTCTGCTCAGTTAGCTAACAGAATTTGATAGATCTGTTCTTTAGTTTCTAAAATGGCTGCAGTGTTCCACCTTCCGTATTTCATTATAACTATTTTGTTTATAAATAGTCAGTAGGTATTGAAATTTGGAATAAACAGAATACTCAATAGGGAAATGGTTAAATGTTGATGGGCCATTCCACTTCAAAGGGTTAAATATCTGTCTTTGAATACAAGTGATATGGGTTATTTACGTTGTGCGCCAAATGTAACATGGTGAAAAAGTTGTGACTTGACTGGGATTCGAACCCAGGGCCTTTGGCTTACCATGCCAACACTCTACCTACTAGGCTACCTAGCCACACAGTAAAGCGTATCAACTGTTTCACCACAAACTCTACCTGGCTACAATAATAACTCTCAGCTCATGTAAGAAATGATAAAACATGTATCATGAATATTAATATGATGAATTTTTATAATGGCATTTGAACATGTATGGGAAATTGTGTTCATAGCAGAAACATGTCTTATTTCATAAGCAAACAGAGCAGACCCTGATCAGATGGCTCCTACAGGAGCCATCTGATCCGAGTCTACTGTGTTTGCAAAGGCATTGATAGGCATATACAGTTTGGACACAAATTTGTAAAAAGGTCAGAAAGTGTAAAAAATGTTGGCCTTTTCTACGATCTCAAACATGGTACTTGTATTTTATGAACTTAACTGGTATTTAAACTTTGTGTGATTTAAAGAATGAAGTCACTTAAAAACAATGACTGTAACGTGTTTGTCTCAGTATTTCACATTATTTGTATTTTTACTCATTATGAAGATTTGTAGCAATACAACCTTGTAATAGTGGCGAGTGGATGTCCATTTTGAATCTGCATAGTAACAGATTTTAGTAGCAATATACCTCACCTGCTATAAATTCTGCTTTATCATTTATGTCTATTACTTGTGACAGGAAACAAAAAGAATGTCCAAATACCCCACTAAGGATATGCAGTTAGCCATTACCCAGCCCATCAAGTTCATAGCTGTTTTCATTCAAGATCTTAGAAGCTACATTGTTTTTCCTCTCGATCTTTTCCTAGCTTATGACTGGTATTTAGGTCTTTTCAGACCCTGCACAGCACACATATTGTCATTGAGTATATTTTCTCCTATTTTGCACCTTGAAAGATAAACAGGGCCATGTAGAGCCCAATGCGGTCATTTCCATGTAGCATGGAATGACCACCACCATAGAACAGGTCTGCCTGAGCTGTTGCGGCTGTTCCACTCTTGCCCCTTTTTCCATTACTGTGAAATGGACTTCTGGTTTGTTGGCTTAAGCAAATCTCACCGCCGTCATGTATCTAAACATGCTTTGTTTTTCAGCCACGATAGCTCGAAGCCTTTGGAGTCTGCCTCTTATTCTCCCTCAAACAAAAGGGAAGGGAGTTCCATGGAGTCTACCTCTTTGAAAGAGGCCCCCCTCCCCACACCCGGATTTGAGAGATCTTTCTTTGTCTTTGGGCCATCCTAAAAGTGTAGTTTGCCCTCCTCTTGTTTAGTACTTGCTCTGAGCCCGCTCGCTCGCTCTTGCTCGGTGAAGTTATTAGCCCGTTCTGGCCCAGACCGAGCATTAACTTCTGTATGACATGATACATGCTTGATGATATTAACGGCCCAGTCTATACCAGACTGAGCAATGAGCAGTACTTCACATGTCACTTGCTTGATGACATCACCGGTCCGGTCTGGTCGGAGCAATGCAGAAATCTGCTGCTTAGAGTTATAAACCCTTGTCTGAAGTACCTCCATTGTCTGCTTCAGGTAGTCCACACAACATGTATTTGCAGTCTAAGTTAACCACCAAGCTTTACTTGGTGTAATATTCACTAGAAAGGAAGTACTACATATATGGGATGGTTGAGACAATTCGTTCGTTGTATATTTTATAATTTTAATTGCATTTTAAGATTTATACTGCTTGAGAATTCAGTTAAAAGTTTAGTACCCAATTCTGTATTGGCTGTAGTAAATTGTAGAACATATGGATTTTCAAACTTATGACTTAATGATCATACTGTATTCTCTTATAAACCAAGAAAAGAATTTTTAGAATGAATTGTTCCTATTTTAACCATTGCCCGTGTTCAACAATTATCATAAACGGCCCAGAAAAAGCATTCTGTACTTGATTTGAATGACCCCTGTCATACAAAGGTACAGCTCAGAGTGCAATTATCACATAACATCTGTTTTTACACCTTGTTACATGTACATGTAAACTAAAGTGTCATCTGATTATGGTCTGCTCATGAAATAATGTACAGTAATACCTCTCTATAACGGCCACTAAATTGTGTTAATTAGTTGGTATCTAGGGCAGGTGGCTGCTTAAAGCAAGGTGGAAGTAAAACAGAATGCTCCTACAGGAGCGTTCTGTTTTACTTTAACCTTGCTTTAAGCAACCACCTGTTTTTAACTCGTAATTCTTGATGTAATTTAGTGGCTGTTATAGAGAGGTTTTTCTGTAGATTATGATTCTATAGTTTCTGTCCTGGCAATGTACCGTTATAAATATTATTCTAATTAATATTCATGATGTCATTATTTCTTACATGAATATTCAGACATGGAGTAAAGGGTTAAGCAACTGAATGTGTTTATGTTATTGTTTTGAGTATTGAACATTAATTTGGAGCTGAAGATTGTTACAACATTTGTGTTTTAACTATTTAGGCTGTTGCAACTGCATCCCAAAATGGAAACAATTCATCAAATGATACAACACAGCAACAAAATGGGAACACTGACAGACTGGACCCCCAGCCTGAATTAATACAGACAGAGGATGGTGCCAAAAAGCTGAGCAAGCGAGAAAAGAAAGAAGAGAGAAGTAAAAAGCTAAACAAAACAGAAAAGAAAGATAAACATTTAAATGGTGATGAGGGAGATACTGTTAAAGGAAAAAAGAAGTCAAAGAAGAGGAAGAGACAAGGTTCTGATGTTGAAGATGAAGAGATAGAACAGGAGAAGGAAGAAGAGGTTAAGCATAGTAAAAAGAGGAAGCATCAAGAGACAGTAGGTAAGTGGAAGCAGCCATCTGGATCTACTCTGTATGCAAATAAAAGGGGCAGGAGTCGCAGGACTATCGTGTAAATGGTTGATTCTTACAACACCGAGAAACTTTTATCTACAAGAAATTATTGATTGCTCAAATTTTCAAAGATATTTATTTACAGTTTTTCACAAGCCTTTTCAATCAGAGTGTCAAACAGTTTGGATCTTTACAAAGACACTACAGTAAAACCTCTCTAAATTGGGTGTTAAATTTAGTATAAATATCGGTCTTGGAGACAGGTGGTAGCTTAATACAGGGTGAAAGTCATGCAGAAAGCTCCTAGAGGAGCTTTCTGCATGAATTTCACCCTGCATTAAACAACCATGTTTCTGAAAGTGTCTAAATTCTTCGTTACTAGAATTCCGGTTTAGAGAGGATTTACTGTATTACAATTGTTACGTCTGTTTGCAAAGTTTATCTTTTATAGTCAAAAGTAGTGTAGAAAGAGTCAAACTTTGAATTATAAATCATCAGAATTAAACCATAACCCTTTATGTAATGAATATTCATGTAAGATTCTGCCAATTACGAAAAGTAATTCAATTCTTGTTTGAAATTGTGCAATATTAATGAAATATATTCTCATGGCAAACAGTAAAGATTTGCAACATATGAGCAAACAAAGCAGACTGTGTCTAGACAACAACTCCTACAATAGTTGTCTGGTCTTGGTTTACTCTGCAAGGATGTGAAAAGTCGGGATTATCAAGTGAAAGGTTAACCCTTTACTTGATATAAACGCCTAACTGCTCAATGGTTTGGTTCGGGATCATCAAACTTGCTGTGGTGGTTGGTCGTGACCACTAGATGACCCCTATAGTTGTTGAGGTCACTAGGTCAAAGGTCAAGGTCACCATGACCTTAACTTGTGAAATGTTTTCAGATCAATAAATGATCAGTGGTTTGGCTTTAATAGAATCTTCAAAGTTGCTGTGGTGATTAGTCATGACCACTAGATGACCTCTATAGTTGAGGTCACTAGATCAAAGGTCAGGGGTTCTGGGGGGGGGGGGGGTATACATGTTTTACAAACATCTCTTGTTTTTTTTTATTTCGTTTAGATACACAAGTATTTAACATTAGTCAAACTCACTGTTTCCCAACTTGCAATAGTCAAATAATTGAAGCACTTGTGCAAATCGCTTTGATCAAATTGCTTCGATATATTGATTGTTTAATCTGAGGGTTGTGTTTTCAGAGTTCCTGCTTCACATGACATATTCATGAAAACAAATTGAATTATTACTATGGCATATGATATGTTCCCCTGAATTTTTATGCCCCCAGATCAGATCTCGGGAGCATATTGTTTTTGCCCAGTCGTTTTGTTTGTCTGTCTGTTTGTTTGTCACAAACTTTAACATTGGTCATAACTTTTGAGCCAGTACAGATAGAAACTTTATATTTGGCATGCATATGTATCTCATAAAGCCGCACATTTCGAGGGGTGACATGTCAAGGTCATACTTCAAGGTCAGAGGTCAGATATATAGGTCAAATCACTGACTTTAATATTGGCCATAACTTTTGAACCAGTAGAGATAGAGACTTGATATTTGGCATGTGCATGTGCATCTCATGAAGCTGCACATTTTGAGGGGTGATAGGTCATCCTTCAGGGTCAAAGGTCATATCGGGGGCATAGTGTTTCACGAACACATCTTGTTGGTATTTGTTCTACACTGCAAAGGCATAAAAGGAATGTATCTATGGGGTAATGGGTTAACCCTTAGAGATACATTTTGATGGCTTTGCAAACAGAGTAGACCCAGATCAGATTGCTCCTGTAGGAGCCATATAGTCAGGGTCTGCTCTATTTGTTTTCGAAAAAATATAGGTCTGATTCTGTCGTTTCTGTCTTGTTCAAACATTTTTCAATATTCATGTAAGAAATAAAAACATTATGAATATTTATAAACTGAATTTTTATTATTTAACTTTTCAAGGATTTTTTTTCATTGACAAAAACTGTAGAATCTGATCTATATCATGTTAAAAACAAACAGAGCAGGTAGGAGCCGTCTGATGTAGGTCTACTCTGTTTGCAAATGCATGAAAGACACATTTATATGAAGGAAAGGGTTAATATTTGTGTTATTATTTTTTACATGAATCATGAATATTCATTAGGTAAAGGATTAATGCTGGTGCTGATGTTTCTTTGTTCTTCAGATGATGATGAGGAGGAGGAGGACCAGACATCAGAACCACAGAAAAAGATCTATAAGACAAAGTTCCAGTGGAATGAGGTCATAATGGAAGTACTCAAATCCAAAGGGGAGATGAAGCTGAAGAAATTGCGTAGAAAGGTATGTAAGAGTTTTCTCTCTTTGATCGTTGTTGAGTGTCTGTTACATATTACCACTTTCCCTGTTCAATATTCCTGTAAGAAACAATGATATTATGAATATTTATTAAATTTTTATAATGGTGACTTTTAGAGGGATTTTTTTGCTTTGACAAAATCCGTAAAATTAGATCTATATTATGTCAAAAGTAAACAGAGCAGACCTTGATCAGATGGCTCCTATAGGAGCAGTCTGAACTGGGTTTACTGTTTGCAAATGCATGAAAAGGTTTTTATATGAAGGAAAGGGTTAATTTGTGAGCCCACTGCTTTTTCAAATTACAAGTTATATGTCCTATTTTTTTTACAAACATGCAACAGAGTGTTGGACTATGTGGTTCCTGATGACATGCAGAATTGGATAATTATATCCAAGCTGTTTCCAAAAGTAGTCATGGTTTTGCCAGCAGAATGCTTTTTCACACCTTTGCAAACAGGTTAGATGCAGACCAAATGACTCCTGTAGGAGCCATCTCATCAGGATCTGCTCTGTTTGCTTATGAAATCATAAGATATGATTCTCCAGGTTCAACTCATACTAAAAATTCATGTGTAAATATGTCATTATAAAAATTCAGGATCTGCTCTGTTTGCTTATGAAATTATTAAAGATCTGTCTGTACAGTTCCTACCAATACCAAAACATTCTGCTTACGTATGCCATTATAAAAAATAAGCTAATAAATATTCATGATATCATTATTTCTTAAATGAATATTCAACAGGAAAAAGTGTGTGACTGAAATTAAAAGGTCTTTTCAGAGTAAAATAGCATGTTATGTGTACTCTAATGGCGAACTGCATATATAGGTGTAATCAAATGGCGAAATAACATGTGTGTCTGTGGCCTGAGTATAAAAGTATGATTTGAATAGAATATTCTCAACTCAAGGAACTTAGCTAGTGAGAGGACTAACCCTTTGATTGCCTGATACGGGTCTGCGCTGTTTGTCATTCAAAATCTAGCAAAATAACCCTTTCATACTGAATGGACTCTGTTACTAAATACTGATAGGCTTTTCTACTATGAATATTTAACATTCAATTTCAAAGCATTAACTCTTTCCCTGTTCTATGTTTATTCCAAATTTCAATACCTACTGAATATTCATGGACAAAATAGTTATAAAGAAATATGGCAGGTAGAAACTTGTGACCACTTGAGAAAGTAAAGAAACAGATTTTTCAAATTCCATTAACAAACAGAACAGACCCTGAACAGATGTCTCCTATAGGAGTTGTCTGATATTGGTGTACTGTAGTACTCTGTTTGTTAATGCGTAAAAACATGTTTATATGAAGGAAAGTGTAATATATGACATTTGGTTTTTACATGGTGGATTCATCCATTTTAGATCTTGTTATACCCCCCACAACGAAGTTTGGGGGGGGTATACTGGAATCAGGTTGTCCGTCTGTCCGTCTGTCCGTCTGTCCGCACTCACCAAAGGGTAGTTGTGTGACTTTTTCTAACTAGTCCCACAAGTAAAATCATTAACCTGGCCATCTCTTGTGACATTAACCTGGCCATTTCTTGTGACATTAACCTGGCCAGTTGTGGGACATAGGGTTAGGGTTAGGGTTAGCTTCCAGATCATTCTTTTCCAAAGTTAGAGCCAAAAATAGTTTTTCTTGTGGGACTAGTCACACAAGAAAAGATCAAAGGAAAAAGTCACACAACTACCCATTTGTTAGTACGTCCGTCTGTCCGTCCGTCTGTCCGTCTGTCCGTCCGTGGACACAATTTTGTCCGGCCTTCTTCTTCTACAGTTTTGCTTCAATTTTGTTGAAAGTTCATATATAGCCATATGACCATATAAACCTGTGCACCGCATATTTCCGTTATGATCGGACCACTACTTCAGGAGTTATCTCCCCTTTTTAGTCCCGTACCAATGTTTTCCGGTTTTCTGGACTTTTTATGGAAGTGACTCGAGATATCAACTCTATATTTAGTACAAAGCTACATCTGTATAAGTTACAGCTTATGATACAATCTCAGTCCGGTTGAATAATTATTTCCAGAGTTATTGCCCTTGTACTTTAATTTTTTTCTTCAAATTTGGGATTTTCCGGACTTTTCTTGGAAGTGGTTGCAGATATTAACTTTATATTTGGCATAAAGCTAACTCTACATGATTTACAGCTTAATTCCCAATCTCAGTCTGGTTGAATAATTTTTGCCAGAGTTATGGCCCTTGAACTTTAATTTTTTGTCAAATTTTCAGTTTTCCGGACTTTTCTTGGAAGTGGTTGCAGATATTAACTTTATATTTGGCATAAAGCTAACTCTACATGATTTACAGCTTAATTCCCAATCTCAGTCTGGTTGAATAATTTTTTGCCAGAGTTATGGCCCTTGAACTTTAATTTTTTGTCAAATTTTCAGTTTTCCGGTCTTTCTTTGGAAATGGTTGCAGATATTAAATTCATATTTGACATAAAAATAAATCTAGATGAGGTACAGCTTAAGTTCAAATATGGGTCTGGTTGAATACTTTTTGTCAGAGTTATGGTCCTTGAACTTAATGTTTTTCTGAAAAGGTACCTAGCTTTAGAACTTTGGATTTGACAAAAACCTCATGAAAGGGTCTTATTTCTAAGAATTATTCTTCATTTTTATTACATAAATTGGGTTGGGGCATGTATTGTTTTTAAATCTCTTCACGTTTCTGTATGTACATATGTTCAGATTGATGATAGGTGTTCTGACAAGCAGACAGGTGGGGGGTATTCGTTAGCCTTTGGCTTACAGTTCTAGTTTAGTGTGTTGATATGGTTTGATTTTAAAAGCAATCAAGCACTGTTACAGAGGTCCAGATAAGATGCGTAAATTGAAACATTTTCAATAATGGCTTTATATTCTTTATGTCTCCACCAAACCCTATACTGTGACCACTCTTTAGAATGGTCTCAAAGAGAAGTTCAGGTTTGGTTTTTAAACCCTTTCCTCCATAAATACACTTTTCTACACCTTTGCAAACAGAGTAGACCCAGATCAGACGGCTCCTATAGGAGTTTTCTGATCAGGGTCTGCTTTGTTTGCTTGTCACATGATATTGATATGATTATAGTTTCTGACATTGCCAAAATATCTTTTGTCCATGTACCATTATAACAGTTGATCTAATTAATATTCATGATGTCATTATTTGTGAAGGATTAATACAGTACAAAAGTTAAAGTAGTGCAGAAAGCTTTCAGGGCTTTCTGCAATACTGCAATTTCTTTCAGGGATTGTTGCAATACTTTTGTCCTGAATTAACACTTAACCTGATGAAAATTCCATGTGAGAAATAATGACTGTATTAGTATTTTTTTAATGGCATAATGAACAGGGGAATCTTTTACCTTGGCAGAAACTGTGGAATAAGTTCTGTGTTATTTTATAAGCAAACAAAGTAGTCCCTTATCTGATCTGGTCGTATTCTATTTTGCAAAAGCATTAAAATGTTTCTCTATCAGGTAAAGGTTTAAGCAACAACCCGTCTTAACCGTTTCTCTGTGGAACATTCATGTAAGAAATAATGACATCATGAATATTCATTTGCTCATTTTTTATGCCCCCGTTGACGAAAGTCAGGGGGCATTATGTTTTGCACATGTCCGTCCGTCTGTCTGTCAGTCCGTCCATCCGTCTGTCTGTCAGTGTGTCACGCTTTTAGGTGCAGTTGGATGTCACAGTTTTTCAAGTGTTATAACTTATAAGTCAGTAATTTCTACACTTATACACATGAAACTTCACATACACATCAATTACCATCTATGCTATCATTTGGCACCCCACCCATGCTGCCGGCAAGCCCAAGGTCGAGGTCAAATGACTTGGAAATTTTACGTGCAGTTGGTTGTCACATTTATGTGCAGTTTTTTGTCACAGTTTTTTCATTGTCTTATATCTCCCTAACCACTGTAGCTATTGCCATGGAATTGCATATACACATTAAACACCATCCATGCTGCCCGCAAGCCCAAGATTAAGGTCAAATGACTTAGGAATTTTACGTGCAGTTGGTTGTCACAGTTTTTTCATAGTCATATATCTACCTAACTACTGTAGCTATCTGCATGAAATTGCATATACATGTACATATTAAATACCATCCATACTTTCATTACGCATCCGACCCATGCTGCACGCAAGCCCATGGTCAAGGTCAAATGACTTAGGAATTTTACGTGCAGTTGGTTATCACAGTTTTTTCATAGTCTTATATTTCACTAACCGCTATAGCTATTGGCATGGAATTACATATACACATTCAACACCATCCATACTTTCATTACTCACCCGGCCCATGGTGCCCACAAGCCCAAGGTCAAGGTCAAGTGACTAAGGAATTTTAAGTGCATTTTGTTGTCACAGTTTTTTCATCATCTTATATCTCACTAGCCGCTAAAGCTATTGGCATGGAATTGTCAAGGTGAAGGTCAAATGACTTAGGAATTTAACGTACAGCTAGGCAAGCACCCACACAGGGGCATCACTGTGTCTTACAGACACAATTTTCTAGTTTTACAATGACATGATGTTATTATTTCTTAGATGAATATTCATGGAGTAAAGGGTTAATGATATGTTTCTGATCTTATTGCAGGTAATATCTGAGTACCTGGCCCAGGGTTGTACAGCAAAATCTGAAGAAAAACTGTGGGCAAAATTTGACAGCAAACTGAAAAAGAACCCTGCAGTGAAAGTCTTACATGATAAAGCAAAGCTGAATGTTTGATTAGGGACTTCTGGTGGAATACTGATCTTGTTAAATATTTGTTAAGAGATTTTAGCCTTTAGCTCATTGAGCAAATTAAGGGAATCGGTTTTAACGGCTATCATGATAAACCCACCTGATTGTGCCTCTCTGCAAACACAGTAGACCAAAATCAGACAGCTCATGCAGAAGCTGTCTGTTCAGGGTCTACTCTGTTTGCTTATATGTTACACATCTGATTCTCTATTGATTGCCATGGCAACAATTTGTTTATTCTATTCAGTATTCAAAATGGGCTGTATCATCTGTATGCATAAGTTTTAGTCATGTATGATGTATCACACGTTTACTGATTTTACCGATTACATGCTTGAAATTAAAAGGTGTGCATTGTACATGTAAACCATTTATATTGATGAATATTTCTGTAAGAAATATGATATTATGAATATTGATAAAAGCTGATGTTTATATTGACACAGAAGGGAATGTTTGCCATGACAAACCCTATTATCTCTATTATTCCATACATATAACAGCATACACAGGAGCTGTCTGATATGGGTCTAGTAGGCCCGGTCTACTCAGTTTACAAAGGCATAAGAAGGCCAGATTATAAAGCAAAGGGCTCAAAAAGGCATGTACAGTAAAACCTATCTTAAGCAGCCATCAAAAGGATGTCTAATTATGGAGCTGTAAAGCAGGTGGTAGCTTAATGCAGGTCAAATGTAATGCAGACAGCTCCTATAGCAGCTTATTACATTACTTTTGCCCTGCATTAAGCAACCACCTGCTTTTTAAGATTCCTGTGACCAATCAAGATAGGGTAGTGTAGCATGCCCCTTTCTTTCATATAAACACTTTTTCACATCTTTCAAACAGTGTAAACCAAGATCAGACAAGTCCTATCTGACCCCTCTTATCAGAGTCTGCTCTGTTTGCATATGAAATTATAATAGATCCGACTCTATTGTTTCCACCAATATCAAATATTCCTGTCTACATATCTGGATCCAGGTCATTTGCAAATGGCAGCTAGATGGTGATTATCATGATTAGTATCAAAGTGTAAAACTATTTGAATTCTGATGAGACAAAAGTGTGATTTTGCATTTATATGAGTTCACACTGTATCCTAATGCAATAACAAACTTGCTTGTATCATGCTTCATGTTTTGAGTGATATTGTTATGCCTATAAATGTTGCAGAAGTTGTGCTGACTTAAATTCCACATTAACCCTTCTGATGCTACAGTAAACCCTCTGTCTAAGGGCCACTAAATTGTGTTAATTAGTTGGTATTTAGGGCAGGTGGCTGCTTAAAGCAAGATGAAAGTAATACAAAATGCTTCTATAGGAGCGTTCTGTTTTACTTTCACCTTGCTTTAAGCAACCACCTGCCTTTAATACAAAATACTTGATGTACTTTAGTGGCCGTTATAGAGAGGTTTTACTGTATTAGTATACATATCTGCATTGGCAAACACAGTAATACCTCTCTAAAGCGACCATCAAAAGAGTCTTAAAGGCAGGTGGTAGCTTATTGCATTACAAAAGTTATGCAGAAAGCTCCAGCGGGAGTTTTCTGCATTACTTTAATCCAGCATTAAGGAACCACCTGTGTTGGCATTAGCAGGGCTTTACTGCAGTGTAAACCCACATGAGATAGCTCTTACAGAAGCTATCGATGTCTTTATCAGCAGGTGGTTGCTTAATGCAGAACAAAAGTAATGCAGAAACTTCAGAAAGCTCCTAGATTAGCTTTCTGCATTACTTTTGTCCATGCATTAAGCAACCACCTGCCTCTACCACCCAGAACTATACCTTTTTTAGGTGGTCACATTAGCAGCATTTTACTGTATGCTAATATTTGGACAGACAGCCTTAGGCAAAGAATGCAGACCTACATCAAACTGCCCATTAAGGAGCAGTTTGAATATGGTCTACACTTTTGGCTTTTCCATTTGAAGTTACAATGTACATTTAAAGTTGGCAAAATGCATTGAAAAATGCTGATGACTTTGATGTAGTGGGATGTTGGTGTTTAAATAACTCTTTCCTTCATATAAACGCTTTTTCATGCATGTGCAAACAGAATAGACTCAGATTGGACGGCTCCATTAGCATCCGTCTTATCGGGGTCTGCTCTGTTTGCTTATGACATGATATAGATCTGATTCTACAGTTTTTGTCTTGAAAAATTTACATTATAAAAAATCGGCTGTTTAAAGAAATATTCATGATGTCATTATTTCCTACATGGATATTGAATAGGGAAAGAGTTAAAATAATTTGGATCAATACGACATGGTTCTGAACCCTTTATCCATAGATACACCTTTCTACCCCTTTACAATCTGAGTAGACCAAGATCAGATGGCTCCTGCATCAGCTGTCTGGTCAGGGTCTGCCCTGTAGGCTTATGATATAATATAGATGTGCATCTACAGTTTCTGCTATGGCCAAAAATCCTTGTTTCTATGAGCTGTTATAACAATTTATCTAATATTTATGACATCATTATTTCTTAAAGGCTTAATGTCCAATATATTTTGCCTGTGTATACCAGGATACCAGGGCTGCATATCAGAAGCATATCTAGAAACTCTTATTTAACCCTTTACTCCATAAATATGCCTTTGCAGTGTAGACCCAGATCAGATGGCTCCAATAGGAACCGTCTGATCAGGGTCTGCTGTTTTCTTATGGTATAATATTGATTCTACAGTTTCTGCCATGGCAAAGAGTTCCTGTGCCCATGTGCTATTATAACCATTAATCTGATTGATATTCGTGATGTCATTATTTCTTACATGAATATTGAGCAGGAAAAGGGTCAAATGTTTTTTATACTTTCCCACCAAATCCTCTCACTGTAAACCATTGGAACCGCCTATTTAAGTTGCAGCAAGATGGGTTTGATGGAGAAGTAAGAGGTTTTCATAGAAGAGTATGCATCTTATTGACAGTTCTGGTATGCATTTAGAAAAATGAACTATCGCCACCTTACATTATATGCCCTAAATATTTGGACACACTGTCTGCCCTTTCAAAAGTTTGCAAAGCTGAATAAATCAGTTACACAGTTTTTTCACTATTAAAAATTTAAATTCCCTTATTCTAACGGCTCTTTAAAAGTCGTTTTTTGAAATGAAACCATTGTGATAAATAGAGCATTTTCTTCATAGGAGCAAATGCTTTATTTATCACAATGGTTTCAATATTACACAATTCTAAAATGTTCCTTTTCTCTAGTACATGTTGATATTTAGTAGATTTATTAAAAAAGGTTGGATTTGGATATAGCCAATGAGGTAATGGGTTAAAACTTAAAATGAAACAGATGGAGTAGCAATTATAGTACATGTAGAGCCTGATCAAATCTGGGTATGCACTGTGCGCATAACACTGTCTGTCGAAATATTTAGTGTAATTGCGCTTATTATTTGTTTTTACATGACAGAAATTTTATGGTCATTTTTTCTTAATCTGAATAAAATATTTTGATAGAATATTATGACTTTTCATTTCTTAGGTATGGCCTATACATTTAAACCTCCAACAGCATGTTTTCTTAAGAGAGAGTCATCTCAAATTGATCCATGATGCTGAAAGAGTTAATTATGATTTTAATGCTTTGTACACTGAAAAACTGAAAAAAAACTTTGTCCCAAATTTATAAAATACTCCCCCCTCAACCCCCTCTCTCTTTCTCTGTTTCTTTCACACTGTCTGTCTCTCGTTCGTCTCTGGGGAGAGTCTTTCTTTCCTCTCTGTCTCTCGCTCATTTATCCCCCTCTCCTCTCCTCTCCCTCTCATAGTTTCATTTAATTGGAATATCATCTGAGTCTAAATGTTGCATAAGCTTTCATGAATTCCATACTAGTTTGCAAAGAGATAATGGCCAAAAAGGTAAAGTATTTCCAGACTATGAGTATATATACCTGCTAACCCTTGGGAAAAGTTTGGATCCAGATGGTGGGGGTGTATTGTTAGGATCCAAACTGTTGGACGCACAGTTCTGATTTTATAGTGTTTGCAACAGCACAAATATTCCATAGTTTATATTTCTAAACTCAAATATTCATCATGTAAATGATTAAAGCAAAATAGATTATAGAAAATGGACATCATACGTGAATGTAGAGTTCTTGCAGCAACAGCGTGCGTGTTACTAACATCGTTACACGAAAAGGGATATATTGACTTTAAAAGTCGAAGTATATATCCAAATCAGTGCCTGCATTTAAAACTGGCGCGCTCTGTCACTTGGAGAAAACTGCATTTTTGTCCGCTGCTGTTGTTAATAATGCATTTAATGTACGTAGACTTATTTCTGGATCTGCTCTACTGTAAGTATTCGAACACCCAAAGTCCCCTTTCCATAGGTTTGTAAAGCTGAATAACGTCAACATGGCACCATTTAGCTTGAAATTAAAGTGACCTTATAGCATATAGTGCAGATCCTGATCAATCCGCTCCTTCATGAGTAGTTTGATACGGGTCTGCACTATTTTCCTAAGTATGTTCATCTGAATACTTGGGAGTTTTAGGGTATTTGCAATACAGTAGAATCTGTTCTAAGCGGCCATTCATTTATTGAACACATTAGTCTTTAACCCTTTCCCTGTTCTATGTTTATTACAAATTTCAATACCGACTGAATATTCTTGGAGAATATAGTTATAATGAAATATGGAAGATGGAACATTGTAACCATTTTAGAAAGAATAGAAAATATATCAAATTCCATCAACAAACCGAGCAGACCCTGATCAGACGGCTCCTATAGGAGCCGTCTGATCTGGGTCTTCTCCGTTTGTAGGTGTGTGAAAATACGTTTATATGCGGGAAAGGGTTAACAGCACGTGGTTGCTTAATACAGGGCAAAAGTAATGCAGAAAACTCCTGTAGGAGCTTTTTGTATTACTTTTGACCTTCATTAAGCTACTACCTGCCTTACAGACCATAATTAGACCTCTTTTTGATGGCCGTTATACTGTATATACAACATTCAGTGCACTTTTCCATTATCATGCCTACCATATAATGTAATCAAAGTGTTGTAAATTGTCATTTGTATGCCGGACACTTAACAATGACCGCACTGTCCAGACATTAACTTTTATCCTGCTGAGATAATTATCGTCGGCTCAAAACCTCCCCTGGTTCGTATTTAAATATATGAGACATTTGGCCAGATGCTGAAGTAAACATACAATCTGAATGTCAAACAGTTTGAATTCTAGTCAGATGCCGAGTGACTCGGTGTCGCATTTAGATCCAAACTGTTTGCAATCCTAAAAAAAACATGCCAAATATTAATGCAAATAATAGAACCTAGATTTTGTCAAACAAAGCGTGCCTTGAATATTTATGGGTTTGACAGATGGGAAGTTATTTAGAAACTGACCACTGTATGAACTCTCATTGGCATACATGTATTTGTTTTTGGTCATCTGGGAGTAGACGGAATGCAATTACAGTAAAACCCCTCTAAACCAGACGTTAAATTTAGTATAAATATCGGTCTTGGAGACAGGTGTTAGCTTAATGCGGACTGAAAGTCATGCAGAAAGCTCCTCTAGGAGCTTTCTGCATGACTCACCCGCATTAAGCAGCCACCTGCCTAAAAGTATCTAAATTCTACTCTACTAGAATTCCGGTTAAAAGGGGTTTTACTGTATACAATAAGTTTGGACCCAGATTAGACGTCGAGAAACTGTGTCAGTCGAGGATATACATGTCACTTTGGCGTTTTAATTTGTTTTAATGAGGAGCCAATCATTTACCCTCTATCTCATGAATATTCATTTAAGAAATGACATCATGAATATTTATCAGCTGGGTTTTTATAACGGTATATGAACACGTGCTTTTTTGGCTTCTGCTGAAACTAGAATCTGATCTACTACAGTAAAACCTTAAAGAGGAAGTCCCTACAATGATCATACTTTCAATAATATCATCATAACACTTGGTATTTGCTATGCTCTATCATTATTATGAAGGTTCCCAATTGGAACTTATATCGAAAAATGCCCCTGTAATACAAATAAACTGATTTCATCAATACTGATAATTTTTGTTCTACAACACAATATTATCGGCCTTTTCCGTTTAGTTCTTCCGCGTTTTGTCGATGATCACCCGATCCCTCCATTGTTTACGTAACAGCTTTCTCGGAAGTGGTCGGAGAATCGCGAATAGGGCGAACAGTTACGAAACAAAAACCGAACCCGAATAACTCGGGGAGTAAAACCGGGATCGCCGATATCAAACACATGGATGTTTTGTCATTATAAACGGTAATTGGATGGGGCGTTTTGCGATATACTACTTTTCAGCATATAAACAAATGAGTTTTGTATATTTTAAGTGTTTATGAAACGCATCAAATGTAGGGACATCCCCTTTAACCGGAAGTTAAATCTAGTATAAATATCGGTCTTGGGGACAGGTGACAGCTTAATACAGGGTGGAAGTCATGCAGAAAGCTCCTAGAGGAGCTTTCTGCATGACTTTACCCTGCATTAAGCAGTCAACTGCCTAAAATATATAAATTCTTCTCTACTAGAATTCCGGTTAAGAGAGGTTTTACTGTATATAATTTCATAAGCAAACAGCAGACCCTGGTTAAACCTTTCCTACAGGAACCGTCTGATCTGAGATTGCAATGTGTTAAAATACGTCTCTATATGGGACAAAAGGGTTAAATAACGGATTTTCGGGTGAGCTACGATTTTGAATCATGCGGCAATTGCGACCGGTAATGGGTTTGTTTTGGTTTGTTTGAATTTATCTTGTTCCTCTAACAGATTCCTGAGATGTATTCGCTTTCTGTCTCGTTCAGATATACCCTAATTATCCTAAATATACGGAGATGAATATTTAGGCAAATAGTGCAGACCCAGATCAAACTGCTCCCGAAGGAGCAGTTTGATGATCAGGATCTACAGTTTGCTTTTACGTCCGTCTAATGTAAAGTTATCAAAAGTATGCCAAATTGGCTTATTCCGCTTTGCAAACTTAGGGAGTGGATGGTATTGGATGTCCGAATACATAGGGAAATTAAGGTACCTTTGTCACATCGTCTGCTGTAGAATTAGAATGGCGCGATGGAGTTATTTAAGAGATACTGCTCAGACATTGTAAAACTTAAAGAGTCTAAACCTTAGCTCATTGATCGGATGCTTATGAATGAACGCAGACTCAAGCAAACTGTTTTATATTCTGGGGACAATGTTATGTTTCCGAGAGAAACCCCATTGGGTAAATAAAGAAAAAAAAGCATTGACAAGACGCGTAATTCATATTTTAGAGAGAAAAAAATCACACACTTGCCACATGTTGTTACCATTATTTAACTCTTTCGCTGCCAAATTTTGTCGTCTGCAAACTTTTTCGTCTGCTACACTTTTCATTTGTTTTTATTTTTCTTCATCGTTGTTTCAAAAACGAGCACATTCACAAACAGTTTGGATCCTGATGAGATGCCGAGTTACTCGGCGTCTCATCTGGATCCAAACTGTTTGCATAGGTAGACAGGTGCGGCATTGGCGCAGCGAAATAGTTAAAGGAAGACATCGGAGTTTGGTATTGCAAAATTACTCAATGAATTGTATCCAGGGAACGTATAAAAGTGCTAAAGTATTACTATAACGGTAGTACCACTTTAACCCTTTACTCCATGAATATTCGTGTAAGATATGATGGCATCATGAATAATATATCTAATTAAATTATCTTTTAAAATGTCACATTAATACATGATTTTTTCAAAAGCAGAAACTGTACAACCAGGTCTATATTATTCCATAAGCAAACAGAGCAGAGTCGTCTGATCTGGGTCCACTCTGTTTGCAAAGGCGTATAAATTTATGGAGTAAAGGGTTAAACATTGAAAGGCGAGAACATCTTACAGGAAACTAGCTCATAATTATAGTCAACAGCGAGTTTCCCGCAATTGATTTTATGACCGAGACCCAAATTAAAGAAGCAACCTTTGATATGATTAAAACCTTAACGTTATTATAGAAGTACTGTACTAATTGTGGTAGTAGTAATGTTTTAAGCATGCTTAAATGTTTCCTGAATGTAATTTATATTTCAAACTCCGAAGTCTGCCTTTAAAGAGACCATTGTGAAGAGTGATCACAGTATGCCATTAGGTGGAGAAATGACAGTGTTTAGTATTTGAAATACCCACTGAACATTTATTTTGTATTTTAACACATTTCCGCATGAATATCCAGTGGTCCAGATAAGATGCGTAATTTAAAAAAAAAGAAAGAATAATTTTATTTCTTCGCCAAACCCTATCTAAAGAGTGGTCATAACATAGGGTTTCTTCGAGACGATTCTAAAGAGTGGCCACAGCATAGGATTTGGTGGAGAAATGACGATTTTAGTATCTGCGTAGATCTACATACATTTATCCATTGCTCTGATATCTAAACAATAATTCGTGACTTCATAGATATTCTTTACCTGAATTTGTATATTTCTGAATGGAAAATGGAGTTTTGGTTATCTCAGAAAGTGTATAATCATATCTTTATTCGTTTATAAGCACACAAAGAAGATTCTGATTAGATGGTTCCTACAGTAGTTGTCTGATTTGGATCTACCCTGTTTGCAAGCCCTTTCACTCATGGCAACGCATTCTCACGCATTTGCATACAGGGTAGACACAGCGCAGACGACTCCTGAAGGAGCCGTCTGATCAGGTTCGGCTCTGTTTACTTATAGTTTTATATAGATCTGGTACTACAGTTTTTGTCTATGCCAATAATTCCCTTGAACTAACATTTTACTTAAAAGATAAGTTAATGGGTATTCATAAAGTAGTTATTTCGTGCATTAACCCTTTCCCTCATATAAACGTGTTTTCATGCATCTGCAAACAGAGTAGACCCAGATCAGACGGCTCCTATAGGAGCCGTCTGATCAGGGTCTGTTCTGTTTGCTAATGGAATTTGATAGACCTGTTTCTTTAGTTTCTAAAGAGGTTACAATGTTCCACTTTCCACATTTTATTATAGCTATTTGGTCCATGAATATTTGGTAGACATTGAAATTTTGAATAAGCATAGGACAGGGAAAGGATTTAAGTGTTAATAATGAATTTTGGTGGGATCCTGTCAGTAGTAAATGACAAATAGCGACGACAAGAAAATACAACAAACCACCGGACGGACAAACCGACATTGAGACTACCATAAAATTATATTCACACCATTCCCATTAATTTCATTTGTGGGTGTATATTTATGCGGTTTAGTGCTTGACCGTCCATGATATATTGCTAAACACTTTGGACCCACCCGTGTCTCATAAGGATGCAAACTGTTCCACATATATCGTTAAAGGGGACATGTACCTCATGTAATTAACCCTTTCCCTCATGCAAACGCCTTTTCACACATTTGCAAACAGAGAAGACCCAGATCAGACGACTCCTATAGGGGACGTCTGATCAGGGTCTGCTCAGTTTGCCTTTGCATGATATAGATATGGTTCTATAGATCTTGTCATAGCAATTTCTTCCCTTGAATTTTTTTTTTTATAGAAAGTGAGTTAATAAACATTCATGTCATTATTTCTTACATACTAAGTAGGGAAAAGGTAAAGATTGTTTTGCGTCAAACTCCCGATTTGTCATTTCATGAGCGGAAAAAATGTCTGTTACATTAATATTATTTTTGTTTCAACTCTGAACCTACATTCCCGTAGAAAATAATGACCGTGCATTTGATTGAGCTAATTTTTATACATGTGTTGAATCTAATCATGAAACTAATGTTTTACCTCTGCAGCAGAATCGTTCCATAAGCAAACAGGGCAGACCCTGATCAGACAGTTCCTATACTAGTTGTCCGATACGGGTCTGCTGTGTGCAGATGCGTAAAAAACTAAAAATACGTCTGTATTTGGCGAGGGGATAAGTTCTACTTGATACGTCTGTATTTGGCGAGGGGATAAGTTTTACTTGATACATCTGTATTTGGCGAGGGGGTAAGTTTTACTTGATACGTCTGTATTTGGCCAGGGGGTAAGTTCTACTTGATACGTCTGTATTTGGTGAGGGGATAAGTTCTACTTGATACGTCTGTATTTGGCATGGGGGTAATTTTACTTGATATCTGATACGCCTTGCAGAGTAGACCCAGATCAGACAACTGTTTGAGGAGACGTAGGCCTAT
This sequence comes from Azorinus chamasolen, assembly GCA_963576725.1. Taxonomy (NCBI): domain Eukaryota; kingdom Metazoa; phylum Mollusca; class Bivalvia; order Cardiida; family Solecurtidae; genus Azorinus; species Azorinus chamasolen. The sequence continues at coordinate 56,214,766 of OY755245.1, read as the reverse complement.
AATGTTCTGTTTACTTATAGATGTACGGTATATTACAGATTGGATTCTCTACTCTTCACCACGATAATAAATTGCATTATTTCAATATGTATACAATTGTTAAAAAATAGATCAACGAGTTTTACATATTAATTTATATTTCCATTTTCCTTTGACTTGTTATGAAACACACCATACGCATACCCACAGCATTCCTCTAGAGAGACACTTTGACACCTTTGATACAGAGTAGATCCAGATCAGACGGATCACGTCATGGAATAATATGGGTCTGGTTCTAAAGTTTCTGCGATGACGAACTTTCTTGTGTTCATATGCCATTATGAAACCATTATAAAACATGTTCATGAAGTAATGATGTCACCAGGTGAAGATTCAAAATGGAAACATCTTACTTATGCTATACTAGTCTCATTAATGACCCGTAAGACAGCATGCTAATTTTGTGACAGGTGCCGACTCCGGGATAGCGTTAAAACCGAAAGTATTTCGATATCACCATTTAGAGTACACAGATGTGAACTACCCACCCACATTGAAATATCTAGGCTACACGTGCGCTCTCAAGGGCCATGTTCTGTATCTATAGGCTACGTCGTAGAATACCATGAAGGCTTTTACACGACGGGTGTATGGGCACCAACACCATTTTGGCTATGAAATACGATATTAAGATAAATAGATAGATAGATCAGCCCAGAGGCCAAGATAAAATGCCTGACCTTTATTTCTCAACCATTAAATTACGACTAATAGCAGGTGCAGATCCAGGATTTCAGGGTGGGTTTTTTTTTGGGGGGGGGGGGGGGGTGCGTATATTTTTTGGTGGGGCGTATATTTTTTGGAGGGGTGGGGGGGGGGGCGTAGATTGTTATGTTTTGATGACATAAATAAATAGTGTGTTAACCTTTAACTAAAATGACCACTAAATTACATCAATTATTTTGTGTTAAAGGCAGGTGGCTGCTTAAAATAAGGTGAAGGTAAAACGGAACGCTCCTATGGGAGCGTTCTGTTTTACTTTCACCTTGCTTTAAGCAGCCACCTGCTCTAAATACCAACTAATTAACACAATTAAGTGGTCATTATAGAGAGGTTTTACTGTATAAAGATCTAAAATATTACTAAAAAAATTGTTTTGGCAATTTTAGGGGGGGGGGGGGGGGGGGCGTAGGGGTACGCCGGCTCTGTCCCCTCTAAATCCGCGCCTGAATAGTGGCACTATTCGATTCGAGTGGTCACAGCACAGGTTTTTGGTGGAGAAATAAGCACCTTTATATATTGCTCTGGATCACTACTCATCTCAAACATTTACTCCATAAATGCACCTTTCTTGCAAACTGTGAAACAGGGTAGACCCAGATCAGATGGCTCATATAAGTGCCGTCTGATCAGGGTCTGCCCTGTTTGCTTATGAAATAATATAGATTTGATCCAACAGTTTCTGGCGTGACAATACTTCATATGTTAATGAGCTATTATAAAAATTGATTTAATTATTATTCATGAATTGATGCCATTATATTTATTACTAACATTAATTAATATTCATGGAGTAAACGGTTAATCTTCAGCTCTGATACTTTCATCTGAAACAGCATCATCAATAGTAGAAGTGGCATCTCCAAATGAAATATACCATGGAAAGAACTTAACACAAGACGAAAAGGTTGCAGACATGTTTCATAAAAAATCTTAACAATATAGTCGACCCCCACACACACCCCAGAAAAAACACTTAATAAAATCCACACAGAATACCTGTGGTTATACAATTTTAAACATCAATAACAGATGCTGGGATATCTAACCATTAAGAACTGGATCACTCTTTCACCAGACATTGCAGAGGCACAATCTTTTGACATACAGTAAAATCTCGATTATTCGAACACTTATATATATATCATTATCGATCTTAAGGACAGGAGCTTTCTGCATGACTTTCACCATGCATTAAGAAGTCACCTGCCTTTAAGGGTCTAAATTCTTCTATACTAAAAATTCGAATAATCAAGATTTTACAAAATTACTAAGCAACATGGTTTAAATAAAATGAACGTATTCTGGGGAGTGGTCTTTGTCAGGAACTTCTGCTACAGAAATTGGTCAGGATTGGTCAAATACTTTCCAAAAAAGAGTCCGGACAAGATATTTTTAAAGTCATTTTTGCAAATAAAGGACCGCAACTCCTAAACGGCTGAAACAATTTACATGGCTATCAAACTTGACCAGGATATAATAGCCACACACATGTTTATTATACTGCAAAGTAAAATCCTCGATTTTGATTGGTCAATTAGCCATGTATAAAAGCCGTGTATCCCTCTAAATTCTGATGTATACACGGAGTCATGAGCAACAACGGAATTTTCCCCCGTCGATGGCCTCGCTTCATTGCTACAATAAAATAAAAATGGCCGACAAGCTTCACTTCCTCGATTCGATCCAAACAACCGTTCTCAAACGAAATAACAAGAGTTTGGGGCGGAACAAAGTTATCCATTGAGAAACATTTTTGTTATAGTTGTTGTATAACAATGCAAATGAACCCGATACGTGGCGAATGTCTTTTTCTGCTCTGATGCTGAAAATGTTGTCAAAGTGCTTGTGCGAGTACTGATTAGCCCCCAAACCCCCGCTTTTACTAAGACAATCCACACCCATTTCGATTCAAATTTTATTGGTGCACATTCATAGTCCACGTACCTGTAAATTGCAGTATAGCCGCTCCTTACAACGCCCATTTGTTTGAATATTATAAAACCGTCACTTTGACGTCACCGAAATGACGTCGGAATTGCGCCAATCTCTCTATTAAGTTTAACCGTTCTGATGCTGAAAAATAGCGTTTGCTTAACCGCTGATATGCTGAAAGTTTTACTAACGTCTGATTCTTTCAATCCTTTGAGAAACTAATGCAATTGGAAGACCGCTTTCTATCCACAAATGCAATGATCTGGTTATTATACAGATATTATTTATATAAGCCCTTACCTTACAGCACGAGGCCCCTGAGGGGAAGCAAAATGACGCCTACATTAACAACGCTAATGAAGTTAATTAATTGCTACAAATATTAAACTTTGCAGTATAATAAAATCGTTATACAGATCACTGGCGGGGTATCTGACTTTTTGTTTCCTGCTGAGGAAATACATGTTGCCCGAGCCGTTAGCCTAACGGCTCGGGCAACATGAATTTCCTCAGCAGGAAACAAAAAGTCAGATACCCCGCCAATGATCTGTATAACTAATAGTGTAAAAGTACAAAAATGAGTCATGCAGGAAATACCACATACAGAACAAACACTCGCCCGAACAGCAACACAAGGAAACAGCAAATGTACATGGGTAGAAAAAACAACAAGAGACGCACAAAGACAAAACAAACATTCAATAGGAGGAAGATGGAAGTACCGCCTTGGAACGGTCAGTGACAAAAGTCACCGGGGGTTTAAACCGGTTTATGGGCGCCCAACCTCACCCTTATTCCATCCCCATCCTAAAAGACAAACAGTGTAAATAAACGTATCCCCTCTCCGACTAATCTACAACAACCGCGACAGCAAATACAGTGGTAAAGTGCATGTATAACAAAAAAACATTTAATTGAACATACTGTATCCACCTATCGCTAGTGTACTCAATGATTGAGCTGCAAACAGAGTAACTGTAGAAAAGTAATAAAGGGTACGACAAAAATGAAATAGTACAGAAGTTTGATGGGGATTGGACAAATACTTTCCAAGAAAGGGTCCGTACAAGATATTTCTGAAGTTATTTTTGCAAATAAAGGGCTGCAACTCCTAAACGACTGAAGCGATTTACATGGCTATCAAACTTGACCAAGATATAATGGCCACAAACCTTAGTTAAAGGTTAAACAAACAGCACACCACTACAGAGGCAGTCTGATCAGGGTCACTCCATTTGCAAAAGTATGAAGTGGTGGCATATAGGGTTGCTCTTGTCCGTACGTCCATCCGTCCCTCCGTACATCTAGAAGGATTTGTCCGGACTCTTTCTTGGACAGTATTTGTCCAATCTACACCAAACTTTATACACATGTTTGTGGCCATTGTATCTTGGTCAAGATTGATAGCCATGTAAATTACTTCAGTTGTTCAGGAGTTGCAGCCCTTTATTTGCAAAAAAATGGCATGAATCGCTTCAGTCGTTGCATACATGATCATGGCCCTTACTTTCTGTGACAAAAAATCTGAAGTGGGGGCATCAGTTTCCTATGCACACATTTCTAGTTTTGACGTAAGAGTTAACCCTTTCCCTGATATAAACGTGTTTTCACGCATTTGTAAACAGAGTAGACCCAGATCAGACGGCTCCTAGAGGAGTCATGAGCAACAACGGAATTTTCCCCCGTCGATGGCCTCGCTTCATTGCTACAATAAAATAAAAATGGCCGACAAGCTTCACTTCCTCGATTCGATCCAAACAACCGTTCTCAAACGAAATAACAAGAGTTTGGGGCGGAACAAAGTTATCCATTGAGAAACATTTTTGTTATTGTTGTTGTATAACAATGCAAATGAACCCGATACGTGGCGAATGTCTTTTTCTGCTCTGATGCTGAAAATGTTGTCAAAGTGCTTGTGCGAGTACTGATTAGCCCCCAAACCCCCGCATTTACTAAGACAATCCACACCCATTTCGATTCAAATTTTATTGGTGCACATTCATAGTCCACGTACCTGTAAATTGCAGTATAGCCGCTCCTTACAACGCCCATTTGTTTGAATATTATAAAACCGTCACTTTGACGTCACCGAAATGACGTCGGAATTGCGCCAATCTCTCTATTAAGTTTAACCGTTCTGATGCTGAAAAATAGCGTTTGCTTAACCGCTGATATGCTGAAAGTTTTACTAACGTCTGATTCTTTCAATCCTTTGAGAAACTAATGCACTTGGAAGACCGCTTTCTATCCACAAATGCAATGAGCTGGTTATTATACAGATATTATTTATATAAGCCCTTACCTTACAGCACGAGGCCCCTGAGGGGAAGCAAAATGACGCCTACATTAACAACGCTAATGAAGTTAATTAATTGCTACAAATATTAAACTTTGCAGTATAATAAAATCGTTATACAGATCACTGGCGGGGTATCTGACTTTTTGTTTCCTGCTGAGGAAATACATGTTGTCCGAGCCGTTAGCCTAACGGCTCGGGCAACATGAATTTCCTCAGCAGGAAACAAAAAGTCAGATACCCCGCCAATGATCTGTATAACTAATAGTGTAAAGTTTGATGAGGATTGGACAAATACTTTCCAAGAAAGGGTCCGTACAAGATATTTCTGAAGTTATTTTTGCAAATAAAGGGCTGCAACTCCTAAACGACTGAAGCGATTTACATGGCTATCAAACTTGACCAAGATATAATGGCCACAAACCTTAGTTAAAGGTTAAACAAACAGCACACCACTACAGAGGCAGTCTGATCAGGGTCACTCCATTTGCAAAAGTATGAAGTGGTGGCATATAGGGTTGCTCTTGTCCGTACGTCCATCCGTCCCTCCGTACATCTAGAAGGATTTGTCCGGACTCTTTCTTGGACAGTATTTGTCCAATCTACACCAAACTTTATACACATGTTTGTGGCCATTGTATCTTGGTCAAGATTGATAGCCATGTAAATTACTTCAGTTGTTCAGGAGTTGCAGCCCTTTATTTGCAAAAAAATGGCATGAATCGCTTCAGTCGTTGCATACATGATCATGGCCCTTACTTTCTGTGACAAAAAATCTGAAGTGGGGGCATCAGTTTCCTATGCACACATTTCTAGTTTTGACGTAAGAGTTAACCCTTTCCCTGATATAAACGTGTTTTCACGCATTTGTAAACAGAGTAGACCCAGATCAGACGGCTCCTAGAGGAGCCATCTGATCTGGGTCTACTCTGTTTGCTAATAGAATTTGATAGGTCTGTTTCTTTGCTTTCTAAAATGTCTGCAATGTTTCACCTTCCATATATCTTTATAACTATTGTGTCCATGAATATTCAGTAGGTATTGTAGGATTGTAGGTATTAGGATACATGTACTGTACATCAGAGCAGGATCCCTTTTAACCCATTATAGGCATATCCTGGCAGTTGTGACCTTTCCATCATTTGCAAAAAGCTTGAATCCAGATGGGATGTAGAGTAAGCTGTTTGACACTCGGTCTGTATTTTCTCAAAAGCTTGGGCGAATCGTAAGTTCAGCAAATCTTGCTTCATATCAGAAATTCAGCAGACATTATTTTTTCAGCAGAAAGAGGTCTGGATTAAAAAGACTAAACCTGCAGCAGAACAGAGGCCTAAATAAACAGAATGTCATGAACAAAGGTATACAAACTGTAACTAATTGTTCTGCCATCTGCAAAATCTGGGGAGGACTGTGGTGGTCTCTGTTATTAATTCTTTGCACGCTAAGTAATGTTTTGTCTGCAGCAATAAACTTGCTCTCATTTCTTTGAAATAATATGGCCACAGTGTCAAACAGTTTGGATCCTGATGAGTCCTAGCATTATGCAGCGTCTCAAATAGATCCAAACTGTTTGTATAGGTAATCACGTTTCTCTGTTAGCTTGCAAAAAGTTAAATGGAAAAATGGTTTCCGGACAATAAATTTAGATAGAAAATATATTTTGTGACCTAATATTGTATAAATGATTGTATGCTGATAGAACAAAGAATAAAATGTTTGTGGTCTTGAATCAAGGTCACTGCTGCTAAAATTAAAAAAACCCATACCTAGACATTTAGTCAGAAAAGATCGCATGTAACTTGGTATACAGATAGCTCACATGGATTGTGGATTTAACCTTTGGTCAGAAATGCTTATCATTAATAAACTGTTTAAGGCTGAATTTTCAAAGTGGAATATTAATTGGATTAATTGTTATAATAGCACATGGACACCTGATATTTTGGTTATGACTGAAAATTTAGAATCAAATCTGTATTATATCATAGGCAAACAGGGCAGACCCTGATCAGATGACTCTTAAGAGGCTCTTATAAGAGCCGTCTGATCTGGGTCCAGTCTGTTTGCAAAGGCTTGGTAGAAAGGCGAATGTATGGAGTAAAGGGTTAACAACAAAACCCATTCAGTATGAAAAGGTATGATTTGCAAGAGGAACTCTCAGATCTGGGTCTACACTATTTTCAAGTATCAGCAGACTCATTTCCTGCATTCAAAGAGTTAAACATTTCTTTATTTTTCAGAGTTACACTATGCTTTGGTACATGGACAGCTTGGAATATCAGAAGGTAGCATTGGACAGGGGAGAAGCGCCAGTTTAAGTGTCCACAACAAAAGGTAATATGTCAAAATTGTTTTTCAAGCTTTTGATTTGCCGTAATCATATGATTTCAAAGGTTATTCAGTTAGTTTTTATACGCCCACCTAATAAAGGTGGTCGTATATTGGCGTGGCCCTGTCCGTCCGTTCGTTCGTTCATCCGTCAACATTTTGTTTGTCCGCTGTTGGAAAACTATTTGACAGATATTAATGAAACTTCACACAAATATTTAATGCATCAAGATCTGAAGCTGAATTAATTCTGAGGTTCATTTGATGTTTCGTTTCAGAGTTATGACCCTTGTCCTTGAAAATAATGCAAATACATGCAACTAGTTTGTCCGCTGTTTTCTGGGAAAACTATTTGAGGAAAATTAATGAAACTTCACACAAATGTTTTAATGCATTTGTTCATTTGAAGTTCATTTGATTTGTCGTTTTGGAGGTATGGCCCTTGTACTTAAAATTAATGCAAATACATGCAAATAGTTTGTCCGCTGTTTTCTGGGAAAACTATTTGACAGATATTAATGAAACTTCACACAAATGTTTCATGCATCAAGATCTGAAGCTGAGTTGATTCTGATGATAATTTGATTTTTCGTGTCAAGAGTTATGGCCCTTGTCCTTAAAAAATAATGCAAATACATACAAATAGTTTGTCCGCTGTTTTCTGGGAAAACTGTTTGAGAGATATTAATGAAACATCACACAAATGTTTAATGCATCAAGACCTGAAGCTAAGTCAATTCTGAGGTTCATTTGATTTGTTGTTTCGGAGTTATTGCTCTTGCACTTAAAAAAAATAATCCAAATCTATGCAAATTTGAGGATGGTCATAACTTTTTCATTTGAAAATATATTTACTTCAATTTTTTTTATATGGTTAAATCTTAATATGAATTTTTACATATATTGCGGGGATTTTGATGTCATTTTATTTTAAAGTTATGGTCCTTGAACTTTGTGTGTTCATTGCTTTGTTTGTTGGTCAACTTTTAGTTTGTCTGTTGTTTTCTGGGAAAACTATTAAAGTGATATAAATGAAACTTAACACAAATGTTTTAAGCAACAAAATCTGAAGCTGACTTTATTTTGAGGTTCATTCAGTTTGTCTTTACAGAGTTATGGCCGTTGCACTTTACAAAACTCTGCAAATATGAGGATTAGCTGTAACTTTTTATTTAATAAGATATTCACTTTAATTTTTTTTAAAAATAGTATCACCTTAATATGGAAATCAAGATCTGAAACACAGACAAACACTCCCCTCATCAAAACAAAAACCAAACAATAATAATTGCAAAGGTTTGAGTTTGCTCTTCTGTATCATATTTACCCATAAACCTTTACTCCATAAATATGCCTTTAAATACCTTTGTACAGAACTCCCAGTAGGAGCTGTCTTATCAGGCTCTGCTCTGTTTGCGTCTGAAAAATATAGATGTGATTCTACATTTTGGGCCATGGCCAACATTTCCTGTTTTCTCCTACCATTATAACAAATCATGTAAAGAATATTCACAATGCTACTATTTCATACATAGTCCCCTATCCACCAGTGTGTAAACTGCATAATTCAATTTGGCACCATTTTGATATCTTTAAATTAGACTGAAACAGTAGCAAATAGTGAAGACCATGATCAAACAAGTCCTTCATGAACAATTTGACATGAGTCTGCACTTTTTGCCCAGTAGTGTCTATCTGAATACTTAAGGTAAATGCTCTTAGATCTATTATACCAGGTGAACAAACAAACCTTTCTAAAACATCTGTTGTACAAGGAATATATATAATTACCATATTTTAACATCTTATCTTTTCAAGATTTAATAATATCCTACAAAACCATTTTCATTAAATGATATGGACAGTTTTTAACTCAAACTTACAGAAATATTCAGTGCATATATTGTTTCACAAGAACTACATATTGTCTGTTTTTGTCAAAGAGTGTTGTGCTTATAGTTGTGAATTCACATGTATGTCCTATACCATAGGAAACTCACAGTGCACTTTTCTAAGAAGTCCAGGATGATAACCAATATTGCTTCTCATTGTAAGAATTTTAGCTGTTTGTTGATTCCCAGGAAATTTTAATCTTTTACTCCCTAGAGACGCCGTTTGGTACTTATGCAAACAGAGTTGTCCCAGATGATATCTCCTGTAGGAGCCATTTGACCAGGGCCTGTTCCGCTTGCTTATGAAATAATATAGATATATTTTTACTGTTTCTGCCATTGTGAAATTTCCTTTATGAAAATATGATGCCTTTATAAAAATGCAGCTGATTAATATGCATGCAGTCATTATTTCTGACATAACCATTCAAGGCTAATTTTATAGGACATGTAGTAGACAGGAAACTGAACATTAGTATCCTGAACAGAATTCATTAGTGCTGACACCATAGACATCCAGGAACAAGCAGTTCTGCACAGGGAGCCACATCAAGAAACAGCAAAGAGTGGACATTACTGCAACAAGGAGGCAAACCCTTCAACAGCACATCACAATATGGTAATAAGAGAAAGTTATACAGTAAAACCCCTATATACCGGACATTGAATTCTGTATAAAAATGGTCTTGGAGACAGGTGGCAGCTAAATGCAGAGTGAAAATCATGCAGAAAGGGGAGCTTTCTGGCTGACTTTCACCCTGCATTAAGCAGCCACCTGCCTAAAAGTAACTTAATTCTTCTCTGCTAGAATTTGTGTTTAGAGGGGTTTTACCGTAATTTTTATATGCATTTAGGTATGCACAATATGTAACACTGGTTAATGAAATGTTTCTGAATGTATGTAAAAAAAAAGGTTCATTTCAGCCTGTAAAGTATTGAAAATGATTAACTGTACATTTTTAAATTAAAAAATGAACCTATTTCTACAATAGTGTGTGTCCCATTTTATTAAACTTTTTGCTTTGGAAAGTTTAGTTCAAATAGGTGCATTTTATTTTTGTCACAAATGTTTGACATCTGTTGTTTATTGAGAGATTGTTTGGATTACTAGTGTGCATGTCAAATGTAGTACTATTATAGGTGTGTTTCATTAATTCAGGCTTAAAACCCTTGCAGTATAATATCAACAATTTGAGGTGGAATTATTCACCAATGAAATCAAGAATATTATTTCATTTTGAAAAACTCAATTTTTATTTGAAATTTTGAGAGTATGTACCAAAATTAGAGAAACATACCTGTAAACATACATGTAGACACTCATTGGGAACCCGTTTTACGAAACATCGTACAACAGAAATTGTCGGTAAGTTCTAACATAAGATGATCTCATCTAGATGTAGATGTTAATCTAAAAAGATTTTTGTAAATTAAGACGCACAGTAATTTTTGTTGTTCAGTCTTTCATAAAACGGGACCCAGATGTTTCAGAAATTGCAAAAACACGAATGATATATCCTTTATTATTTGTTGAGACCTTTTTATATGAGATATGTGGACATTGCTGTATTGCTAAATATATTAGATATTTGAAGCTGTATGAAGTTTATACATGTAAACTTAGTATTGTTGGGCTGTTTTGTGACGAAATGATAAATTGATCATAGTGCTGCCTTAATCTATGCCCTGTTCGTATCTTTTATACATTTGAAAAATTTGCTTTGTTAAGCAGATTTCAATTTGTATATAGTTATCACAAATGATAACCCTTAGCCCGCCACATATTGTTATCACTCTGTCCTCTTTGAATATCAATTAGGCAAATCTTTACAAAAATATACAGGATATGTTGAAACGATTTTTCTAGGTAAAAGCATAGAGCATGCAGACATAGGACTAGGAAAACAGCGCAGACCCAGATGAGAAGCTCCTATAGGAGCTCTTTAATCTTGGTCTACACTGCAACTATAGCTCTGACTGGCGGGCTATGGTTAATGAGCTGAGTTGATGTGCCAAATATAGCTATTAGTTAACATTGAACAAACATATAGTTTGGATCCAGACTTGACTCCAAGAGATTTGATGTCTTATCAGGATCTGTACAGTTTTACTTTCTAAATGTGTATTTCAATTGAAATGGGGGGGCTTTGTAAATGCATATTCAATTTAAATTAGAACTTTTTAAACCTTTTTATGTTTGTTTAGATATACATTTTCCAGGTGTGAAAATGTATAGGACCAGTTATGTATTTCTAAATGTTTGCCAACAGGCTTTAGGGCAGGTGGTACTCTTTAAAGTATGTACAGGTAAAATTAGATCTTATGGCACACCTTTTGTTCTCAGTGTTTACAAACACTACAGGTAAATACACAGTATAATGCCCAGGTGGCCGCTATAATAGTTTGGTTCAAATCTGCTTTGCTTTTATTGTTTTATATTTGGAATGGGCAGTTTTGTTTTTTACATATGTTTTGATGGGCGTATACATTTTTTATTATTATTATTTTTTTTTCTCGAGACCACCGTTACAGGTATGTTATGTTTACATTTTAAGTAGGTTATGTTGGTGTGCCATAAGATCTAATTTTACCTGTACAGGTAAAATTAGATCTTATGGCACACCTTTTGTTCTCAGTGTTTACAAACACTACAGGTAAATACACTGTATAATGCCCAGGTGGTCGCTATAATAGTTTGGTTCAAATCTGTTTTGCTTCTATTGTTTTGTATTTGGAATGGGTAGTTTTGTTTTTTAATATGTTTTGATGGGCGTAAACATTTTTTATTATTTTTTAATTTTATTTTTCTCGAGACCACCATCACAGGTATGTTTTGTTTACAATTTTAAGTAGGTTATGTTGGTGTGCCATAAGATCTAATTTTACCTGTAAGTAATAGATAATGTAGCAATTTTATGTTGTTGCATTAGTTAGTGTTTTTCCTATCACTAAGGCCCTTGAATAATTAGTTTGTTTAAGAAATGCAAATTGGATTCTTTTTTGTTCTATTGAGGTATCTGTTTATTCCTGTACTCCTAGAGGCAAGATTTGGCACCTTTGCGAACAGAGAAAATCTAGATCAGATGTTTCCTGTAAGAGCTGTCTGATCAGGGTCTGCTCTGTTTGCTTATGGATTGATATGGATTTGAATCTAGTTTCTGCCATGACCAAATATTCTTTTGTTCACCCATCATTATAAAAATGCAGCTCATGAATATTCATGATGTCATTATTTACATCAAAGATTCATGAAGTAAAGAATTAAACATAAGTGCTATTATTGAACCCTTTCCACACTATAGCTAACATGTGATAGCATTAGCAAACTGTTTAGATCCGGATTAGATACTATGTGAATCTGTGTCTCAACATGATCCAAACTGTATCCCACTCTTTTTTGTTTTGGGCAAAGAACTTGAAGAGAAAATATTTTGAGAAATGAAGTAGGCAATAATGTTTAAATACAAAAGTGTGTAGTGTTCAAAGTGTGAACTCTTTTGCCATTAGATGAGTTTAACCCATTACCTCATAGGCTATTTTTAGATCCTATCTCATTGAATAAGTCTACTGAAAAGGAGCATTTAATAGAGAAAAGGATTTGTTTTAGAATTATGTAGTTTTGAAACCATTGTGATAAATAGACCATTTGCTCCATAGGAGTAAATGCTCTATTTATCACAATGGTTTCAGAAAGTGACTTTTACGAAGGCGTCAAAAGGCTTCAATATGAGGGAGTGGGTTAAACTGCTTAGATTATTTTCTGCTTCAGGTTTCATGGTGGAGTTTTGTCAAACTTCTTACATCAACATTTTCAGTGTCCAACAGTTTTGATCCAGATGAAATGCTGAATTGTAAGCATCTCATTGGGATTCAAACTGTTTCCCAATGTTATTGCAGTGGCAAAAGAGTTGAATATATATTTAGATTGTATAAGATCACTCCTTAAACTATATAAGATAACTTGAATATTTTTGATCCTCAAGTAGGAATTTGCCTTTGTAAATCTGCATTTCAGTATTACCTTGACCTTTGACCTCGATTGTACTTAAAGCTTTTCCGGAGCATATTTCCTATACCTTACCAGCTACGGATTCCAAATTTGGCGTGTGAGTTCATCTTGGGATGGCGGAGTGTCGCGTTCCATTTTCAGGTCACTGTGACCTTTACATTGACCGTTGACCTCGATTTTACAAAAAGCTTGTCCGGAGCATATATCCTATACATTACCAGCTACGGATTCCAAATTTGACCCTGTGTCTTTTTTTGAAACGTTAAGAATTTACACAGGATCTGTTTTAACGTTGACAATCAACCCCAGGGTCCCTTTTAACGTTGAGAATGACCTAGGGTCCATTTTTCGACCCCGGCTCTTTTCGTAGCTATCATAATCGTCAAATGTTCTGTTTTTAATGTTAAGGACTGACTCCTGTGTCATTTTTAACAGCATCAAAATTTCATGTAACACCTGCATTACATTGTATTGTTTTTCCGCCAAAATGCATTTCGGTGTCAAACACTTTGGGGGCATTTGTCACCCGTGACGACTCTCTTGTTTAAACTAAATTATAACGTGTTTTTCCCTTAAGATGCATACATTGTCATGTGATCTGCGTTTTTTTTGTTTCTTACTATTTTAGTATAAACTGTTAACAAGCCATAGACATTTTTCTGTGCGAATAATCAATGTATCATCTGTGCAATATAAAACTTCCAACTTTTCACATTTCCCATAAAAGAATCACACTTATAGGCGTTTTCTGACTTTACATTCTATCAGGCTTTCAAAGTGAACCCTTCAGCTAATTATGTATATGATTTGCATAATAGAAAATACGTGAAAACAAAATGTGGGACTTTTAATGAAAGCCGCTTTCTAAAGTTCCGGGTTTTTTGTATTAACTAAATTTTCAGTTTTTTTCCAAAAAGTGCATATATTGTCACGTGACTTTTTTGTTACTATGTATGATAGTATAAATTGTTAACAACCCATAGATATTTTTTTCTGTGCGAATAATCAATATATCATTTATGCAATATCAGAATCCAAGAAATTTGCAGTTTCAGCGAAAACTTCTATACCCCCCCCCCAAAAAAAATAAAATAAAAAAAATAATAAAAATAAAATAAATACACTTATAGGCATTTTCTGACTTTGTATCCTATCAGGCATTCAAAGTGAACCGTTTAGTTTATTATGTATATGATTTGCAGAACGGAAAATACGTGGAAACAAATTGTGGGACATTTAATGAATGCCGATTTCTAAAATCCCGGGCTTTTAGACTAAATTTTAAAGTTTTTTCCAAAAACAATGCATACATTGTCACGTGATCTGGTTTTTGTCCCTTAGTATGTTAGTATAAACTGTTAACAACCCTTAGATATTTGTTCTGTGCGAATAATCAATGTATCATCTGTGCAATATAAGAATTCCAGAAATTCGCAGTTTGAGCGTTAATTTCCACATTTTCCTCCAAAAATACACTAACAGGCATTTTCTCACTTTACATTCTATCAGGCCTTCAAAGTGAACCGTTCAGCTACTTATGTATATGCTTTGCATAATAGAAAATACGTGAAAACAAAATGTGAGGCATTTAATGAATGCAGATTTCTAAAATTTCGGGCTTTTTAGACTAAATTTTAAGCCCCCCCCCAAAATTTTTTTTTAAATAAAATGTATAGGCCTACATTGTAATGTGGTCTGGTTTTTTGTTACTTAGGTATGTTAGTATAAACTGTTAACAACCCATAGACATTTTTCTGTACGAATAATCAATGTATCATCTGTGCAATATAAGAATTCCAGAAATATGCAGTTTGAGCGATAGTTTTTACAGTCCCCCCAAAAAAAATCACACTTGTAGGCATTTTCTGACTTTACATCCCATCAGGCTTTCAAGGTTAACCCTTCAGCTATATGAATCAGAAGAAAGTTGCCGGTAAACACGAAATGTCATCAGGTCCATTTTCTAGAGGCTTTATTTTGATTCGTTGGTAGACTAAGTGGCTCAAATGCCTAGCAGTAAGATCTTACGAAGTCAGCAACTAAACGACGCGCAGTAATACCTTAACGTTGCCAACAACTCGAACGCTTAACAGTAAGATCTTGCGACGCCAGCAATTAAAACGACTCTCAGTAATATCTAAAGATGGCAACAACTGGAACCCTTAACAATAAGATCTTGCGACGCCAGCAACTAAAACGACTCGCAGAAATGTCTAACAATGCCTACAAGTCGAACCCTTAACAGTAAGGTCTCGCGAGGCCAGTGACTCGAACGTCTAACAGTAAGATCTTGTAACGTCAGTAGCTTAAACGCCGAACAGCCATGCCTTTCAACGTCAGCAACTCAAATGCCAGTTACGTCTTGTAATGCCAACAACACGAACGCCTAATGGTTATGTTTAAGAAGACGCCAGCACTTGGAACGCCTGACAGTAAAGTCTTAACCCATTCCCTCATATTGACGTCTTTTGACTACTCTGTAAAAGTCACTGTTTGAAACCATTGACTGTGATAAAAGAGCATTTGCTCCATAGGAGCAAATGCTCTATTTATTACAGTGGTTTCAGAACTACACATTTCTAAACATGCTCCTTTTCTCTAGTAAATGCTCTTTTTGGTAGGTTTATACAAAGAAATATGATCTAGAAATAGCTTATGAGGTAATGAGTTAAGCCAGCAACTGCCACTTAACAGAATGGTCTTGCGACGCTAGTAATTGAAACGTCTTACAGTAAGGTCTTATGACGTCAGTATCTCAAACGCCTAACAGTAATGTCATATGAAGACACTTAAAATGCGTAACAGTAAGGTCTAACGACGCTCGTATTTTAAACGCCTAACTGTAAAGTCTTGCGATGGCAGAAAGTTAAATGCCTAACAATAAGCAAGAATACTACGCCATTAACGCTAATGCCATACAATAAGCGCGATTAAGACATTAACGCGAATGTCTTACAATAAACATAGACATTACTACGCCATTTACGCAAATGCCTAACGATAAGCGCGACTACGCCATTAACGCGAACGCCTAACAATAAGACCTAGTGACACTAATATCTAAAACGCCAAACTGTAAGGTCTTGCGTCGCCAGCAACCCAATAGCTTAACAGTAAGGTCTTAAGATTTCAGCAAATTGAACTGATAACTAGTAGTCTTGCCGACGCCAGCTTCTGGAATGCTTTGAACAGTAATTTTACGTCGTCAGAAACTCGAAAGTCTAACAGAAAGTCTCGTGACGCCAGCAGCTCACACGCTTCAAAGCAATAAAAACACCTAACAGTATCTAGTGATGCTGGCAACTCGACGCCTACATGATTAAACAGTTGATTCTTGCAACATTTTGTCATTTATTGCTTCTTCTTTCATAACAATGACCTTTATGTTTTCCGTCCGATGTCATATCTCTAACGGATCGACAGAATTCAATGAAACTTGACGTGAATATTTGTTATCACTGGGACATCGTTTCCATGTATTACTTCTCCAGATGCTTGCGGCGTTTAGGAGTTCTTGCCCTTTTATACGTAAAATCGCATATTTTTTCCACCCGATGCCATATATCTGTAACGGATTGACAGAATTGAATGAAACTCTCGACATAAATATCGGTTATCACTGGGACATTGTTCCTATGTATTACTTTTCCAGATCACTTGCGGCACGTAGTAGTTATTGCTGTTTTATACACAAAAATCACATTGTTTCCATCCAATGCCATATCTCTGTAACGGATAAACAGAATTCAATAAAACTCGCCATGAATATTTGTTATCACTAGGGCATTGTTCCCATTTATTACTTTTTCAGCTTGCGACAATTAGGAGTTATTGCCCTTTTATACGCAAAAATCTTTTTTTTCAATTCAATGCCATATAGCGATATGAAACTCAACATGAATGTTTGTTATCGCCATGGCATCGTTCCCATGTATCACGTTTTTAGATGACATGCGGCCTTTAGGTGTTCTATCTAAAGATTCCCTCCACGGGGGCCTCCGTGGCCAACTTTTCAACTGACAACCGCTTAGCCCCTCATCACTGTAGGTTCGAATCCCGGTCTGGGCATTTGGATTTTTCATGTGAGGAAGCCTGGCTTGCGGTAGGTCGGTGGTTCAACCTGCATGGATATTGTGTGCACGAAACAATGCAATTTGTTCCGTGCACAGAAGAACCTCTGAGGTCTTCCTCCATCTGTAATTAGCTGGACATCGTGATATGGCAGAAATACTGCTGAAAAACGATAATAACCAAACCAAACCCTCCACCTTAATCCCCCATTGACAGCCGTTACTAGGTAATACCTTTGCAGGGGATAGCAATTCTATGCATTTGCTTGTTGATTTAGAAATTTTGGGTAAGGTTTTTGTAAACACTTTTTCGCCATCATAAGTTTCATCTGCAGGCAAGAGTACACAACTCTGTCGAGCATTTTAACAGAATTATAGCCCTTTTTAATTTAGAATTTCGGTTAAGGTTTTTGTTGAAGTCCACTTATTTACATAAACCTTTGAGATAAAGCTTTGTAAATTGGAACACTCGTTCACCATCACAGGCATCACAAGCATTTTGACAGAATTATGGCCATTTTTAACTTTGGTTAAGGTTTTTTGTTAAAGTGTACTTATTTACATATTCCTTTGAGATGAAACCATCACAAGCTTCATCTGTAGGCAAGAGTACATAACTATGTCAAGGATTTTGACAGACATTATTGCTCTTTTTAACTTGAGTATTTCTTTTAATTAAAGATTTCAGAGATCCAGCATATTGAATACTATTAAAGATGTTTTACTGAGACTTTGAATACTTGCTTCTAGTATCATTGGACACCATTTTAGTCCACTATCAAGCATTTTCACACTAACAATACTGAGAGCGCAGCTCTTGTTGAACATCTTTTCAGGCAGGTAGCTGCTTAATGCATTGTGACAGTCATGTAGAACACATTTTGCATGGGAGCATCTATACACATTTAGATATGTTAACCCTTTCTTTTGTATATACGCCTTTTCACGGATTTACAGAGTAGACCCAGATCAGACGGCTCTTGCAGGAGCCGTCTGATCAGGATCTGCTCTGTTTACTTGTGAAATTATAACCGATATACCCAAACACCCTTTGTACATATGACATTATAAAAATATTCATGATGTCATTACTTCTATCGTGTCTACTCAATCAACAGGTAAAGTGTTAACTGTACATGCTAGCATTGATAAATATCGGGCAAGACAATTTAGGTAGTTTTAAAAGTAATTCTCCCGTAATTTGAAAAAATTGGAAACATGCAGAAATAAACCGTTCACATGATTACATAATTTAACATAAACAAACGCGCTCCCTCGCGTAAATCATTTCAGCCCAATTTAACACGGCATCTGTCGTTCGAGAAATACCTTGCTGTTGAATGAAATCATTTACCGGTGAATAATAGTACTTTGTAAGAAACATTCCGCATACACTGGCTCGTTTATACTGTGGTAATAAGGCATTTTATAGCTTTTGGCCTGATACCATCTATTGAAAAGTATCATTTGGTGAACGATTCAATTTTCTTTCCAGACACATCAACCTGTGGAGTGCATATTGCGATGTGACTGACATTTGCAAGCAGTTAACAGACATTGATAAGAATATTTAGCGATTCTAGAAACAAAACTAGTTTCTGTATTTCTCAGTCAAACCGTATCTTGATGGTACTCCGTGGAATCGACTCTCTGATACGATTCTAAGGAATGCCAGCAAGATGGAGCTGTAGAGGATTTGTTTACTCAACACTCTTGACTTACAAAAAAAAGTACCTAGTTATAGTCTACTTTCAGTTCAGTCCGAATGACCGCTCAGCCGACTGTACATTTACTCCCCTGGTCATTGAGTCATTGGCCTACAATATTGAGCACTGCTAACATATGGCGCAATCATGAAGCCGCAGTACCGGCGAGTGACACTTACAGGTACCCATTTTAACCCCACGGTGGAGAGGAGGTGCGGGTGGGAGACGCGGAAAAGCGTCTCTGAAATTTCCGGGAGGGACCGGGATTTTAACTCCGGACTGATAGTCAAGCGCGTTACCACTAGACCATCGCACACCACAAACACAACTGAACACTTTTATTTTTTCGAGACTTTTCAACGTCAAAATGAATATATTGTCGAATTTAAATGAGCATAGTTGGTTCTAAGTAGATATCGAAGTTTTGTCAAATGTTTATTTGAATTTCTTGGGAATTTTCTTTATGGAATTTTCCTTGTTTTTTGGCAGTAAATGTATCGGTAATTACCTATGGATCCAGATTGTATCCAGATAGATCTTGTCAGGATCCAAATATTATTGCTACGGTAATGTTTTCTAAAGACAATGGGAGAAAAATAAACAATACAAACTTGTTGCAAACAACAATAATTGGCAGGGAAAGAGGAAAAGAGAAACTAGACTAAGGCTTGAAACAATGTATTAAGCAAGCATATGGCGAGTTTAATACATTCTTTCTAGACGCTTTTGATATTTTTATTCTATACGCGTTTGAACATTTCTTTTAGGCTACTTTGAATTTTCTTTCTAGGCGCATTTAATGCTTTATTTTTAGATGAGTTTAATACGTTCGTTCTATACGAATTTAATACTGTTGTTCGAGACGAATTTAATGATCTCGTTCTAGACTAGGTTAATTCTTTCTAGAATACATGCACTTTAATACTCTCATTCTAGACAAGATAATTTCGTTCTAGACGAGTTGAATACTTTCGTTGTAGACGTGTTTAATACATTCGTTATAGACTTATTTTAATACTATCGTTCTAGACGAGTTTAATACTCTCGTTCAAGAGAAGTTCGGTACCTTGATTCTAGACGATTTGAATACTCTCGTGCTAGACAAGTTCGGTACCTTGATTCTAGACGTGTGTAATACTCTCGTTCTAGCGGGGTTAAATACTTTACTTCTAGACGAGTTTGACCCTTGTCCTGTCGAATGCAATCTGGCCGCGGTTTGCAAACAGCTTGGAACAAGATGTGACACCGAGTTACTGGGCGTCTCATCAGGATCCAATCTGTTAACATTGTTGATTTCAAAAGCGTGAGCAAATCGCATGTAAACCTTGTTTCATATCAAGAGTTCGCGCAGTTTTTTTCTGGCAGGACAACTGCTGTGCAATCTAATGTGAATTGTTGAACGTTCTATGACGTCATATCTCATACATATGCAAGACGAGAAAATGGTGATAGGTGCCTTAACATGGCAGCTAAATGAACTGATCTAAAACGTTATCTTAGAAGTTGCTTTGTTAAACCTTTACATCGTAGGCACGTTTAACACATTTGCAAATTGAGTAGGCCAGGGCCTAAACGCTTCTTGCTCACAGATCTATGCCGTCCTAAATAATGTCTATAATCTGATTTATAGTCTTATACATGCATTAGTA
The DNA here is from genome assembly GCA_963576725.1 of Azorinus chamasolen. NCBI lineage: Eukaryota > Metazoa > Mollusca > Bivalvia > Cardiida > Solecurtidae > Azorinus > Azorinus chamasolen. Next base: position 56,194,119 of record OY755245.1, on the reverse strand, counting down.
CTGCCATTGAGTATTCATGAAGTAAGCTTTTAGGATAGGCGACAACTTTATGCAGGACGAACGTTTTGCGGAGAGCTCCCATAGGACCTTTCTGCATTGCTTTAGTCCTGTAGCCACATGCTGTAAAGATGTATCAAGCGGTCACTTGAGAGATGTTTAACTGTATTTGAAACAAATTTTACCCGGTCTTTTATATGTAAATACATGTACAGTAATATTTTTCTACCGCAGCTATCAAAACATCTTATTATTGGTCATCGAGGCAGGTGGAGCTTTCTGAATTATTTTCGTCCTGCATTAAGCTACCGCTTTCTTTTGAAGACATCCAATTTTTAAACGCCCGAAGGTAACTTCGGTCGTATTATGGTATGTCGCTTGTCCGTCCGTAAGCCACATCTTTGTTCGCTCAATAACTTGACAACTTTTGAGTGTGATATCTTCTTACTTAGTAGGAAGTTTGTCATGGCTAGTAGATGCCCCTTATAGATTTTGAGGTCGATGGGGTCAAAGGTCAAGGTTCCCGTGACTTTCAACTCAAATCAATATTGTGCATGTTACGACAGCACATACTTCGGGCGTATAAGACTCCGACACACGGGGCTCGTGTTATATTTTAAGAGGTCGCTTTAGACGGACTCTACTATATATATCACGGCATCACAGCTGTATGACACCAGGTGAAAGTATGATTTCGACGTATTTATGTATTTGTACATCATAAACGAAATACTGATAAATTATCTTTCTAAATGTAGAAATGGTATTTACAGCGACACTGAAGACATAAAATTCAAAATAAATGCACGAACATACTTAAGTTGATAAACTGAAAGGAAATATAAAAAGTGAATCTGACATTTTTTATTGTTTGTTGCATGTTCGGGAATTTCTTAATACAGTACAGTCTCGCTATAGCGACCACATAATTTATTAACATAGGACTCTCTAAAAGCAGCTGGTTGCTTAATACAGGGCAGAAATGATACCGAAAATTTCTACAGGAGCCTTCTGTATCACTTGTTCTGCATTAAGCTAACACCTGTTGTAAAAAGCCAGAATTATACTTTTTTGAGTGGTCTTATGGGAACGACTTTACTGTATCAATAAATAATAAAGACCCACATAGAAATGTAGGCTCCCGCAGTTGCATATCCAAGTCCCAGGCCTATGCAACTAATAGATCACGGATAGGCCGGTATGCACCGATAAAATATGACATTTATTTGATGTGGAATTGCAAATGTCTGACATAAAAGTTTTATATTAGGTATTCAGACAATGGAGAAACGAAAAGTGAGTATACAGTGCACAGTACTTCCACCTCTCCCTAAATTGGGTAATTCAACAGAAGCCTAATTCTGGGGAGTGGATGGGGTGTTCCGTCAGGCGGTTGCTTAAACTTTCACGTGCTGAAAAAAATTGCTCACTCTGAACTGTAGGACATTGTACTGACTTCCGATTCGTTCAAACGTTTGAGAAACTATTGACCGAGTGTCAAAATGCTTGAAGCCATGCTAGTCGCGTTAAGCACCAGAAATGTTTTGCAAACGGTAAACCCTGAACAGACATCTCGTTCTTTTTAAAATAACATAGATTTGGATATAGTTTCTGCTGTGATTAAAATATCTTGTTCATAATGCCATTATTATTATTATACCACATTTAAATAGCGCTCTTTTCACACAGGATATGTGCGTTCAAAAGTGCTTCACATGATTAAATTGCATGCACAAAACTGAATAAACCGGAATTCTAGATGAGAAGAATTTGGATACTTTTATGCAGGTGGCTGCTTAATGCAGGGTGAAAGTCATGCAGAAAGCTCCTAGAGGAGCTTTCTGCATGACTTTCACCCTGCATTAAGCTGCCCCCTGTCCACAAGACCGATATTTATACTAAATTTAACGTCCGGTTTAGAGAGGTTTTACTGTATATATAATGTATATGGACTATGTAAAACAAATGAAATTTATGATGGGGATATCGATAAGAATATTAAAAATGGAATTAATTTAAGAATTGTAGATAAAACAAAATCATCAAGTAGACGCATACTGTGACTATATTGTGTAATTAAATTCAGCCAGTTGATACTGATGGTTATTATGTCATGTGAATATTCATCTGTTTTGACGGAAGATAAGCAGAGCTCTCTGCATTTAGCATCCATCTACTTTTTAATTTCCCATGTTAATATAAAAGAAATAAATCTTGGCGCTAACGGCGAGACCGTAAGTACATATGCAAACCATTTGGAACCAGATGAGATGCCACATAATGCCTCATCAGGGTCCAAACTGTTTGACACTTCAACCATAGTTTTGCAAAGAAATGAGACATTTTAGTTTTTAAGAACTGTAGCAGGGGCCAATTGCTGCAGACAAAACATTGCCTTAATCCATCCCCTCTTTGGCTATTGCTCATAGGTACAGACCCAACCTCTGAATAAATCTACTAAAAAGGAGCATTTACAAGTAAAAAGGGAAAATTGTGTAGTTTTGAAACAACCGTGAAATATAAAGTATTTGCTCATGGAGGAATTGCTGTATTTATCACAATGGCTTCAAAGAGGCGTCACTATGAGGGAATGGATTAAGTGGCCAGCTATAGCTTGATTCTATTGTGGATCCAAACTGTTTGCAATGCGAGTGGGTCGGGAATATAGCCGGATAAGCGGGTCTGAAACATGATCAAGAATGTCTAGAGTAGGTATTTTGTTGCTACCTTATCCACATTTTTGCGCTCATTGGTATCCTCTTTATACTATAATTTCAAGTTATATTGAAGCTTGTCGACTCTACTTAAATTGTTTTGAATTCCAGGCACCAGGGTTATAAAATCGGAGATAATTCTCAATTATCTGATTAGTCAGAGCAGGAGTTTAACGTCAAGTTTGTCTCGAGCATGAAATGTTTTACAGCCTTTAGCCATGCGCTCGTATGTGATTGGTCGTTTGGGTCCATGCTTATAAAACTTTTAGTTGAGTCTGAGTACGTTCTCAAGCTTTTGATTGGTCAGATTTGAGCCTCTGGCTCAAATCTGACCAATCAAAAGCTTGAGAACTCAAATCTGACCAATTAAAAGCTTGAGAACGATTTGTAATGTAGCATTGACCTTTGATTCATGATGGTAACACTAATGGCACCAGACTTTTGACTAGCAAAAATCTTATCTCGTTCTATACATATAGAACCTTGGTTAGATTTCAGGAGTTACACATTTCTAGAACCTGTCTTAAACGGTCATTCACAAGAGATCTAAGTTGGGTCTGTAAGACAGGTGGTAGCTTAATGCAGGTAAAATGCAGAAAGCTATAGGATCTCTCTGCATTACTTTTGCTCTGCATTAAGCAGCCGCCTGCTTTTTAAGATTCCCGTGTTCGATACATGAGTAGCTGCTTAGGACATATTCTGCTGTAATTTGACCTCCTCGACGAATAACTAGATCGGTCATTCTTGAGTCAAACAACTCTTCCCATAAGATGCGTAAATTAAAATATTTTCAAGTATAACTTCTTTATTTCTCCATCAAACCCTATGTTGTGACCACTCTTTAGAACCGTCTGTTCGAGACAATTCTAAAGAGTGGTCATAACATAGGGTTTAATGGAGAAATGACGAGTTGGGTACGCACCGTTATCTGTAGCTCTGAAATTTACCTTTGCAAACAGTTTTAGATCCAGATGAAACGTTGCATCAGGACCCAAGCTGTTTGACACTGATTATGGTTTTGATAAGTAATTGAAGAAAAATCCACTTTGAAACCTTAAATAAATCTTGGCAGACGGGACTGATTCGACGGCGAAAAGGTTAATTGATATTCCGGTGCAACAAATTCCGGGTCGTTTGTCAATTTAGTAATGTTGCTCTCAAAACAGACTTGTGGCAGCCTATTTGAGAGAAAATTGCTGTCGCTCAGAATTTATTCTATTTAATCTTGCTATGCCATAAAATGGATAAAGTCAAACAGTGCTAACCCCAACCAGATGCCGCTGAACGGAGTCTACACTTTTTACTGAACCAATTTAATATTATGGATAAATATCGGCATTGTCTCCCCTCTCTTAACCCTTTCCCTCATATTGACGACTTTTGACGACTCTGTAAAAGTCACTTTGTGAAACCATTGTGATAAATAGAGCATTTGCTCCTATAGGAGCAAATGCTCTGTTTATCACACTGGTTTCAAACTACAAAAATCTGAAATTTTCCTTTTCTCAAGTTAATGCTCCTTTTCGGTAGATTTATTCAAAGTGGTTTGATCTAAAAATAGCCTATGAGGTAATGGGTCAATTGATACAGTGGTCTTTCCAAATTGACCACTCAAAAGAAGTAAAACAAGCAGATACCAGTCGGAGGTTCAGCGATCTCAACCAACATATGGAACGTTATAATTTGCGGAAAACAAATCTGAATGAAACTGTCCTGAGTTATAAAACAGCCTGAATCTGATTGGTCAGATACTTGAGAATAAATTCAAACCAAGGAACCTGGACTTTATTAGTGGAAACATTGAGTTTCGTGTCGGCAAATACATTCTGAATTGTAAAACAATACTTAACTTTTATAGACCCGCGATCCCATACAGAACCAGATCAAAGAACTCCCGATGGAGCCCTCTGATCAGGATATCATATGCACTGTTTTAACAGTCAATGGCAAAGGTTTTTATCAGCTCGTATTTGTGTTTGCAGGAACCCCTCACATGAAACAAAATGGATGGGTTCCAAATTTCAATTTGAACGAGTTTATCTGATGTAATAATTATGGGAGGTAACGGTATGACACTTTCCTCCATAAATACGCATTTCGACGCCTTTGCAAACAGAGTAGACCCAGATCAGATGGCTCCTGTAAGAGCCATCTGATCAGGGTCTGCTCTGTTTGCTTATGGAAATAAAATTGATCTGATTCTATAGTTCCTACTTTTGCAAAACAATGTGTTTATATTCAAGTTTAAACAGTCTAATTCATATCCATGATGTTATCATTTCTTACATGGATAGTCATGGAGTAAAGGGCTAAAAAGTAGTTGCAAACCAATAAGTACAGTAAAACCTCTCTGAACCGGAATTCTAGATGAGAAGAATTTGGATACTTTTATGCAGATGGCTGCTTAATGCAGGGTGAAAGTCATGCAGAAAGCTCCTAGAGGAGCTTTCTGCATGACTTTCACCCTGCATTAAGCTGCCACCTGTCCACAAGACCGATATTTATACTAGATTTAACGTCCGGTTTAGAGAGGTTTTACTGTACACGTTCATCTATTCCTTGCTATTTGATATGGGTTTACAGTATTTTTGAAGGTAGGCGGCCCTGCCAGAATACAAAAGACTACAAAAGAAAAAACAAAACAACAACAAAAAACAAAAACAAATCGATCGTCATTATTTTAGACAATGAAGTATCTTATGATAGGGTTCGTTTCACATATCGAGCTGTTGAAAGATACAATACGATTGATTTCGAAATCGTTGTCTGTTTCGTATTTTGTCCATTTTGCGAAATCCTATCGGAATTTAAGCATACATCTGGCATTTGAAAAAATGTATAGAGTTATAAAATGTCAGTGAAAAGTCCGCGAAAAGTTGCGTTATTAGACAGATATCGCCATAAAGATCAATGCAAATGTCAGACGGAAGTTTTCAGATATTGTTTTATTTACCATCTGTCGAAAGACAGCGTAAAGTGTAGTATTTTGTCTCGGATATGTCACTGTGAACACGGTAAATTTATTTATCGAATGTTAATATACAGTAGCACCTGTCCAAGGCGGTCGTTCATTTATTGAACATATTAGGTGTCGAAAAGCAGGTGGTTACTTAATGCAGGGCAATATTAATGCAGAAAACGTCTATAGGAGCACGCATGCACTGACATGAAAACAGTGTAGATCCAGCCAGAGGGCACCCAGAGGAGCTCTTAATCAGGGTCTGCTTTTTCATTCAAAATCTTCTAGCAAAGTGAAACATTTCATATTGAGTGGGCTCTATATTTCCACACTGGTGGGGTATTTCATATTGAGTGGGCTCTATATTTCCACACTGGTGGGGTATTTCATATTGAGTGGGCTCTATATTTACACACTGGTGGGGCATTTCATTGTGAGTGGGCTCTATATTTACACACTGGTGGGGTATTTCATATTGAGTGGGCTCTATATTTACACACTGGTGGGGTATTTCATATTGAGTGGGCTCTATATTTACACACTGGTGGGGTATTTAATATTGAGTGGGCTCTATATTTACACACTGGTGGGGTATTTTATATTGAGTGGGCTCTATATTTACACACTGGTGGGGTGTGTCATTGTGACAACTCAGTGACTAACCCTTTACCCTATAAATGCACCTCTCTCCACCTTTGCAAACAGAGCAGCCCCATAACCTATAGAAGCCGTCTAATCAGGGTCTGCCTTGTTTGCTTATTATATACAGTAAAACCTCTCCATAACGACCACTAATTTACATTAAGTATTTTGTGTTAAAGGCAGGTGGATGCTTAAAGCAAATTGAAAGTAAAACAGAACGCTTCTACAGGAGCGTTGTTTTACTTTCACCTTGCTTTAAGCAACCACCTGACCAAAATACCAACTAATTAACGCAATTTAGTGGTCGTTTAGAGAGGTTTTACTGTAGATATAATTCTACAATTTTTGCCATGTTAAAACATTCATGACTGTGTCCATGTGATATTGTAACAATGAATCTAATTAATATTCATGATATCTTTATTTCTAACATGTAATAAACACGAATTGTTATTTATTATCATACCACACTTATATAGCGCTCTTTTCACACAGGATATGTGCGTTCAAAAGCGCTGCACATGAGGCAATAGAAATGCTATGAAATTGAAACTTACGAATGTTTAAAAATAATACATTTGCTCAAAATGACAGCTTATCATTTCAGTAACGTTTGGAATGCTATTTGCTCGGAAACTCTTTCATTACCTTCATGTATACCGAGCTATCCGACTTATCTTCTTTCTGGAAAGTATAATATATTTCGCCTTAACTTTATATTCTGTCTATGTTTGGTATAAATCAATGATGAATAGACACCTAAATTCATACATATGTTAATATCATGCAAACAATGCTTACAACCCTTTTTCAACAGTTTGTATATTTTCAGATAAATGTTAACGATATCTGAATACTGCTAAATCCTTAGAAATCCGCCAACTTATTAGAGACGGGAAGCTTCGTCGAATAATCTATCTGCCTTTTACAAATATATATCTTACTGCATATTTATAATTCATAAAAACTTCTTTACATACATATTAATTTTCATGTAAATGTACAGAAAACATTTGCTTACATATATTACTCATATGTTAAATTAAAAAAACTCGGTTCAAATAAATATTCTTTATTTAACTACAAAGAAAACGTGATCTTAAATATATTAAAGGTACGTAACTCTTTTAACCCTTCGCTTGCTATTCACGTCAATATGCCTACCTCTAAATAGTGAAGATCCAGACGAGACAGCTCCTGCAGGAACTGTCTCATCAGGGTCTGCACTATTTACAGGTTGATTGTGCAACCAGTGCACTCCACAGCAGTGATTGCACAGCGAAATACTTGTTCACAGTGAAGTGTATGTAATTATACAACAGGGCATGGGTAAAGAAGGAGAAATGGAGAAATGTATTTTAAAATTCAGCAAGAGAAGGGTTAAGTTTTTAGCAATATTATTGCATTTAAGCTTCCGTAATTTTCTGACATTTTAGTATATATAATGTCATAAAACAAGATATAACTTTGACAATCAGAAACTAGACTAATATCTATTCCCTTTCATGTTTACAAATATGTCTATTACAGGTAAAGGTTTAACCGTTGCGGTATCGTTGGTTTGCATTCCGTGAAACTTACCCATCATACAACGTTACACTATACTTTATTCTTCCACAGTTTTACGCCATTGCGAATAGAGTAGACCAAAATCAGACAGCTTTGATAGAATCTAGGAGCTGTCACTTTGCTTATGCAGTTGAACTTTGATATCAACAATATTTTATTCAATAAGGAAACGGATTGGACTTTGATATCTCGAACTTCAAGGGACCATACAAATAATTTAGATATAACGGAGGTTCGAACTCTAATCTAAACAATTTCTGAAGTTCCCAGCTTAATACAGGCCTAAAGTAATTTTAAACGCTCCTGTATGAGCTTTCAGCATTACGTTCGACCTGCATTAAGCTGTCACATATGTTTCTATGTGATACATGTACATGTTAGAGTATTTCTGTATTGTAAATTTTGGCAGAATCGAGCTTTTACATCGAGTTATTTGAAGTTCGAGTTATCCGATTTCGATATATCGAAGTCTAACTGTATGTCTGATTTTCTACTGTTACGATGTCATTATTTATTTATATTTTGTTGTTAGATGAATTGATTAATAATCAAAACAAGCGGAGTCTTGCATGAATATTCATTAAGAAAATATTAAGACAATGTAACGAAGACGATTGATAAAATGTTGGAAAGAGATAATCATGTGTAATATTCTATTAAATATTTTGTGTAATATACCAATCCCCTTTCTGTCAGTATTTTTCGAGACCAAAATAACCAAAATCATGGATAGATTTCAAGATATGTTTGTCTATTCTTGCTTTATGCTGTATCTTCTATATACGTGAATGAGATGTCCAAGGATAATGACACTTTCCATTGAGAGTAGTACCATTTTACGTAATGAATTTTACCACTTTCACCATCAGCTGAAAATCGTCTATTACAATGTTACCCTTAATATGGCCAGCGCGATCTGATAGACTTTGCAAACAGCTTGGACCCAGATGAGACTACGAGTAACTCGGTGTCTAACTAGAACCTAAACTGTTTGATGCCCGATCAGTAGATTCTCAAACATCTACAATGAATGGGAAGTAAGTTATAACTAAACACATTGGGATTTGAGCAGATTTTCTTTTCAGCAAGATAAAGGTTAATTGGCAGATCATGTTAACATTGATTTCGATGATAGTTGAATAGTTAATGCTTACGGTAATAGTAAATTTAAACTCTTCTCGTTCTTAACGCGGGCTGACAAGCAATTTGCAAATAGTTTGGATCCAGTTGAGATGCCGAACAACTTGACGTCTCATCAGGATCCAAACTGTTTGACATTCTATCAAAGGTTTCTTAAAAGTTTGAACAAGTCAGATCTTACTAAAACTTTTAACATGTTTGGGTTTTAGCAGATTTTAATATGTCAGTATGAGAAAGGATAACCCTTCTGTTGCTAGAAGCGTATATAATCTGCATTTGCAACTAGTGTAGAACCATATGAGACATCTCCTAGAGGAAATATCTCATATGGGTCTGCTGCACTAATTGCCACTATGATCCAGTGGCTACAATAGATCGAACTATATAATGATTCAGCTAATTGATATTGATAGAGGATGGGTTCGCATTTGAATATTCAGAATGAAAAGAGGTAATACGTCAGCATCATTAACGACCAACTGACTTAAAAGATAAGTTATAATCTAAATGCGTTTTATGTGTATTAATGTTTAATCTGTATAATCTGTCACAGTTTTCGAGCAGGATGTTCTGTTCTCGATAACAGTTGTTCAAAAAATGTGTCAGTCTTTGCATGTTACCACCGACACCTTCGACAAGTCGTTTACGTGTTCTGGCGCAGCAAATGTGGCACACAGTATTAATGTATCGTTCAAATGATACTTTCCTATAAAGTGAAACCATATAGATCTATTTTCTATAATAGAAGTTGAATTAACGAACGTCTTTCCTTAAATGCATTAAAACGAAGTATTGTCCTTAAATATACAGAAAAATGTGTTCGGCAACCGGGTTTTCTAATTCAATAAAGCAATTCTCCTACATTTATTCCGTATTCCATAGGTACTCCTTATAACGCAGTTGCAAACAGAGTAGACCTAGATCACGTGACTCCTGTAGCTCTGATCAGGGTATGTTCTGTTTACTTATAGAATACAATAAATCTGATAACGTGTCTGACCAGGGTATATTCTGTTTGCTTATAGAATACTATAAATCTGATAATATAACGTTGTATAATGACCAAAAGTTCATTGCTCATAATGACATTACAAACATTCAACTGATTATTATTGATACTGCCCTGTGCCCTAGACCCATCCATAGGCGTTTTGTGACGTTGCGTCTTAACCATACTCTTGCGTAAGATGTAACGCAATAATTATCCTGTCTTTTTGTTTTCGATTAGTTTAGTTGAGTTTTGATTTTACGGCACTGTTTATATACTATCGGTGAGCGTACATGGAACAGTTTTGTAAAGGTCGTGTATATATATGCGAGCGCGCGCTTCATATGTGCTTCTGGTGTTGTTCTTGACTTTCTCGTGTCAGTTCCTAATTTACTGCCCGACTTGTGTTCCATTTTTACATAGATATTCACGAGCTAAACGGTTGTTATGGTGCTTACAGATACACCGTAAATTTTAATAAGAACAATTAATGTATTGTTAGTCAGGGGACTGCATAATGTAAGTTGAACGTCACGCATAAAGCTCTTGTCGGAGTTAATATCGTTTAAAATGGACCTTAATATCGTGATTGGACCTTATAAATGTACAGTAAAGTCTCTCTAATACGACCACTGAAAAGAAGTTTAATTGTGGATTTTTAATACAGGTGGTAGCTTACTACAGGACAAACATTATGCAGACAGCTGCTATGGGAACTTTCTGCATTACTTTTGTCCTGCATTAAGCAACCACCTGCCTTTACATACTTCTATTTCAATAAACTAGGTGGTCACATTAGCTAGTCTCAACTCTACTATACTCCCGCTCTATTGATGTTCACTCCGGTGGCGGCAGCTGTCTATCCACTTGTCTGACGGTGTTCCTACTCTACAGGACCGTGGGTAGTGCTCTTTGATGGTACACTTGTAAACCCGGAAACGGGATGAGCTTACCAGACTCCTGTATTGCCTTTTGCAAAGTCATTGAGTACACATTGGACGGATTTTGACAGTTTCACATTTGGTTTTATGCTACCTTTAAATATTGCCCTATGTTGACCACCTTCTGTGTTGTGGGGAATGCCCGGCGGGGATGCTTTTATTTACACTGTTTGTTTAACTAGGATGGCTTTGAGATAGGTGTGGGGTTAGGACGTCCGTAAACCCGTTTAAACTCCCAGTGGTTGTCTTGCCACTGACAATTCCTAGGCGGTACTCTCTTTGTCACCCTTACTTTTATGTTTGTCCAGTATCTTTGTACTTGTGCATACGTTTGAAATGTTCATCTCTTTTCTATCGCTGTTTTGGTGGCGGTCGCGTCTTGTGTGCGACTTTTCCTGCTTGACTTTACTACTTTTCATTCAGTACTTCAGGACAGTCCTCTGGCAACCTTTAACGAACTAAGTCAGCCTGTCGTTCAGAGGACGACGTTACGTATAGCTCATACCCATCTGATGTCGTCTGAAAATCCTAGACACCATGCCGGGTTCAGACCATCTGATGTTGACTGAAATTACTGAACACAATGTCGAGCTCATAGTATAATGATATACTTATAGTAGATAATGAGACTATGTCTACACAACCATTTCAAATAAGTCCGGAGTGAATCAACATATATTGTAAGGGGACAATGATTGTGTGGTAAATGCCTGATTGTATGGTAATTTGTACATGGACTTTCGGTTTCACCTGTAACTGTCTACGTAGAAGTTCTTGTTTCAGTACATTTTAACACAGTCGTCATTCAAGATTCTTCATGAGATTATCATCTCAAAGACGAGTTTTTTTTATTGTAATAAATTTTGATTGTCTTTATGTAAAATCTCTATATAAACATCCAAATTTCCGCACATACGAGTCGTCAATGTTGCTTGCCAATTATCTATAACAGTTACTATTGCAGTATGCCAGAACTGTCCACAATGAGTCTCAACAAAGCGTAAATGCCCTTACCCGCTGTAGGAACTGCCCACAACGAGAGTCTCGACAAAGGTAATGCCCTTGCTCTGCATCAAGAGCCTCAACAAGGGTAATACCCTTACCCGGTATAAAAATGTCTGCTCTAATTTGAATCTAATGAATTTCGGTCAGTAATTTATCAAAAGCTGGGCAAATTTATTTTCACAGCAGGGTGTTCTGTATGTCCTGGTTACAATTGTATACGTGTCCCGTTATAGGTTGAGCATCTTATTGCTTCCCCTGCTTTGTTACTTTGTGATATTTCCAGATCAGGTCAGACGCAAGAGTTCAATACGTAGGTAATGATAATCTACTGTCAAGAGCGTCTGGCAGTCATTTTCTTTGTAAATTTAGTATATTTATGTTGAATCATGTCAACCGTGTGCGTGACTACTGGGATATGAATGTCTAACTGGGGTTTGTAAATGGTGGGATACATATTTTGTTGTATGGTATAGCAAAGTATACGGCGAATAATCTGTAAATAACTATCTGAGATATATTTTACATACATCGGAACAATTAGAGGTACGAAAATATTACTCCAGCGAAGTCTAAGAGTGATTGAGCAATCAGAGGAAGTGGAATAATCAAGAACGACCCCCAGGTTGCAATAAAAAGAACCCATCCAAAGCGATTACTTAATATATAGGAATTTGTGTCATTAAAAGCAGGTGGTTGTTGAATGTAGGACGAAAGTAATACAGAAAGCTCCTGTGGGAGATTCCTGCATAACTTCTGTCTTGCTTTGAGCAACCACCTGGCATTAAACCCAGAACAATGCCTTCTTTTTGGTGATATCTTTAGAGGGGATTTACTTTACATGACTATACATCGCTGATGTATCACCATGTCTGTTATATGGTTCAGATCAACTCTTCGTGAAAAATGCTACTAAACAGGTCTGCCTAAATTCTGACCTATCGCAATTTTGACTACTTTTGATTCTATTAAGGTCTTGAGAAATTGACCGAGTGTTGCAAACAGCTTGGATTTCGGTCCATGTTTATAAAACTTTTAGTTGAGTCTGAGATCGTTCTCAAGTTTTTGATTGGTCAGATTTGAGCCATAGGCTCAAATCTGACCAATCAAAAGCTTGAGAACTCAAATCTGACCAATCAAAAACCTTGAGAACAAAACTCAGACTCAACTAAAAGCTTTATAAGCATGGACCCAGGATAAGACGCCGAGTAACTGGCGATTAAAGTTGCGGATAGCCGGATAAAGAGTTGACACATTTGAGCATTTCTGACGTTTGATAAAGATTTGAAACATTTGAGCATTTCTGACGTTTGATAAAGATTTGACACATTTGAGCATTTCTGACGTTTGATAAAGATTTGACACATTTGAGCATACAAGTCTCATAGAAGTGGTTGTTGGCTGTTGCATGTATATCAGGATGTGTTATTTCCTAGTTTGATTCATTGTCCTCTCTTCATGATGTGTTCCATTGATTCGCTTTCAATAAACATTAAAATATATGACGGTGAGTTGCTGGATTGATCTTCGAGAAAGGTTCTTCAACATATTCAGAATAATGCTAATCATCAAGTAGTAATTCACAGGAAATTCCCCTTTCATGGTGTAAATGTCACTTTTCTTATACTGGGAGACAAAGAGATCTGGGTTCTTCTGACGTTTGACTGACAAGTTTATATCATTGGGGATAGATCCAGACACTAATTCCAGACTGGGGCCCGTAGAATGTGATTATGTCTGGACTGGTTTAAGGTTAAGTCCGATATGTTATCAGTCGGTGTTGGTTTATCAGCCATCTTAAGAAGAAAATTAGAGTTCACACTGTCTAGCATGGTGTCTTGACTTTTGGAAATCATTGTGTTTACTTTGTACTGACAACAAGAGCGTCAAATGATAGTTTGAAAAACGTTGTCCTCAGAAATAATTGTATGCAGTCGTGACTTCTGTAAATGGAATACGATAAAAGACAATGACAAAGTTTATTTCCAAACTCACTCACAGTTTGAGTCTAAACCTCTGCCTTATAGGGCAATACTGGTGTCCATCACTGAGATGAGCACGTATTCGACTGTCAGTATGCTGTCCTATTTAAACTGAGCCTCATGGAGGTATCTTTGAAACACTGTCTATTAAATCTAACTTTATTTCTTACTCACAGTTACGCTCATGTAGAATATCAAATAGCCCTTTACTTCATAGATCATTTTAGCCCTTACAATGCCGAATTTTCAAATGGACTATTCCAAGCTTACGGTGAATATTTAAAAACAAGAGGGCCATGATGGCCCTGATATCGCTCACCAGACACTCAGAGGAGAAGATTTACAAAGTGTTCTCTATGTTTCTATAGAAATCTTACCACCCCTGGGCGGGGCTTCATTTGAACCCAGGGGCATAATTCATATATGTTTTGTAGAGGACTTCAAGATGATGCTATGTGCCAAATATGAAAGCAGAGAAACTTCCAGTTTCAGAAGAAGATTACTATTTAGGTTTCACAATATGTTTCTATATAAAACTAGAGGGCCATTGACAGTGTTAATTTTTCAGCAGACATTTCTTACAGATCACAAGAACTCAGTGTTATAACCCTATCAGTGCTAAGCATGACTTGACTGAAATTAGCACAGTTTGGATTCTGATCTGATACATACGTAACTTCATAATTTTGTGGTTTGTACAAGAGGGTTAATTGAAAGATTTGTATGTATTAAAAGCAGTGTGAACAAACAGACAATAATTCTGAAGCAGACATCAACTAGAGTATAGAACAGGTGAACTTCAGCTTGACCTCTCCAGTACACTAGCTGGCTAGCTAGTGGTTCAATGGAAACCTTTATACTGTAGAAGTCTATTTTAAAGTATAACCCACAGGGCAGGGCCAATTTTAACCTCAGAACTATGATATTAACAAAATTCATAAAGGTATACTAAGTAAATCTATACACCAAATATCTAAGCTCTGTGATATGCAGTTTTTGGCATGAATATTTTTAAGGTTTTCCCTATGCCTACATGTAACTAATAAACTAAGCACTATGTAACAGAAAACTGGAACAACAGTCTGCTTAAAAAAAACTAGCCACCCCTGGGGCTGGGCCAATTTTGACCCCAGGGGCATAATTTATATAACTTTTGTAGAGGACTTGAACATGATGCTATATGCCAAATATGAAAGCTGAGAACCCTGTAGATTCAGAGGAGAAGATTTTCAAAGTTTTCACTATATGTTTCTATTGAAAACTTGACACCCCTGGGGCGGGGCCAATTTTGACCCCAGGGGTATAATTTATATAACTTTTGTAGAGGACCTGAATATGATGCTATATGCCAAAGATGAAAGCTGAGAACCCTGTAGATTCAGAGGAGAAGATTTTTAAAGGTTCAAATTGTTGACCACGGACGACGAACGACGAACGACGCACGACGAACGCCGACGGACATCAGGGGATCACAATAGCTCACCCTGAGCACTTTGTGCTCTGGTGAGCTAAAACGTAAAGTACCTAGTTATAGTCTACTGTCAGTCCGAATGACCGCTCAGTCGACTGTACATT
Source organism: Azorinus chamasolen (assembly GCA_963576725.1). Classification (NCBI taxonomy): domain Eukaryota; kingdom Metazoa; phylum Mollusca; class Bivalvia; order Cardiida; family Solecurtidae; genus Azorinus; species Azorinus chamasolen. The sequence goes on along the minus strand of OY755245.1, from coordinate 56,178,610 downwards.
TACTCCCCTGGTCATTGAGTCATTGGCCTACAATATTGAGCACTGCTAACATATGCAGCCGCAGTACCGGTGAGTGACCCTCACATATACCCATTTTACCCACAGATGGAGAGGAGGTGCGGGTGGGAGACACGGAAAATCGTCTCTGAAATTTCCGGGAGGGACCGGGATTTGAACCCCGGACCTCCGGGCTGATAGTCAAGCGTGTTACCACTAGACCATCGCACATCATTTAGGATTTTTAAAAAAAAAATAAATTGTAATATGACAAACAATGCAGACCTTGATGAGAGGGCTCCTCTAGTAACACTCTCATCTGGGTATACACTATTTGCAAATGACATTAATGACCCCCTTCCCACACTATAGTGGTTAATGCCTTTATGAACTGCTCGTCTTCCTCACAATCTGATTACGTACCCGAGTATTTATCCGTTAACATTAAGTGACACCTACAACTCAGAATAAAGTAACACTACCCTATTACGACCATTCAAACGAGTCGTTCTAAGACAGGTGAAAGCTTAATACAGGAAATACAGGTAAGCATAATGCACATAAAAATGATATTTTGCATTAATTTCGTCCTGTAAGTTTTAGCACGACCACCTGCTTTTAAAGACAACATATGCTTATTCATTCATTGGCCACTGAATAGTTATTGATGGCTGTTTAAGACAGGTTCTATTAAATTTGCACTCAAATGTTAAACACCTGAGCAGTTTATCCAGTGCATTTAAGTTGGAAAACTATGAATAATTAACTTTGTACGTTGACCGGTTTACACGCATACATAGTGACCCACTTCGATTGACATTAATTCATTGTCCGTGAAATATACTCTTCTATCTTTTTATGAGGAGATAAGATTTATAAGTCTTTATTCTAATGTAAATGTGTGCCTGTTCATTAATTAGGTTACAAACTGTTTGTAATAATTCTTGTAGAGTGCTGACGTTACAGCAAGGGTAAAAATACACATTTTCATTTCATTCATAGGAGTGTCTCTCTAAAATTGGAATGTCAGAAATAATTTATGGGGTCTGTCAAATATGTACGAAATGATGTCTCTCTATAGAGGCGAGTACAGACCAAAACTGACAAAGATAACAGAATAATGAAAAATAACTACTTTTGCGAACATTTGAACAGATTACTTGTAAATAACGTGTTTCAGCGCTGAACACTAGAGTTCATACCGACACAATCAGTGTCACAACCCAATCCAAACATCCAAAGTTCGTTACGGACCATACTATAGTGTCTCAGCCTTCTATGGTATAGTCACTCAATGTATGTCGATCATACAGTAGAACCTGTCTTAAGCGGCCATAAAACAGGCATAATTATGGGTCTGTAAAGCAGGTGGTAACTTAATGCAGGTCAAAAGTAATGCAGAAAGCTTTCTGCATTACTTTTGCCATGTATTAAGGAACCACCTGCTTTTTAAGACGCCTATGTTCAATACATGAATGGCCGTTTATGACAGGTTCTACTGTATACACTGCTCACTGACATTGATCGTTTCTGATGACATATTCCGTACACTATTTCAAACATACATCCCAAGTTCGTTACGCATACAGAAAGATGTACATATAAAGATAAATAGCTCCATCACGTGATAGTCCGACATAGATCTGTATTGTATGGCTGAAATCCATATTGGACCCACCGCGAGTCCAGTATGAGTTCATGGGGAATAACTCGTCAGTTGCCGTCAATGACCAGTTTTCAGTGTTTTAATAAAATGTGTATATAAATATGCTGATATGATTTATTCATATTCATGCATATAGACTTGAAAAAAATGAAAATCAAACAGATTTTATAATCTTGAATATATACAAATTTATTAAAATACCTATGTTATAAAATAATAATAAAGGAATCTGGCAAATTGATGCGTAAAATACATTAAAATATACTAGAGCTGTACAAAGTCTGACTTCTCACGAACTGTACAAATTAGTCCCTTTACACACTTTAAAGTATTAACAAAAACTATATAGTTGATTATCTGGGTAGCAAGCGATGGTATAAATAGAACGGTCATTATACATTGTTCAGTTCAGAACTTCGCCTCATCCAATATAGCTTTCCATGGCTGTATGCTCGTCCAGTACATTTCAGTACGGGATACAATACCTGCATACAATACCATTACATAAACCGAGACATTGTGTTAGAAAGCCTATATCTCAAATAAATATGATATTCACAATTAACAGTTTGGTAATTATTTTTTGAAAAGAGTCGTGTTTACTACATGCCATCTCAAAGGCATTCACATTTCTCCATACATATTTAAACTGTTTTTATATAAATATGCTTCGACACTGTTAACGACCACCCATATTGTGCATATGCCCCGTAAAATGCACAAATCATAGACAGAAACCACGTTAAAGCCTACTCACATGAACAATAAATCGGCGTCTCATCGAAATCCAAGCTGATTGGTATTCGATAAATAGGACTGGAAGTTATCATGAATGTTCCAGATTAGACTTTTAACGCATTTTTGTTTTACAGCAAGATAAGGGTTAAAGGCAAATCTAAATATTTATACACATTAATTAATTAAAACTCTACCATTTCGATATCAAGAAAGCTTTGAAACATATATCAGTTGTGGCTACAGACTTTGTAGTACTGTTACTTTATTACTACCGAAAATGAATTAAGTTAACATTTAACCACTGAATTATTATTGCAAATAGTGCATACATATACTAGACAGCTCCTCCAGTCCTGGACTGCTTTATTTGGGTCTACACTATATGCACACTTCTATCATAAGAATAGTTAAATTCAAATATAAGCCATGGTGTGAAATGCGTGAACCTTTCTCAGTACGCCCATTGGAGTTATTATGCATTAATTCTGCCCCAAATGAAATAATAATGTATTAAGTATACACTATTTGCAAATACAGATATGTACCTAACTAGCATGAGAATGTAGATATAAGCACTCAGGACACACGTTCGCGAAACTTCTCGCTAGTTTCATTGGACTTGTTAAGTATTGATTTTGTCTCATATAGGTCTACATAATTTGCAAATGTATATATGTACGTCACTAGCATGAGAATAGTTGAAATGTAACCACATACAAATAATTGTTCTTGCCAATTCAGACCAATATGAGAAAGCTCCACTAGGAGCTGTCACATATGTCACAGTAAAACCCTTCTAATTCGACCACTTTATGAAGAAATATGTCTTGAAAACAGGTGGTTCTTTAATACAGTAAGAAAGTAATGCAGACACCACCTGTAGGAGCTTTCTTCGTACCTTTGGTCCTACATTAAGCTACCAGCTGTCTTTAAGACTTTCAATCGTACCTCTTGTTTTGTAGTGACATTATAGGGTTTTTAATGTATACTATTTGCAAATGTAGATATGTACTCGGCTAGCAAGAGAAGGATTAGATATAAATACATGTATAAGCACCTAGGACACACACTATTGAAGCTGTCTCGCTAGGTTCAAAGAAATGTCATGTACATGTATTAGTTTTGTCTAATACCGTTTAAGTATTCACGATTTGCAAATGCAGATATGTACATGTTTTTAATATGCACGAAAAGGATTTAACATATTTAAATGTAACCACATTATTATTATTTTAAAAACATTATTATTGTATGAGACTCATATATGTGTACACTATTTGCAATAACTGATATGTACGCTAACATCATGAGTCGGTTGACTCTAAGAGCTCGCCTTTGAGCTGTTTCATATGGGTCTACACTATTTGCAGATGTAGATATTCACATTAATAGCATGGGAATGGTTAAAATGTTAATATAAGCTAATGTTTCACATAGTCCGTGAAACTTTCTCGCTAGGCCCAATTGAGTTATTATGTATTAGTTTTTCTTCTTCTACTTCAATATAATAAATGGTAGTGCAACCCTCGCCGTCAGAATGTCGTGCAAGTTTTATAAATGTTTCAAATCTGTCTGATCATCCTGACATGTTGAAGCAATTCCATAATAAAGCAATTTATGAAAATCCATTACTGCAATTAGTTCAGTGCAGAGATACTCGACACTTTGGAGCCTGTATAACGGTTTTATGGAAGAGAATACGACATTAATTAATCTCTAGAATGCTGGCGAATTTGTGATTTACATTTACATACAGTTTGGGTCCAGATGAGATGCTGATTATTTCGGCGTCTTACCTAGATCCAAACTGTTTGGCATATTGATCGTAAGCTTTGACAGAAATGTGACATATATCAAATAAGAAAACGAATGTAGACATTTTTACGGATGTAGACCTTTTATAAATACAGGCCAGTAGGTTTAAGGTTAGTGCTGAAATAAGAATTGGTGCATTTATCAGTGTTTGCAAATGAAGCAATGTTTTGATATCTCATTAAACACAATGAGAGGTATTCGACGATGTTGCAAAGCGATGGAATTGTTTAATAATCAACTCATTAACAGAGGTCAGCCTTTAGTATGACTGCCGTTTGCAAACAGTTTGGATCCAGAGGAGACGCCGAGTAACTCGTCTGATCAGGCTACAAGCTGTTTTCCACTCAGTCAAAAATTTCTCAAACGTTTGAACGAATTGGAAATAATTGAAAATATTGTATTAGATCGTAGATTAATCAGGCTCCATTTCATAACAGGCTATGGGTGAACCTGATAAATGAGCTTGTGAAGCAGCTCAAACATACATGTATGCATACAGGATCGCATTGATCTCATGTAAAAATGATAGACACTCAATGGCATTACTGCAGGCACACTTGATTTGGTTTAGCCCATAGCACCAGGAATATTCATGTAAGAAATTACGACGAATGTTTATTTATTCAGCTAATGGCGTATGAACACATGATGTTTTGGCCATGTAAGAAACTGTATCACCAGATCTATGTAAATCCATTAGCAAACAGTAGATATGAATCAGTCGACTCCTACAGGAACCGGCTGATCTTGGTCCACTCTGTTTGCAATGGCTTTCGATAAATACTTTAGGCAAAGTGTTAAAGGCAAATACAGGTTGCATTAACCCTTATCTGAAACTACAAGTACACAATTAACACATCTTAACATGTCACGCGCGACATGATCTGCATTTGCCAACTGTTTGGATCCAGATTAGACGACTAGCACCTCGGTGTCTGAACAGGATCCAAACTATTTGTAAATACGTGTAGTACAGATATGTATGATACAATTATGCTACATAGAGTAGAGATAATACAAGTATGCTACAAGTACAGATTATGTAGTAGAAGTATATACGATACAATTTATATGCTACATGTAGAAGAGATCATTATTATACAACTATGCTATATATAGCAGAGATAAGTATAATGCAATTATACTTTATGCAGTAGAGATGTGTATAATAGAGTTATGCTACATATAGTTGATATATGTATATTAGAGTTATATTACATGTAGTAGAGGTGTGTATAATACAAGTATGCTATATGTAGTAGATATGTGTATTATACAGTTATGTTAAATATAGCAGAGTTATGTCTAATACAATTATGCTATATGAAAAGAGATATGTATAGTACAATTATGCTACATGTAGTTGAGATATGTATAATATATTTTTACTATACGTATAAGAGCTATGTATAATACAATTATGCAAGACGTAACAAAGATATATATAATACATTTACAATTATCTTATACATTCAACAATATACCCTTTACCTGACAGAGGCACACGTAAGCAGTTGCAAACAGAGTAGGCCTCAGATTAGACAGTTGTTGCAGGAGCTGTAGGACCAGTGTCTGCTCTGTTTGTCTGTAAAATACTATAAGTGGGATTCCTACAGTTTATTCCATTATCAAGGTCAGAATTTGCCATTTCATAATGCCGTTTTAAAGATTCCGCTTATTAATATTCATACAACCATTATTTTTTGCATGAATATTCACCAGATAAAGTGTTAAAGATCAAAGCGGGATACAATACACAATGATCACAATCTATGTTCCAATCTTTTTTACTATTAAACAAGGTGTTGTTTTGCCATTCAAATATATACATCTTTGTCTCTAGGATTAATCCGTTCCCTCATGGCCTGTATTTAGACCCAAACTCTTTGAATAAATCTACAGAATAGAGCATTTATTAGCAATAGAGGGAAGTCTCAGAAGTGTATACTTTGGCAACCACTGTGATAAAAAGAGCATTTGTTCTTATGGAACAAAATGCTCTTTTTATCACAACGGTTTCACAACGTGAGTTTTACAAAGGCGTGAATATGAGAGAATTGGTTTTTTAACACTGCTTCATAACGTGCTTTTGATGTAATTTTTATTAAAACTTAAATAACGGCACGGTTAGCTCAGTCGGTGAACCGTTCACTTACAGTACGGGTGATCACGGGTTCGGTCGCCTGTTGGGTTTATAAAAACACTTTAAAAACGGTACTAGTGACTCTTGCGTTCGGCAGCGCGAAGAAAATTATCTGATGTCAGGGTAACCATTTCCTTCAAATTGACCATTTGGAAACAGAGCAGACCAAGATCAGCATAATAAAGGATCTGCTCTGTGTGCCTATGGAATAATATTGATTTGAGTACATGTATGTAGTTTCTTTCACAGCAAAACAAAATTGTAGTTAACCCTTTCCTTCATATAAACGCCTTTGCACGCATTTGTAAACAGTGAAGACCCAGATCAGACGGCTCTCATGTGCCTTTTCACCCATTTGCAAACAGAGAAGACCCAGATCAGATGACTCCTATAGTAGCCGTCTGATCAGGGTCTGCTCTGTTTGCTGATGGAAGTTGATAGATATGTTTCTTTATTTTCTAAAATGGCTACAATGTCCATCCTTCCATATTTCATTATAACTAATGTGTCTATAAATATTTAGTACTTATTTGAATATAGAACGGGGAAATGATTAATATGTAATTATAAAAGTCAGTCCATGGATGTTCATGCATAAACCCTTCGAATGCGGGATACAAGTGCACAATCATTTGCAAATGATGTAGACCCAGAGGAGACCTCTGATCATGGTGTGCACTGTTTATCAATCAAAGTACCCTCCCAAATTGTATCTCTTTATACTGTATGGATTCTACTAAAAGAAAATGATGGACTATTCCACTAACCGTTGAAGGGGTTAATTAATTAACGGAGGAAATACGATAATGTGACTAGGTGTAAATGTTATTTGGAATAGTAATTACCTGTTGAAATGCACCTGTTTGAAAGGTATTACCTGTTGAAATTCAAAGTTTCCTGATAATTCCTCTGCGTCTGATATGATTTATATTTGACAATGTTTACTTCTCTACTTTTAGCAGATGATTTAAACACATACATTTTGGCAATAAGTGAAGAAACCTTCTTGAAAGGTACATTTAAACAATCTACGATAAACCATGAAAATCAACATGTCAAAGTATTAAACCTATCAAAATGATGAATAGATAAAAAACTATGCAACATCGGAAGCTCAGAACAAGAGTAAAAGTGCAATTAATGCAAGTTTTGTAATGTGAATCATCGATGTGAAACTGTTTAGAGGTAAACAGAGGAGTTCTCGCATAGAAAGATATGTTAGGTGTTGAGAACTGGCAACTTCTCTGCAAAACGTTAATTCCATATACATTAGAACTTAGCTTGCCAAGCACAAACTGTCTGCAAAGAGATTGGCGTGACACTGTGTCTCATCAAGATCAAAGCTGTTTGATGCTCTATTTTATGTTTACAAAGGTTGTATCGAATCTAAAGAAGGACTTCTTGTACCAGAGCAGTCTTTTAGTAAACATGCTTTCAGTAGGCTAAAGGTTACATGGTTTTCGTACAAAATAAAGTCGAGCATTTGCAACAGCCTTCGTGTCATCTTTGTTGTTGTCTTGTGTGTTATGTAAGAACTTTGATATCCCTAAATAACTTCACACACTTCATCGTCAAAGGGGTTGCAGTCTGGTAATGAGCCAGAACATTGTCATGCATATCTGAAGAGTTAAACCCTTTCTTTCTTTCATGTACAAGTCTTTTCAAATTTTCACGCATCTGCAAACAGAGTAGACCCAGATCAGATGGCTCATGTAGGAGCTGTCTGATTAGGCTGTGCTCTGTTTGCTAATGGAATTTGATAGATATGTCTCTTTAGTTTCTAAAATGGCTATCATGACCCACCTATATTTCAATATAAATATTTTGTCCATGAATATTCAGTAGGTATTGCAATTTGAAATAAATATAGAACGGGGAAAGGGTTAAGTTCTTTAAAACGTTGATTTTCGCAGGTACAGATGAGCGTTGTCATTTTGGGTCGTTTTTAATAACTTTCACCAATAATTGACTTAAACCAGTAAATACAGTAATTCAAAATCGTATGCAGTGATTTATAATAACAAAGCAGTGATTTATAATAATAATCTTAAGAAATAAACCTTGTCAGATATATACATAGGGATACCCCATGTGCGTCAAATTAAAATGTTCGCCTGATTTTGTAAAACACATGTTATCGCGCTCTTTTGTGTCGATGCTTCACAGTGGGTATGCTAGAGAACATGAGAACCCAAATAAGGTCTATCTTATTGTAATCCTTCTTCCGGGGCGTCCATATCCGTAGATGACAAAACACGAACCTAACAACAACCACGTAACTGACCAACTAAGTAAACAGGAATGCAACAAAATGTAATTAGTCTTGAAATTTGATATTGTTTTCAGACAGACGGTGAATGTATTTCTATTACTGTAATTGCGTGCAAAATGCACTGTCCCACCTGAACAAACAAACAACAACGCATTTCCTTTATTAACTACACGCCATTGCATAATCTCAGGGATTGAGTAGAACTTCTAGACTCTTTTCAGTGATCATCAAAAAAAATCAGACGCCTACAAAAGAAACCTAATGAATGTGAGCACCTGATAGGCAGATACGGAAACGGAATCACCGGGTGCCTTATTGCAAATGTCACCCCCTTATAATGAGAATATCCCGATCTGATTAACCCATATATTCCTAGTACTCCTACAGTAGCCTTGTCAAACAGTGTATACGCAGATCAGCGAGCTTCTGTGATCAGGGATTACACTGTTTGCTTAACAATACCGGTAAGAGAATTATTGCAGAAACAGTGGTCAAAATGAACATTTGATCGAAATGTATATTACGACGAGTTCACTAAGACGTACAGGTTAACCCATTCGCTCATATTGACGACTTTTGACGACTCTGTAAAAGTCACTTTGTGAAACTATTGTGATAAATAGAGCATTTACAATGGTTTCAAACTACAAAATTCTGAAAAATTTCTTTTCTCTAGTTAATGCTCCTTTTCGGTAGATTTATTCAAAGAGGTTGTATCTTAAAATAACCTATGAGGTAATAGGTTAAAAGTGTTATTATTAGTTATAGGAGTGTTGTGAATGGTGTTACACATGTACCTAATTAAATATATTCCGTCGCTATGAGTTATATCTACATTGCGGAAAACATGAGTGAAAAGCTCAAAATACCCAAAATAAACAAATTACAAGTCTGACAGAAAACAATTAATAGCACTGGTCTACTTCGCAGGTGTGTTAGAATGGTTAGACAAGTATTGTAGTTGAATTTACTTGTCAACACGCCCTGTTAACGACACTACCTTCTTAACCGTATATTTCATATATATGCATTTTTACACTTTGAAAAACAGAGACGGACACATCATATAGTTCCTGTAAGAGCTGTATTTACTTGGTCTGCTCTGTTTGCTTGCAATATTGTATATATCTACTATCACAAATATTACTTCGTTCCACGTGCCGTAATATATATTAACTTAATGTTCATGAAATCATAAATTCGTATATGCTTATTCATGTTGTAATTCCTTGGATTTAGAAGACGAATCACTTTGTATGTATATTACCTTGTTTTAAAGGTATACGTAGGAAATATATAAATATATATTACTATGCTAGACCGACATGCTAGACCATCTGTGTATAAATATTTAGAATCATTAAATACACATAATACGTCAAGTCTGATAAAAGTATTACTCGTTGTGAAGAAGCAAATTCCTTCCGAAATGTTATTTTAAATTCCCGTTGATCTATTTGAAGAAATATGTCCATCTTCGTTATCTGTGTTTCAACTTTAAACACCACGTCGTAAAATTACTCTGATACTTTAATTTTGTATTTCTTTGTTGTCTTGTAAACATTCCCGCGTTATCCATATGATCCTATATAAACTAGACAATGTGCTTTATGTATAGGTCTTGAACACAATATATGTTCTGTTCTGTTCCTAGGTATGTTGACACCCAGCTCACGCTCAACCACTAGGCCATGCCATCACCACAAATTGCAGTAAGTACATTTAACATCTCATCTTAGCTACTTCATTGGTGATTAATCAATAAGGTGAAATAAACGCCTCATGGAATTAGGAATATACCGACATACTACCCGTGTGAAGATGTATGTATCACAATAAAGCAATGATAAAGAAGAAAGCCAGGTTATGAATTTATGTAACTGAACCCGATTTATTTATCAGCGTACTTAAAGTTCTCCTAAAAACCAATGGTCTATTTTCAATTTATCATGCCAGTAATCCATCATGCCAAAAATAAATAGGAGATGAATTCTCTGTCGGTAATTTAAAGTAGTTTCTTAACACCTTCCTTCATATAAACGCCTTTTCACGCATCTGCGAAACAGAGTAGATCCAGATCAGATGTTTCATATAGGACTGTGATAGATAATGTTCTTAATTTTATTAAATGGCTACAATGTTCCACCTTCCATATTTTATTGTAAATTTTTGTATTGAAATTTGGAATAAATGTAGAACAGAGAAAGGGTTAAAGTTTTAAACGAATCAGGTGTAAGTAAACATCGTAACAGATCAGGGTTTTATCCGATTTTATGTTTTTCAGCACGAGAAGGGTTATCATCTAGCGTGCAGAGTAACTTTGGTTTGTTCATACACTTTAGTTTCATCCACTTTCAGAATAGATAAAACGCGTAAATGAATTATTTAACCTTTGGCCTGCTAAGCAAATTATGTTTACAAAACTTTTCACCTACTACATTTCCAAAATTCAAGCTATTATAATTTTTTTCTACCAAAATGCAATCAGTGTGTCAAACAGTTTGGATCCTGATGAGACGCCGAGTTACTCGGCGTCTCATCTCGATCTAAACTGTTTGCATAGGTATTCACTCATCCGCCCATGACAGGCTAAAGGTTAAACGTAGCCCCTTTTTATTTCTTTATATTCAAAATCCATGTGGTGACCACACTTTAGAAGCACTTCTTTCGGGACAAAAGCGTGGTGACAAAGTTTGGTGGGGAATGACCATTTTAGTATTTTTGTATGCATCTTTATTCGTTTACAAAGTACATTTTCAAGAGAGCAGTCATGGTGTCACACATCTGGGATCTGATAAGGCTCTGAGTTACTTTTGTCTAAAACATTTGAAAAAGTCATCACATATTCACCTGTAACTTTATAGTCAAATACATATACTTGTGTATGGGTTATATGATATTGTGGCGAAATTCGAACAGTGTGTTCACATTGCATTAAATATGTTACTTCAACATAATGATTAAGTGTTCAATTAACAATTCTTATAAACCCGAAATAGTATATATATGAATACAGTACAACCTGTCCTAAGCGGCCATTCATTTATTGAAAATAGAATTAATAAAAAAAGCAGGTGTTTGCTAAGTGCAGGATTATAGGAGCTTTACGTTTTACATGCATTAAGCTATCACCTGCCTTACAGACCGATAACAAACCCTATTTTGGATGGCCGCCTAAGACATGTTCTACTGCCTTTCTACAATTAACCTTTCGCTTGCTATTCACGTCAATATACCTACCTGTAAATAGTGAAGACCACGATGAGACAGCTCCTGCAGGAGCTGTCTCATCAGGGTCTGCACTATTTACAAGTTGATTGTGCAACCAGTGCACTCCACAGCAGTGATTGCACAGCGAAATACTTGTACACAGTGAAGATATATGTAATTATACAACAGGGCATGGGTAAAGAAGGAGACATGTATTTTAAAATTTAGCAAGCGAAGGGTTAAACATTTGAAGGCTTAACCCATACTCCGCTATCACCGATCTGTCCCGCATTTGTAAACACTCTGGATCTAGATGAGACTCTGAGTAATTCGGTGTCTCATCAGGGCCCAAGTTATCATTCAATATTTTCTCAAAAGCATTATAGAAACAGAAGTAGTCCTGTTCACATCATATCCAAATTGGAACAGACCCTAGTTTATCGCAGCGGGGTCAAAGTTAATCATTTGTCACTATTTTGTACGTTTGGCGTTTCACAGTCGATCCGTCCAGTAGGTTTGAAGGATGTGGGCGTAATGATGGCTAATCAAGACTAATGCCGCTGCACGGAAACACTAATAACGCTTGGCGTGCTAAGTAATCGTCGCCTGCAACTCTTGTCATCTGCTACTCTTGTCGTCTGCTACAAACACACGAATGTGGATATTCTTCAATAGTTTTAAAATCATGTTCAGAGTGACACACACTTTGAATGCTGATGAGACGTCGGGTGTCATTTGGATCTAACCCGTAGGTAAGATTCAAGCATTCTCCGCTAGCAGACAAAGAGTTCCAGTTAAATTTATGGTCTCATGTAATTTATCAAACTCTTTGAGCAGCATCCCTAACTCATTACCCGTTCATCACTAAGTAGCTTTGACTTGTCATCAGCTTCAATTTTCACGCATTTGCTTTAGGAAACATGAACAGAAAACAAGACACCGCCACAAGGAACACACTCAATGAGAAGCCAGTTTAGAATAGCTTGAATCGTAATAAGGCACTGAGTTTGTACATATACATGTACATTTATACATAATAAGACACTTGGTTTGTACATATACATGTATTCATTGTTAGGAACGAGTTAAGATGGTGTTGTGTGGTAATGACTACGTACGGTCATGGTAAATACATTAATAATGACCAAATGCACGAGTCATTACTCAGCATACAGTTAGACATAAATGGATCAAATGACCGGGACACGTATACTTAGAAAAAACAACCTAAGTGCAGGGTATTTACTGATCAAGTGGAACGTGTACTATGTATCTGATATATTTGCTTATAGCATTATAGATCTAATCCTACATTTCTTGTTTAAGCCAAAACTTCCATTGAAAACTTAATAATATAAAAAAAATAAGCTAATGAATATTCACGACGTGACCATTTAACGTATTACTGTTCATTAAGGAATGATTTATCATCTATAGTTCGCAAGTTACAAATAGATGAACACAGTAGAACCCCTCTAATGCGACTACTTAATTAATAAACATGGGTGTCTTTGTAAGCAGGTGGTTGTTTAATGAAGGGCAAAAGTAATACAGAAAGCTCCTCTATCTGCATTACTTTTGTCCTGCATTAAGCTACCACCTGCATCTAGGTACCAGAATTATACCTCTTTTGGGTGGTCGCATTAGCGGTGTTTTACTGTATTAAGTTTGATGTTAGCGCACTTCTGATTCTCCATTAAAAGAAACCATGTTTGTGGTTAATTGTGAATAACGTATCTCTTACAACGTAGTTTGTGTTGAATGAAAATGAGATAACTAAGACGAAAACCAATCAAAGTGAAACAATTTTTAAACTTCAAGAATATTCTTCAATAAGTAGATTGAAAGCACACTTGGCATGCTTTTCATTTTGTAAAAATAGTTTTATTATGAATATAAGTCCTGATTGATAACACATTCAGCATCATATATTTCTTATACAGTGGCTATGCAATGATACAAAAAGTCATTAACACATTTCCAAAGATAGGTGTTGATGTACGTGGTATGCGGAAAAAGGGGAAAAAAGAAAACAACGGGAAAACATGTGTTAAGTTTTCTCATCTATCAAGCAATTGAAAAAAAATGCAACATGTTAGCATGTTTCACATTGTTCCGTGCGTAACCATTCAACAGATATTGTTTCTTTCTTTCTGTCCTTCTTTCTTTTTGTCTTTCTTTCTCTCTTTCTTTTGGTGTATATACATGTAATTTATACTAATCCTCAATTATATTTATTGTAATGAACAGCCTCAAAAGTTGTTAAGATTTATAAAAAAGAAATATCGTCTCTTTCGTTATACTAAGGTCTTTATATTTGCAGGTACACATACTTTGTTGATACGTGTAACATTTAGATACAGATTACATTGCTGTCACATATACAATCCATTGTATCATGCAACAATAAACATGTCGGTTTTATGTTATTAATAAAGCGTTTTGAATCTTGTTTTGAACCTTAATTAGTAGCATTAGTTCGACTAAAATATCAATATGATTGCGTTTGTAAACCTTATTTCTTATAAACATATTGAACACGTAAAGGGTTAATGAATTATTTCAGTCTCAATATAAACATGTAAAGATGTGTAAAGCAAAACAATTTCAAGAATAACATCTTTATTTCTCCACCAAACCGTATGTTGTGACCACTCTTCAGAATCGTCTCAAAGATATTTTCTCTAAAAGTAGTCACAACATAGGGTTTGGAGGAGAAATGACGATTAAGTATTTGTGTACGCACCATATTCTGTAGCACTGGATTGGATACTGTTTAACCCTTCCCTCATATAAACGCATTTTCACTCAATTGCAAACGGAATAAATCCTATAGGAGCCAGAGTCTGCTATGTTTGCTTTTAGAGTTTGATAGATACATTGTATGTTTCTTTAGTCTCTAAAATGAACATATAATGTTCATTATAATACAGTAAAACCTCTCTATAACGACCACTAAATTACATAAAAAAGTTTGTGTTAAAGGCATGTGGCTGTTTAAAGCAAGGTGAAAGTAAAACAGAACGCTCCTATAGGAGCGTTCTGATTTACTTTCTCCTCGCTTTAAGCAACCACTTGCTCTAAATACCAACTAATTAACACAACTTAGTGGCCGTTATAGAGAGGTTTTACTGTAACTACTTTATCCATGTGTTTCAATAGGTATTGCAGTTTGGAATAAACATAGACCAAGGTTAACCCTTAAGATTTGGATCTCATGCAAATATTCTGAAAGTGGGTGATCCTTCGAAAGCAAAAGTAGCAATGCCAAAAGAGAAAATTGCAGACTCGGTTTTATTGAATCTGTTCACGAGTAGTAATAAAAAGTGCAACACTACTCACGCCCCCTAGCATCGGCTCAAGCAGTATTCAATTTTCATAACTAACAACACCAAAACGTATTATCCCGAAGGACCAGAAAATATAACAACACCGAGAATGAAGTACGGGCGACGTTTTATGGCCGCCACACACGCACTTAACACCTGCTGTTAGACTACTTTCCTTTCAGTCAAGATTTAGAGAAACTACTGACAGTGCGTGAAACAGCATAGATACTGATAAGACACCGAGTTACCCGGGGTCTAATCTGGATCCAAGGTGTTTGCAAATGCGAGTCAGGTGGAGATGAGAAGGATAAGGGTTAAATTGATACTGTGAAAATGTGTAAAATACGCTATACAAACAGCAAATGTTCCCCTCAGTTATTGCGTTTCACGTTATATTACGGTCAGTGTAAGATTGGGTCCAAATATTTATATTATCAATGTTGAAACTTCTGTTTCTGCATACAGAAGTGAGAAAACATACATCAATTTCAGACCTCCCCGAAGTGTATAAGAAAAGAATACACCGAATGTAAACGAGAATAAATGTTTTGCCCAGTTGAAATAAACACACATAACACATACGCGACGTAGGAATTAATTGTATTTCTTCTGGTTGTTAATTTATTTGAAATACAAGCACTTCTCTCCACACGTTTTCTAACGGAATACACTGGACAGCAGGTCCCAGACTTTGGAACGGGCTTCCTAGCGAGATTAAAAGAGCAGAAAATGTTGAATCTTTTAAAAGAAAGTTGAAAACACATTATTTCAGACACTTTAACTCACTTTTTAATATTTCGTAGAAACTGTCCGTGTGTTTTAGATGTATAAAGTACTTTACATAAAGTCTGGGTTTTAGTATATTATAACAGTTTTTTAACCATCGTTTTATGGATATTCGTTTTTGTGCTTTCTTAAATGTATATTCGTGTATTGTATATCCTCTATCGATTTTTATTTGTCTCTGATTTTATTTATGTCAATGTACAACGCCATTGAATGCATTATTTGCAAAAATAGGCGTTTAACCAAGTGATTCAGTTTCAGTTTCAGATTCAGTTATCGACATGCCCATTGTTAGAGTAAACAATTCAAACCAGTTTGATATACTGATACAGAGTTACAGAAAATGGTGCGTAGCTAAATACTAAAATCGTCATATTTCCATCAAACCCTATACTGTGACCACAAGCTATTATTGAAACTGTTTAAATTTACATGTTCTATCTAGACTGTTGCAGTGACTTTCAATAATCATTCAATAGACGACCAGTCAAATTTTTGGCAAACATGTTGTATCAAGATGAGAGCCTAGCAACTTGATACGTGTATTATCTGGAGTCAAGTTGTTTGCCACTACAGTAAACCTCTCTATAACGGCCACTAAATTGTGTTTATTAGTTGGTATTTAGGGCAGGTGGCTGCTTAAAGCAAGATGAAAGTAAAACAGAACGCTCTTATAGGAGCGTTCTGTTTACTTTCACCTTGCTTTAAGCAACCACCTGCCTTTAACGCAAACTACTTGATGTAATTTAGTGGCCGTTATATAGAGGTTATACACTAGTCTAGGGACACAGATACTATACTACAACCTAATTATCCCAAGTATTCGTACACCCAGTCTTCTCTTAATTCCCATCAGTTCGTCAAGCTGAATAAATCTATTTGGCAACCTGTTTATAACATTAAATTAGACTGACATATATAGTAGCAGAATGTGATAAAACCGATATTTCAGAACATTTGAACCGCATGCCTAGATGTGTTTAGGAACAAATGTGCTAGCTGGGTCGTAAAAGTTTAGTGACAAATAATTTTAGTCTGCACCTTCGTTCAGTTTCTTCTCAATACATAAGATCTGTGCCAAACAGTTGGGATCCTGATTAAAGCCCTAGTTCCTCGGCGACTCATCTAGATTCAAACAGTTTCCTAAGGTAATCACAGGTTTTCCCAATGCAACAATCCATGTTAGTCGCTTCCCGGCGACTTCGGCGGTGAAAAAGTTTTGACTCTATATGTCTGGTGATAAGACGATGCGGTTCACTGTTTATTTAGTTATACTTTGTTTCATAGTAGCTTATAATAAGAAATATACATGTATTTAGTGAATGAAGAAGGTAAAATGTGTCAGACCCTTGTCTCTAATGTTACTAATATATTATGATTGTGGAAAGACTTTTCGTTGAAATGCCAGTCTGAATGACTGATTGCAGCTTAATGCAGGGTGAAAGTCATGCAGAAAGCTCAAACACACCTGCCATCCTGCATTAAGAAGCCATCTGCGTACATATATCTATTTTTCTTGACTAAAATCATGGGTTAGAGGAGTAGATTTACTGTATACTTGTATATGTAGTATAGATGTTTATACCAGTCCTAGATAGGTTCCATAAGTATAACGACCGTTCAAACATATCAATATAGTGTATTCTATTTTTCTTCAGTCAAGGCTGGGGTTTCTGCACTACTTTCCTTTTGTCTTATGCGTCAACCAGTTTGTACACTCCCCAACGTTTTGTCATTCAATATTTCGGTGCCAATTTTCTAATTTAAACGCAATTTTGTGAAAATATTTCTGTAAAATGAGAGATTAATAGAAATAAACCTAAAAGTAATAAATCGCAGACATAGAACTAAAGGCCTAGGCAAACAGTGCCTGACTGCACTGTACTATTTGCCGTGGCTTTTTGTGCAGCGGAGAATTCAATACATTATACAACCATTTCTAATATAAAGGTCAATGCACCATTGGAAGCAAACAGCTATCTTTCATTCTAATAAGGAATGTTTAAGAAATAATTGGAAGCATTGAAATGTTATTAATCATTAGAGCCTTCTCCTTAATCCGCATCCCCTTATCCAAAATTTTATTCTCATTTGCAAACAGTTGGATCCAGATGAAACGCCGATTTACTCGGCATCATATCAGGATCCAAGCTGTTTCTGTTTCTTGGTCAATTGTTTCTCGACTCGGATACAGTTAATATTACAGCAAACTCCAATTTGAGTAGACATTATGTTTACCCCAGGTTTAACCCTTTCCCTGTTCTATGTTTATTCAAAATGTCAATACCTACTGAATATTCATGAACAAAATAGTTATAAAGAAATATGGAAGGTGGAACATTGTAGACATTTTAGAAAGCAAGGAAACAGATCTATCAAATTCTATTAGCAAACAGAGCAGACCCTGATCAGACGGCTCCTCTAGGAGCCGTCTGATCTGGGTCTTCTCTGTTTGCAAGAGTGTGAAAACACGTTTATATGAGGGAAAGGGTTAAGTGAAAGTGTAGTACTGGAGATATTTGAAAGCTATCTTTATATAGCTGTTCTTAGGTGCTTGCAAGGTATCAGCTGTAAAGTGTCGGGGAACAAAAAAGAGTTGTATTGAAAGATTTGTTGCTCCGACATAAATGTCTTCTCGCTGCCAAGAAAACTTATAGCACTGTACGTTATAGAGCTGTCTATATAAATAAAGTGTAACTCTGTTTAGTTCACAAAACTAACAACATTTCTGAAAGCTATTTACTGCCAGAGGATTTGCCGAGTTATGACAGCTATTCTTTTCATATTAATTTCCTTGGACAACTATATTACATTTTACGCATTTGTACAGATGTATTCCTTTTGAAACGACAGTGCTATGATATCTTAACATTTTTTATAAACACTTGATGTCATTTCAAGCTACCATTCGGAGCGACTCATGTAGGAGCCGTCTGGTCAGCGTCTTCTCTGTTTTGCTTAGGAAATTAGTATATATCTGACTATTATAATTCTATCAAAACCAAAAAGTCATGTGTA
Organism: Azorinus chamasolen; assembly: GCA_963576725.1. Classification (NCBI taxonomy): domain Eukaryota; kingdom Metazoa; phylum Mollusca; class Bivalvia; order Cardiida; family Solecurtidae; genus Azorinus; species Azorinus chamasolen. The sequence continues at coordinate 56,159,636 of OY755245.1, read as the reverse complement.
ATATGCCATTATAAAACAATCACAAAAAAACTATTCACGACTTCATTATTTCTTACATATTATCCATGTAGTAATGGTTTAAAGGAAATATGCCTTTAAATAACGCATTTTATATCTCCTAACCATTAAACTAATACTGTCTGGATAATTGTTATGCAAGATTTCCCTGAACAACTTTTTTAATCAAGTATAGTAGAGCCTGTCTTAACCCATTACTTCACAGGCTATTTTTAGATACAACCTCTGAATAAATCTACCGAAAAGGAGCATTACCTAGTGAAAAGGAAAGTTTTAGAATTTTGTAGTTTGAAACCATTGTGATAAATTGAGCATTTGCTCCTACAGGAGCAAATGCTCTATTTATCACAATGGTTTCACAAAGCGCATTTTACAGAGTCGTCTAAAGTCGTCAATATGAGGGAATGGGTTAAACGACCGTCAAAACAGGTTAAGGGTTTGTAGGGCAGGTGCTAGCTTACTGCAGGTCAAAAGTAATGCACAACGCTCTGTCGTGTAATTACAAATGATACGAACATAAATCACGTGTTGATCTATCTACCGCGAGCAAATAACGTCGACTACATCCATGCCTTTGCATCAAACGTTTGCAATACATGTATAAAGTAATACTTCGCAATTTAGTTCCACACCCTACTGCATTTCGTTTCACTCCATTTTGACAGACTTGTAAAATCCGTTATTTATAAACACACTGTCTTTACAAGCAACGGAGCATTGTACGTCAAAGACGCCGTTATCCCATATGTTTATTAATACAACTATGTAAGAGAAATTATTTATGAGTGCTAACTCTTTCCCTCATATAAACGTGTTTTACGCATTTGCGAGCAGAGGAGAACCAGATCAGACAGCTCCTATCAGGGTCTGCTCTTGTTTGCTAATGGAATTTGATAGATCAACTTCTTTAGTTTCTAAAATGGCTACACTGTTCCACCTTTCATATTTCATACTAGTTTATCCATGAATAAACATTAGGTATTGAAGTTTGGAATAAATAAAGAACAGGGAAAGGGTTAATAAAACTATGTAAGAGAAACTATTGTCCGAGCGTAATCCATTCCCTCATGTTAACGACTTTTGACGACTCTTTAAAAGTCACTTTGTGAAACCACTGTGATAAATAGAGCATTTGCTCCTATAGGAGCAAATGCTCTATTTATCACAATGGTTTCAAACTACAAAATTCTAAAAGTTTCCTTTTCTCTAGTTAATACTCCTTTTCGGTAGATTTATTAAAAAAGGTTGTATCTAAAATAGTTTATGAGATAATGGGTTAAACAGTTTGAAACCTAAAGAGACGCCGATATACTTAGCGTCTAAATTAGATCCAAAAGTATTGCAAATAGCAGATACCTCGATGTTCCATCTAATATGATAATAGTAATATATCAGCATAATAAATATATAATATCCTTCATAATTATTACATTCCCCATTATTGACGCTTTTCACACCTTCGTATTGAAACCATTGTGATAAATTGAACATTTACTCCATAGAAGCAAATACTGTGTTTATCACAATGGTTTAAAAAATACACAATTCTAAAATTTTCTTTTTCTATAATAAAGACCCCTCTCAGTATATTCATTCAAAGAGGTTGGGTCTAAAATAGCCTATGAGGGAATGGGTTAAAACTTTACAGTGATATCCCTTTGGAGTAAACAGAGCTAAAGGCGTGTACTCAGATATTAAAATAGTCATTTCTCCGTCAACCCCTATATTGTGACCACTCTTTAGACTTGTCATAGTATAGGGTTTGGTGGAGAAGTAAAGGAGTTATTCTAGAGAATGTTTAAATTTACGCATCTTATCTGGACCACTAAGTAAATATTTCACTTACAGAGAAAATCGTCATACTGCAAAGCGGTCTTTTTCCACAAGTGATTAAAATGGTAGGGCAAATGGTATGACATATAATAACAAAAGCATTAAATGTGCGATTTGAAAGACACTATCCTTACGAGTTGCCTCATTTTGCACCATCATGAAATTTATTTCCCACCAATTATTGTGTTAATTCATAGTCAGAGACACAATGAAGTATTATTTGAATGTCATTTATGGTCTGTCTATATGCAAATGACCCTTTCACTCGGCGGATTCTCGACAGTTGTTTTGTTCAACAAATTAACCACACAGACAGTCAATAGATCAATCGAGCAAAATTATCAACGTGCTTTATACTATAAGACATATATTAACCCTTTGCTTGCTATTCACGTCAATATACCTACCTGTAAATAGTGAAGACCCTGCACTATTTACAAGTTTATTGTGCAACCAGTACACTCCACAGCAGTGATTGCACAGCGAAATACTTGAATACAGTGAAGATATTTGTAATTATACAATAGGGCATGGGTAAAGAAGGAGAAATGTATTTTAAAATTCAGCAAGCGAAGGGTTAATCCTTCCTGACTCGCATTTGCAAGCAGTTTAGATACAGATGAGACTTGGTGTCTCAAGACCCAAGCTGTTTGACACTCGGTCAAGAGTTTCTCAAACGATTGTACGAATCAGTAATAAGTAAACAATGCAAGAGATTAGAGTTTTGGCAGGATTACTTGTTTCAGCATAATAAGGGTAAAAAGCAATGGCATGTGTGTAAATTCCCGTCTAACATGATTACCAAAATATCATCGTATCCAGACTGTTTGTACATCTTGAATTAAATTTGTGTCAAATCGGGACTGTTAGATTACATAGGGAAACCCACTTCAGACATTTTGACACTACAGTTTACCCTTTTCACGCTCGAATGTTCAGAGTGGAACAGCCCATGAGTGTAAAGTCCACACAGTCTAACAAAGCTTAAACTTGCAAGATAACTTTGAATGACAAACAGTGCAGACACTGATCAGGGGGGCCCACTAGGGGCCCTCTGATATTGGTCTACACTGTTTGCAAAACTGGCAGTGCATGGGTTAATAACAGTAGCGCTTAATCCAACTACAAATGTCCTAAGAAAGTAGACCAAGATTAGACAGCTCCTATTGGAGCTGTTTCACCAGAGTCTATTCTGTTTGCGTATGAAATAAAACAGATATGACTCTATTTAAGTTCCTGTATTGGTAGACAATTTCAAGTTTATAATGTCAATTTGCGTATTCAGCTGACAAATATTCAAACATTCATCATTTCTTACAGGAATATTCATACGATAAAGAGGTAGCTGCTAACTTAAGACATTGTCATCCTATATTGTGTCTTGCTTTTGTACACTATAATCAATATCATGCTTTTTATCAAGAGCACATAATAGTTACTGAAACGTGCCAGTACAAATAGTGTATGTTGCAATAATCACATACTTTACTCAGTTTAGATTCTTTTTAGTTTTCGAAAAACTATTGCCCACGTATCAAACAGCGTGGATCATCATAGAACGCGCTATGGTATTGTATTCATTTAAATGCGTAAGACGCTTGTGCGAAGCGCAGTTTAACTTCTATATTATATGATAATGATTGTATGTACTTTATTAGATAATTCAGTAAAGACTCGCTAATGCGACTTCATAATTTATTAACATAGGACTATATTAAAGCATGAGGTTTCTAAATGCCGGACAAATGTAATGCAGCAAGCTCCTGTAGGAGCTTTCTGAATACATTTTGTCCTGCAACAAGCTATCATCTGCTTTAAACATCCAGACATATTTCTTTTGAATTGTCGTATTAGCGACTTTTTCCTGTAGTATCTGATTCAGTACACGTACGGTGGGTGTTCGATGTATATGTTAAGATTTAATCGGACCGAGGCAGTAAATGACATTTACGTCAATTGATGAACTACGTTTATCAAAGAAAAATGTTCAGAAAGAGTTTCGTCTGTCTCTTTGACTGGGCAGCAAAATTTATCCAAGTTTTCACCTGTGCGTACATCAATGTAAGTTTCGGTTTCGTTTCCATAGCTACAAAGACGATCACCTATTTATAAGTTTAAAAGAGGTTGCATTTTGCAGGGATATTTAACTTTAAATTTTGAATAATAATGGCACTTTCCGAACTGCCAGAGGTTGGATTAGTAAATAATTTGGTATCCAAATAATGTATGCATTTCATAGATATACCGTGATGTTACAATACAGCGTGGTCGTAATTCACTTGTCAGAGAGACAGAACTTGAGAAAACGACAGGGAGAGTGAGAGGAATGTTGATAAGATAAGTCACTATATATGCAACAATTCTGCAGCTTGAAACATGATATATTTATTATGCACAGAACACCGTATTGTTGTACTGTTTCTGTTCAGGACACTAATCAAGCGTTGTATTGACCTGATAGGTCACGCGAAAAATTCTGCAGATTTTGCAACATTGACTTTGGCTTTCAGAAGGTGGATTTTGTCATTTAATAGTTTTCTGATTAATAATAGTATCGTATCTGTTAGTATGTTTTTGTTATTAACCGGCTTCCAGCCGGATACACTTTTTAACAATCATGTCATGCTAGTGACGATGACATCGTTATTGTTATGAGGAAACATTTATGCGCTATAATTAGAGCTTGAAGCCCAGATAAGAAGCTACAATTAGGACCATTAGGCCAGACAAAGTAGTTCCACCTCAAATATACTAACCCAATAAACCTTCAAATTTATTGGGTTAGTAGGAAATGGTTTATTCCGTCACATGGTCACAGAAGTTGCATGATAAATGATATGCCCCTTCTTGATAATACAGAGGATGGTAAGGGAGAAAAAAGTCGTTGATCGGGTTATCCAAACTGTCGGGTGCACCGTTGCCGTCGAACACATAGCAATGCCCGTTTCCGGCGCAGAACGATGCAAACTACCGGTTTAAACCCCCGGTGACTTTTGTCACTGACCGTTCCAAGGCGGTACTTCCATCTTCCTCCTATTGAATGTTTGTTTTGTCTTTGTGCGTCTCTTGTTGTTTTTTCTACCCATGTACATTTGCTGTTTCCTTGTGTTGCTGTTCGGGCGAGTGTTTGTTCTGTATGTGGTATTTCCTGCATGACTCATTTTTGTACTTTTAGATGGATTATCCCTATATTAGTCGATGTCGAATGACAAATCATTTTTGTTTTTAAAATAGAATAATTTCAATTTTAAAGATGACATGTAAAGTATATTTAACATTAAAACAACAATATGTGAATATTTGTAAGAAAGGCAAAGGCAGCAGGCAAATGTCATAACTAATGAATGAGTAGAGATACACATTTATATACGAGTATAATAACGCTGAATTCACATGGTATACATTCTGAAATTGGGATATCCTTCGAAAGCAAATGCGGCAATCTGAAAAGAAAAAAATAGCAGTCTATTCATGGGCAGTTATTAAACGTACAACACAACACCACCAACGTCCCTTAGCACCTGCTAAAGCGTAATCAATTTTGATTCACATCCTGCTTAAGCCTTATTAAATTTTCATAACCAAAAGCATTGAACTGACGACCCGAAGGACCAGAAAATATAACACTAGATGAATATCAATTTAACCAGACGAACCGGGGAAATCGTTCATCACCCAAATTAACCCTCTACCCCATGAATATTCATATAAGAAATAATGGCACCATTAATATTAATTATTTTACCTTTTATAATGGCCACAGACAATTCCGGTCATGGTAGTAGACTTATGGCTATATAATTCGAGTTTACGGAGCTCAGAGCAGACCGTAATCAGACGGATCATACAGGAGCTTCTGATCTGAGTTTATCCTGTTTGCAAATTGTTAAAGGGTATTTATGGAGATAATAGTTTGGAAGATTCCGACTGCCTTTGACAGCTGTCAGATTAATATGATAAATATATTACATTACAGTTCGTATTTTTACCCTTTAGGTCATTAATATTCAGTAAGAAATAAGGATTATTGGAATATCAAGTAGCAGAATTTTTATAATGACAAGTGGATATTTGTCTTTGTACAGAGAAACTGATTAAAGCAATCTATTTGACGAACAATCTTATAAACAAGAAAACAGTACTTCATTGGAACAGACAGCAGTCAATTTCGTATGTATAATAAAATGAACAAGTTAAATAATATAGTCTATGCGATTAAAACATTGACACTGACTGGTTTTCACGCCTTGGTAACCCTTCGTTGAAAGCTGTTCCGTAAACAGCACAACCTGATTTAGACCCATCGTGTTCATTTTGTTTGCCTGTTGATATTCAATTGACAATTCTTAGAAAGACGCAAGAAGCATAAACAAGTATTTAAATTCAATTGCCTGCAGACCAATTCAATGGGACGCTTCATTACTCTCAGATGTATGTTCTTGTCATGGAATAAATCTAATATCCCACGTGTCTTTTGAATTCCAATAATCACCAAGGTTACTATTGATAAAATCTTCAGGCAGTTTTGAGTGCCGAAAAGGTGAGTTTCAAATAAGAAGGATACAGCAACCGCCTGACGACTAATTGAGCAACATTATACAAATATTAACCTTTAGATTTAAAAAGCAGTATAGTATATTCTGTTACGCAGAATTGTATTTCTATCAATCTTTAGTCAGCTGAGTTTTGGCGGTAGAAAATATTGTTGTCATCAGTTTTCAAAACTGACTTGTCTTGATTTTCTTGATCTTGTCTTAGACAAGATGTACATGGTGAATCGAATTTGAAAACTGAAGAAGACATTATTTACTCTAGATGGTAGTGGATCTACTCTATGATGGTATACTCTTAAAGGGGATGTCCCTACATTTGACGCGTTTCATAAACACTTCAAATATATAAAACTCATTTATTTATATGCTGAAAAGTAGTATATCGCAAAAAGCCCCGTCCAATTACCGTTTATAATGACAAAACATCCATGTGTTTGATATCGCCGATCCCGGTTTTACTGCCCAAAGTTTCAGTTTTATTCGGGTTTTATACCAAGTTTTAAGATATTATTGAAAATATGCGATCATTGTAGGGACCTCCTCTTTAAACACAGATACGGGATGAGCTTACCAGCCTCATGTATTACTTTTTCCATGTCGAGCCCTTAACGGCTTCCCTGTAGGTGCTCTGACTTCAGCAAAGTCATTGAGTACATACTTGACGGAGTTTCACAGTTATTATGCTATGTTTTACATATTGTTATGTGTTTACCGTCTTCTTTGTTGTGGCTAAGTCCGGTGGGAAAACCTTTATTTACACTATTTGTAAAGCTAGGGTGACTTTGAGAGAAGTGTGAGGTTAGGACGTCCGTAAACCAGTTTAACCCCCCCCCGGTGGTGATTTTGCTACTGACCGTGCAAAGGCGGTACTCTCTTTGTCACCCTTGCTTTTGTTTGTCTTGTGTCTTTGTACGTGTGCCTTTGTTCATGTGTGGAATGTTTATCTCTAGTCATTGTGTGTTTGTTGCTGTTTTCTGTGTTAATCTCGTGTATGTGCGTGTGTTTGGGTGTGTAACAAATATCGCATATTAAGCAAGTGCTCGTCAAAAGAAAAATGTTTTCTAAGGTTTACGAGCAACAGTGAAACACAATAACAATGCAAAATAACACAGACCATCTCATCAATAGTTAAGCCCCGCAGTACGAAAACCAAGCTTAGCGCTTTCTGAAAGCATTGAACCAGGGTCCAAGGTTATAATTGTTTTGAGTCTGAGTCTGAAATCATTTTAAGTATCTGACCAATCAGACACTTGAGAATGATCAAGTTTGAGAATAATCTCAGACTCAGGTAAAGCGTTTTATAACTTCGGGACCTGATTACGGCCGCACTGAAAACCCAGTCTCAAGTGTTGTTTAACACCTTTTAACGTGTTGTATACGGATGAATGACTACCAGTGCAAACAGTTTGGACCCAGATGAAATCCCGAATTCGTCGCATGAACAATTCAAATGCAAAAACCGGGATTTGAACCCACAGCGGTGAGTGGCTAAGCGATTATCAATCGTAGACCATAACCACTCGGCCACGGAGTCCCCTAATCTAGATAGATGCTCGGTCAAACACGTACATCAACTCATTCTGTAACACAAATTCTGTAAAATCCTTCAAATACACAGTTCAATGTCTTGTCCAATCCGTTGTCTTAATTACGCTTTGAGCAAACAGTCATGTCAGCTAAAACTCACATACACATGATTCCGATGTTAAATCAAGATTGTTTTGTTGAATCGAAGAGGTCAAGTCAACCGATATTTTTGTCAGTTTGTTATGCTATGCAGTTTATATGCATATATTAATACGCAATGTGTTGAGGATCCCGTGTGACCACTGCGGCGCATAATATAGTTCGAACTATTTCTGTCATTTTGAATTTATTTTTTACTAGTACAGGTTTATAATAAAGGGATTCGTTGTGTGTGTAAAGGCTATATCCTACTCGACCTTCAGTCTCGCGGGATATAGCCTTTACACACAACTCGAGTGATCCGGTGCCAAATATATGCAAAGTATCGTTATATTCCCCATGTATTAGGGAAAGGGTTAACGCATATCATACGTGTAGCCTAATGCAGGATTAAAAGCACGCATAGAACTACATGATTAGTATACCTTATGTTCCTTCAGTATTGAGCGGCCAACTACTAATAAATACATTATATAGCTTAATAGTTACAATCGTATATGCATACGAATGGTTAAGCCATCACAAGAACTGTGTAATCAGACCTATATAATCCCATAAGCAAACAGACTAGATCCAAATCCAATGTCTCCAACAGATGCAAACTAATATGGATCTACCCTGTTTGCAAACGCGCGAAACTGTGTCTTTACCATTACAAGTTAAGAGAGCTTCTATATTCAAAAACAAATCTTTATAGTCTAGGAGGTAGATCCGGTTTATTTGCGGTGGAAGCATCATACAACCTTTTGACTGTTTCTTATAGGAAATTGTCCCAGTAATTCAAAAACATGCGTCTGAAGAGGATTTATGTAGTAATAAAGGGTGAAAATTGAGGTAAAAGTTTGAGATCTAAAATTGGTATTTGGTGAGTGATATTCAATGTAGTTGACCTAAACATATGTTTTGAAAAAGTTTTAAGACAACTTCACATTCATTGAAATCCAAGATGGCCACCAGAATGGCTATTTTTAGTAGCATATGGGCTTATGTATAATAGAATCAAGCCCAAATACTGCCATGTGCATCAACATTTGGTTAACATTTTGCTTAAGCAGTATACAATTTTCAAAACTGATAAAATCAAAACTAATGATCCCGAAGAACCAGAAAATATAACAACACTGAGAATGAAGTGCTGGGCGACTTTTTACGGCCGCCACACAAGCACCTAACGCGTGCTGGTGTGAAGTACATATATTCTGAAAATGGGCGATCCTTCGAAAGCAAAAGTAGAAATGCAAAAAGAAAAAATTGCAGATTCGGTTTAATTGAGTCTGTTCATGAGTAGTAATTAAAAGTGCAACACTACTCAGGCCCCGAACACCGGCTTAAGCAGTCTTCAATTTTCAAAACTAATAACATCAAAACTAATGATCCCGAAGAATCAGAAAATATAAAAACACTGAGAATGAGGTACGGGGCGACTTTTTACGGCCGCCACACAAGCACTTAACACCTGCTATTGTGAAGTACATATACATGTATTCTGAAAATGGGTGATGTCTTATGGTTGTCTTAAAACCTATTCAAAATATGTGTTTAGATCAACTACATTGATTATCACTCTCCAAATACCAATTTCAGAACTCAGATGTGTGAAAACATGTTTAGTAAATAATTCAATTTTGGCTAGAAAATTAAAGGGCAGGCAACGTTAACCTCAATTGTTTCACCTTATTACTACCTAAATTCTCGTAAGATGCATGTTTTTGAATTCCTGAGACAATATCCTATAAGAAACAGTCAAATGGTTGTATGATGCTTCCACCGCAAATAAACCTGTTCTACCTCCTAGACTATTAAACATGAAGGATTGTGTTGAAGATATTGTCCATTTATTTACGTCTATATAAGACTAAGCAATGTGACTAAAGGGCAAGTCAGTTTTATAAAGTTACTACTTAAAGTTATATCCAGCAGAACTAGTTTGATCTGTTATCTACTTTGCAATTCATATATTCGCAAAGAAGGATACATCATATCGCTAAGATATATAACAAGTATATTGTTTGCAATGAATGCCTGGGATTTAGCGTATCTAAAGGCAAGACGAAAAAAATGCAATTACATTATATTCTTAAACCTCCCTTTGTACCGTATAATGTCTTTTTTTAACTGTCATTTGCTTACCCAGAAGTAATTTAAACATCATATCCAGACGAGGTAATATAATATCAAATCTTCTATGGACAATATTTACCATAATAACTGTTTATCGATGCTGCTTAGACGATTCTGTGTAATGTATGGGTGAACGAAGTAACTAAAGTATGATTCTTAATCGAACAAATAGAGTGCACCTAGATTGTCTTGTTGAAACTTGGCAGGACTGTAGTGTCTTCGCTGTCTTTTTCTCGTGGTAATCGGCAGACGTATGTAAAATGCCGTTGCAAACACGTACGATTATTAATAAGTAGTCAGGCTGTTTAAACCGTAGTTCATACACTATCAATCGACAAACTTTAAAGGTCAAGTAAACAGATTGGGTTTTCGTCAAATTCTGATAGTATACAACTAGTTAAACACCAAACTGTAGAACATTCTTACCGTTTTTATCTTGTTTTGATTTAAATCGAGTTTTTATTGTACCGCTAACCGTGCATTTTGAAAATCGATACATGATTATCTCCCTTGCGTGAAGTCACTTGTGTAGATGCCAGTCAGGGATCCCATTGACAGGGAGGAATGTACACAGAAACTTAACCTTTTCCTTTAAATTAACGCCTCTGCAAACAAAGTAGACTCCACAGTTTCTATAAATACCCAAATTATTTTCACACTTTTCCAGACATTACGTCCATTACGTGGATTAACCATAGAAAGTGACACTTTATCGAGTAGGGGAAACTATTTATGGGGTGTGATGTTTATTTTAGGTGTGAAATACAATGATACTTAATATTAAACACATGTGTTTTAATTTTGTTATTTTTAACCCTTCTCTTGCTGAATTTTAAAATACATTTCTCCTTCTTTACCCATGCCCTGTTGTAAAATTACATATATAGTTTAAACATATTTTATTTACATTCTATACATATATTGGAAATGGGGTTGGGTCACAAGTTCTGACAACATTAGTTTCGACCCTCCCCCTACAAAAATACAATGGCGATTTTTACATGACATACAGCTATTACATATATCTTCACTGTATACACATATTTCGCTGTGCAATCACTGCTATGGAATGCACTAGTTGCACAATCAACTTGTAAATAGTGCAGACCCTGATGAGACAGCTCCTGCATTTACTATTACAGGTAGGTATATTGACGTGAATAGCAAGCGAAGAGTTAAAACTTACTTTACCTGTCAGTGAATTTACACTATTCATAAACTATAATTTTAAAATAGGATGAGGTTAGGACCAAGACCATTAGCAAATAGTGTAGATTCAGATCAGAGGGACCATTTGGGTCCCGCCCATGAGTTGGGTCCAAACAACTTTTAGACAGAACCGGACAACTTTAGATGAATTTCGTATTTAGACAAAGATGAAATGGGACGTTCTCATTACTATGTATAAATGTACGTACTTTAGAAAAAAAAGGAATTCCACCAAAATACAGAAAAATAGGAAATATTTGCAATACCAAAATGATGCATTACTTTCAGAAAATCGAGTAAAGGTTGAAATACCAAAATATGTATTTTGTTGGGAAAATGAGAAAAAGGTGGATCTTGATAACTAATGGTTGTCAGTCTTGAAGAATTACTATTTTTTTTATTAATATGTTCATGTTTCTAAAGCTTGTGAATTATGTTTAAATGACTGGACCCACTACAAATAAAAAAAAATATGGTCAACACATTAAAACTGTTAAGTTACTTAAGTACACAGTTTTTTTATCATAATGTTACAGTATACGCGTATGTGCAATTTAATTATGTTTTGTAGGGAAACAACAGTAAACATAGCCATTAGAATTTCTCTATGAATGAATGTGTTAAATAGCCTTACGCCATATTGTAGTATATGGTACTAAGCCATATTACACACGAATGCCCCATGCAGGGTCAATTGTCGCCAGATGTCAGTTATCATAGTGGCCCTTTGTTAAATACCCACCTGGGGACAATGATTAGTATATGGCCATAAAACCCGCATCCTGTATATTCAACATCAATAGTAGTAATACTGATTAGCGTGGACGGCTGAAAATTAACAGAAACCCGCTCCTACTAACCGCCAAAGGGAATACATGTATACTCTGCAATTGTTTGATCAAGTAATAGCGACAGCAATGCAACGGAAATGTCTCTATTACATTGATTCTGCTTTACTTCCGTTGCATTAAACATGTCTTCAAAGAGACATGCGTTAATTCACTAAGAAGTCTGTATGGAGAGATTCTACTGTTTTCGAATTGGAACCTTGTACAAAAACTGGCATTTTCTCCTTCATGGTGCTTACTCTGTCAGCTGATTGACACAGAGTCTCTCATGCAACCATTTATCATTCTAGAAGAGGTCTGGCTCTATGAATTACTTGTCTCGAAAATTAATAAGCAGTTTGGATGTCATTGTCTGAAAGTGTGATGAGCAATTGGGAAGTCTTTGTATAAGCATATAGCATGCTATGCGACGTTATGTTTGACTACATTTTTGTCAACTTCATTCTCAATATGCAATCTTTATTCAGTTTCTGTAATCAATTAAATGCTGTTTGAATGTTGATTGGATGCCGATGAGATCATTGTATCATCCAAACTATTTACAAAGGAAATAGAAATTTCACGCATACCATGCTGAAAGGCAAATAAGCTGTTCTGGTCTATTTGTTGATAGACCAAGTCTGCATCTAAGTATATAAGCATTTACATAAACATGCATTGTACTGGAGAATGTAAGTGGCTGACGAAGCCAACTTTGTTCTAGAAATTATTGAAGACTATGATCATACATTCTCTATGGCTGTTGATCTAGGTCTACAATGCTTAAACTCTTTAAACACAACATATTGATTTAAATCAATCTTGAAATCATCTGCAGTTTTGATCCAGATTATGCCTGGCAAGACGTTGGGTCTCATCAGTGATCAAAGTATTGTTCCCTCACATTTTATTTTTTCAGACATTTGGATAAAATATTTGATATTTCAAACAATTTAGTAGCTAACAATCACAGTGTTGAGAGGGATACGAGTGGTCTAATTCTAAACATTTGTTCACTTTCATAGTCATATAAGATATAAATAGAATTCCATTTTAGATATGATACTACCGTTTCATTGTTGGGTGTAACAAATACACTCATTCAAGTATGCAATAGAGACCATTGTAGAGTTAATCTGATGCTGCTAAGCGCAACCTAACTGACATTTGCAAACAGCTTGAGCGGCCCGAATGAGACACCGAGAAGCTTGGCGGTAGCTATGTCTAATTATTCGTCTGTTAGGCAGGTGGTAGCTTAATGTAGGTCGAAAAGTAATGCAGAAAGCTCCTGTAGGTGTTTTCTGCATTACTTTTGCCCTGCATTAAGCAAACACCTGTTTTTAAGACTCCCATGTTCAATAAATGAATGACCGTTCTAGACAGGTTTCACTGTTCAACGTTCTGCTTGGAATCGATTTCTTCATGATTTATTCATAAACGATATCATGAAAATTACCTTAATATTTGTAATGGGATATGAGCAAAAAGCGTTATGGCACTGGCAAAACTGTAGGACCAAATCTCTGTCGTGCTTAAAGCAGATTATACACGAATGAAGTTTTTAATAACTTTACAGAATTTTATTGTTTTAAAGATATTTAGTTTTGTATCAGGTACAGTCATTTATATGAAGCAAAATCAGCGTAGCCATGAAAAGTTGACAAAACTCTGATTAGGACGTATGATAAAGTACGCTGTTCTTTACAATACCTACAATGCATATTCTCAGTGAGCTGCATACTTCATACAGAAGGATACGTAAATTTAAAAATGGTAGAGCTGTCCTTAAAGAACCGGCTCGTTCTTGCAGGCCTAAAACAACAAAGACGTCAAAGAACAGCATTGCACTTAGACGTCTGTTTGCTGAAGACACCAGGTACACGGTGTCAGAGATAGCTCATCTTCTTGGAATATCAACGGGGAGATTCACACTAACCTCGTGGGTTTCAGATAGGTTTGCGCACGATGGGTGCCTAATATGTTAACTGATGAAAAAAGCCAATAGGGTTAAATGTGCTAAAGACACGCTCGTTAAGTCCTCGAATTTAGATAATCGCAAACTATTATCACAGCTCCTTACAGGAGATTAGACCTGGATACATGTTTATGAACCGCAACGCCGCGTTGATAGTTGACAGTGCCTGCGAAACTGTGTATTAAGTCCCGTTATTGCAATATTCGATAATATTTAACTCAAATGGAACTGTTGTACAAATTCCTACGCCATCTAAAAAGTCTGTCACTGGAAAGTTTTATAGGGACAAAGTTAACGTTGTTAAACGAAAATATGAAACATTGTGTCCTAGTGCCGGTCCAAGACAACGCTGCAGCTCACAAACGTGCCAACGTTCAAAGTTTTCTGTGGGATGATAAAGCAGTATAAATCAATCATCAAGTTTATATGTAAGTCCTCTCCCCAAGTCTGAAAAAGATGCTGACAGGCCACAAATACTTAGCGAATAAAGCACTTAGGAGTGCTAAATTTCATTTGCTTAAGACCATACCAAGGAGAGAATACTCTTGGAGTTCTTGGCTATAGAAGTGCGTTGAAGTCAAGGGCGAATTCTTTGAAGGGATAAACTATAAACTAAACTTGAAATTTAAACACATACTATGTGCCAAATACATGTACAAGTGTCATTAATTTTAGAACAGCCCTCGTATATACGCTTTTAATGCCTTTCCAAAATAGTGCACCCATACCAGACGGCTCCGACAATCCTCTCTGTTTGCTTAAAGGAAAGTAATATCTTATTCTACACTGTCTGTGGTGTCCGATGGCCAACTATTCCCTTGTAGTTAAAATTCATGATATCATTAATTTTACACGAATAGTTAAGGTATTGTATGCTAAGAGTCTGTTTATGCTATTGATACAAACACAGCATCAGATGACTTAATTAAAGATGCTATTCCATGATTGTCCCGTGAATAGACTGATATATAGTCTTACATTCATATTCCGAAGTACATACACTTTTGATTAATAAATCGTTTGTAAACAATCTTGAGCCTTTTAGTAGAAAAATGAACCACTTCATTGTCAAACGTGGCATAAACGCCGTTCATGTGGCGGTCAGTTTTAATTCCTTGCCGTGCCATATACACCATCTTTTAAGAAATCCATACATGTTTGACCGTGTCCGTATACCCTTGGTAATAGAGCGAGAAGATTCATCTGGATTTAATAACTACAATAACATGTGTTCCATAGCACACTGTAATACAAACAAGTCGTGTAAGATATACCCTTTAATCATGTTCCTCATACAAACGCATTTTCACGCATTTGCAAACAGACTAGACCCAGATCAGACGGCTCCTATAGGAGCCGTCTGATCAGGGTCCGCTCTGTTTGCTTATGACATTTTGATATATTTGAACCTATAGTTTCCACCAATGCCAAACAATACTATGTTCGTTATAAAAATGTTCTTGATGTCATTATTGTTTCATTAATACTCAACCCGGAAATTGTTAAAGGTATAAAATGCGAAAGGAACATCTTTCATGTTACTAATCACCCATGTCTGAGAACTTTGCAATACGAGATGCATGACCGTGTCAGAATCACACGGATACAACCTCTCTACAACGACCACTCAAACTACAGTAAAACTTCGATTATTCGAACACTAAAATACGTATTATTATCGATCTTTAAGACAGGTAGCAGCTTAATGCATGGTGAAAGTCATGCAGAAAGCTCCTCTAGGAGCTTTCTGCATGACTTTCACCATGCATTAAGCAGCCACCTGCCTAAAAGGGTCTAAATTCTTCTATACCAAAAATTCGAATAATCGAGGTTTTACTGTATATTAACCTATGCAGTATTGCATACAGGTCGTAATTAAATGTAGTAACCCTTAATCTGTTGAATAATTAAACTGGTTTGTCATTCTTTGAACATTTGTATCACAGTCACTCACATACAGACACACACGCAGACAGACATATACAGGTAGACATACAGACAGACATACAGACAGACATACATATATACATACAGACAGACACACCGACAAACATACACACAGACAGACATACAGACACACGCACAAAACTGTTCCTTTATAAAAATCTGTCCGTGGCATATTTTGCTATCCATGGCATATATCCATGGCATATAATTTTGTACATGTATAGGAAAACATAACTAACGTAAATATTTAATTTTTGAACAGTCTTCCTCGTAAACGATATGACGACATCATATTTTTTCAATCTACTATTTGGAGTCAACTCCTTCACGGATAAAGACGCCTTTTCACACAATTGCAAATAGAGTAAATCCAGATAAGACTGCTCTTTTAGAGCCAGAGTCTGCTCTGTTTGCATATAGAATTATATTATAATATGACTTTATGTTCCCGCCAAATGAAACAACGTCCTGTGTTCAAATCAGCTAACACATATTCATAATATCATTACTAATTACACGAAAAATCATGAAGAACTAGAATGGATTTCCCATGCGACAAAAACGGCCATTATGGTACATGATAAAAACAGCTGATATAATATGAATACGAATTGCAAAAGCTTGTTAAATGCGATGTTAAAGACAGTATGTTCACAAGTGTGCCTCATCTTGCAGAATCATGGAATTCATTTTCCACTAATTCAAGTGTTAATTTGCTTGTCACAGAATCCATGATGCATTATCGGAATGTCATTTACAGCATGTTTGTATGTAAATAAGCCTTGTCTATGGAGTCTCCATACACGCAGTTGTTGTACATGTCACTTTAACCCATTCCCTCATACTGACGACTTTTGACGACTCTGTAAAAGTCACTTTGTGAAACCATTGTGATAAATAGAGCATTTGCTCCTATAGGAGCAAATGCTCTATTTATCACAATGGTTTCAAACTACAAAATTCTATAAGTTTTCTTTTCTCTATTTAATGCTCCTTTGTGCTTCGCTAGAGGGTTTTAAACGACAAACAATACAGATTCTGATCACAGGGCTCTTGGGAATCCTCTGATCGGGATCTTCACTGTTTGTAAATATCTATGCACGTGTGTCCCGCATTCAAAGAGGTCAATATGCAGTTAAAACATAGTTTTATATCGGACAATGTGAGTACTAAACCTTTATCGTGACCACTGTGATTTACATATTGAATTAATGTTGTGTCAAAGCGTGATTGCTAAATTACGTAGAGAAATGTTCTTCAGATACGTGGACACTACTATCAATAATGTTAAGCTAGTCTTGACAGTTCTGACCTAAATTAATTCTTTCCCGCATCTTGCTATGGTACATGAACATTGAAAATGACACTACTTTTTATCGGAAGCACATAGTTTATCTCCATTAACGTAACGTGTCTGAACAAATACGATTTACATGTATAGTGATTGGTTAAAACCTGAACAAAGCGTTCAAATGGAGATTATGAATCGAAATCAACGTGAGAACATTTAGAAGGTGAGCTGCATCGATAACACAGAGCATCATGGTCCGCTTCCATAGGTCATACTATACGAAATGTTTGAATGTAGGTAAAAATGCCTCAGGTAAAAATGCCTTAGGTAAATATGCCATAGGTAAAAATGCCTTAGGTAAAAATGCCACAGGTAAAGTGGTAAAAATGCCTTAGGTAATAATGCCTTAGGTAAAAATGCCATAGGTAAAAATGCCACAGTTAAAAAAAAAAAATTTTTTTAAAGTTATGAAAGGAAAACTGTATAATTTGAAAAAAATATGTTACAGTATCATTTCATAATCAATTTTAGTATATAAAACCATTTAAATATGTTAAAGATTAAAAATATTTATTATTATTTTCTGGCATTTGAGGGATGGTGTCTGGGTCTACTCTGTTTAAAATTGCCACAGTTATAAAAAAATAAATTAATAACAAATATTTTTGAATTTATAAAAGGAAAACTATATTTTGAAAAAAAATATGTTATAATATCATTTCATAATCAATTTTGGTGTCTGGGTCTACTCTGTTTAAATAATTGTATGACCCAGATCGGACAGTTCCGATAGGAGTCTTCTAATCTGGATCTACTCTGTATTGCATTACTTGTTATATGTTTTTTATCTCCAGTATGTTACAATACATAACACTATCTTTTGAAACAATAATGAAGCACAGAAGCAGATCTCTCCAATTCCAATAACAAACAGAGTAGAGCCAGATCAGATGGTTCCTATCGGAGTCTTCTAATCTGGGTCTGCTCTGTTTTGCATTACTTCTGATTTTATTTTTTTTTATATTTTGTATGTTGCAATACATAATACTATGTTTTGAAACAATAATGAAACTGTGAACAAACAGAGGTATATAAAAACATTAATTATTAACAAATATTTGGAAATTTTGTCTGAGTCCAAAGTAAAAAAAAAGATTTTTCATACAATGATTTAAAAAAAATAGACCAAAATTGATAATGAAATGATATTACAACATATTTTTTCAAATTATACAGTTTTCCTTTTATAAATTTAAAAATATATATATTTTTTTTTTTTAACTGTGGCATTTTTACCTATGGCATATTTACCTAAGGCATTATTACCTAAGGCATTTTTACCACTTTACCTGTGGCATTTTTACCTAAGGCATTTTTACCTATGGCATATTTACCTAAGGCATTTTTACCTGTGGCATTTTT
Source organism: Azorinus chamasolen (assembly GCA_963576725.1). NCBI lineage: Eukaryota > Metazoa > Mollusca > Bivalvia > Cardiida > Solecurtidae > Azorinus > Azorinus chamasolen. The sequence continues at coordinate 56,140,754 of OY755245.1, read as the reverse complement.
ACCGCACATCGAAATGTTTATGAACATGGCACTGTTACAACCATCGGTGTAGGGTTAGTTTTTAGGTTTCGGACTACTTTCCGAAACCTAATAGTAATGCATCCCCATGGCATGCCTCAAGCAAATTTATAAAGAAATTCATATCCCATAATGCGCAAACAGACCACTGTTATACTACGAAATATCAATTTATGCTTACAATGCATACGTTCATTAGTGCAAATGCAGAAATTATGAATGGTTTAACGTTGACAGAATGTTTATCACGTAGCGCCGATTAAACGATTTAGTTATCTACGGGTGTATTTCACCCGTATTTCTACATTCATTTTGCCAAAAATGTGATTTTGTTAACACCCCTAGACAAAAATATAGTCACAAGTGCAATGCGTTGGATAAACGATATCGATAATTCTTCATTTGGTATTTGTGTTATTATTAAAATGCGGATGCAACTGTTTCAATTACCAATAATTTTGCCATGTAAAAGTACGAATATATACCACAGAGCGCCGGTAAAAATGGCCCAGAAAGTAATCGACTTCTGAAAGTCGGGCGGATATTTTGAAATCTACAAGCATTTCTTGAATTTGTCGGATTGGTACAGACAACGTTACGGAGAAAACAGTAATGAATAATGGTCGGAACATCGTCAATCTCTACACATTACACACGAACTATGGGAATGAAGATAACGACTGGAAATTGCAGGATAAGTATAAACACCCGATATGACGGGTATGACTCATATCCGCGGATATGAATTTCGCAGCCTAAAATCGGCCACAATTTAAGCATTATTTTTCTTATTAGAAAAAACCTTTTATCGAGCTTATTGGCTAATACTGTCCATATTTATTATTTGAAATACGTAAGTTTAATAATCAGTGCATAATAAATAGTTATAGTTGAAGATGAAGAAAGCTAAAAAAAACATCATAATATTCGGCACCGACCCTTCTGCACGAAGGAGCACGGACCGTAGTGAAACGTCCCGGAGATATATGGATAACCTTGAGTCTCAAAAGCAATCTGTATTCTGAATGCATCAGAAGTATTTATGTTGAGTTTGGAAGATCATAATTATATTTTTACATCATGTGTGACAAGCATCGTAAACATTGATCATTGACTTTTCAGTTCTCTAAGATCCATGTTTATAATGTGTGTAATGTCTTAGGAGACTTGGTACCAGGTTGTAAGCATTTAAGGATAATTACTCCAATTATAGAGAGTTAGTAGTTATAAAAGAGATATAGTGGACTTATTTTATTGTATGTGTTACATAATGTTAATTATAACATATGCTGAACGTATATAATTCTTGACAAATATTTGTTTGTAGTGTGTGTTTAAGCTTTTTCCCCAGCATTAATCTGTGTTAACATACAAGCATGCTGTTATTTTCACCCCTGGTATATAATAATGTCCCAAAATGAAGTAGAGGAACATATTGTGTTTACTCCGTTTCTTATTCTTATTATTCTTTCTTCCGATTCTGATTCTTCCAATTCTTCTTCTTCCGTCATGAACTTGTCCAACGCATTTCTCAGTAAGACTAAGTAATAGTCCGATCCTAATGAAACTTCATATGAATATTGCTTGATACATGCAGATGTACATCCCACTTTTTAGTTTTTGAAAATCACCATAACTAAATGGTTGACTATAATTGGTCGAAATTTAGATATTGTTTGGCGAAGTTATATATCATTCGATTTTTTGCTGAAAATTGGTATCATGGGATATTTTAGTACTCCAAATCAATTGGTATGTGTTTCGAAAGTACATGTATTGGTTGATTTTGCTAAAAATTGGTATTACGGTATATTTTGGCACTCAGAACTAATTTGTAGGTCTTTTTAAAGAATTGGTTGCCATAGTAACTGAATGGTGGCTCTGATTGGTCGAAAATTTAGATCTTTTTCGACAAATTCAGATATTGTTCGATTTTGCCGAAAATTGGTATGTCGGGATATTTTGACACTCAGAATTGATTGGTATGTCTTTCGAAATGATTTGTTGGTATGGAAACTGAATGGTGATATCTGATTGGTCAAAATTTTAGATATTCAAATTTGCTGAAAATTGGCATTTAGGGATATTTGGGTATCCCAAACTCAGTCAAGTTGTTTTGAAATACTTGGTTGCCATGGTAATGGAGTAGTGTCCTCTGAATGGGTCACAATTTACATATTAGATTTTTCGGAAAATTGGTCAGTAGGGATATATATGCAGTTGTTTCAAAAGTGTTGGTTGCCATGGTAACCAAGTGATCACTAATGGCCTGTTATTGGTTGAAATTTAGATATTTTGCTCACCAATAACAGTTGTAAGTTTCGTTTAGGGGACATTCTGCAACATATTCTGTTACAATTAGATCTTGTTAACTGTATGATATTTAGATTCACATGGCATATATAATTTATCCAAACTTGGTTGTAGTGTATAGATGGATAAGTGATTGATTTACGCCAAATACTGTTACAATCCACCAGTTAGTAGCAGAAATATGACCCTTTGTTGCTTTCAGATAGCCATATAGGAAATGTGACTCTTAGAAGTCATATCTTGGAACAGCTTGCTCAGATTTCATTTAAATTTGACGGGGTATTTACATGGATAGGTGCATGGGACACATTATATGACGCCAACGTCGGCCAAATAATAATAGAGTAATGGCCCTTTACTACATTCAAATATCAATTTAAGTAAACTTCAGGCACACAGTGGCAAATTGAGCTATTGGAACTGCACTGTGTGCTACTAGTCATCAATTTATTTCTTTAAACAATATCTTAAACACTGACAGGATTTTCAGAAAAGTTCACAGCAATTATGTTCAGATGACCTGTCAATTTTAACAAACAGTTCCATTAAACACCATTTTAGTTCAGGAAATAATGCTTTAGAGGTCATCTTACTATGTATCAATGGTACCAGTCCTTCCCTACCAAGCTTTTTCATATTGTATAGTCACAATCGACATATATATGGTCCGAAACCTTCAGTACTGTCAGTACTTTGATTGATAGATCTCGATAAATTAAGGACAATGAACATGTAATTAAAATGCAAATACATCATGATACAGCTACCGACTGAATACGTGAGTGTGTAAATCATAAAAAGACTTTTAAATGCGGGACACACATGTACCTTAATTTGTAAATAGTGAAGACCTAGACCATAGGGCTCCTAGAGATCACTCTGATGAGGGTCTGCATTGTTTGTCATTTACATATTCTGGCAAATTTAATTATTTCACAATGGCTGGACTTCATAGAGACACCTCTCTTGCAAACAGACTAGACCCATATCAAACGATGACAGTAAGAGCCATCGGATCAGGGTCTATTCTGTTTATGAAATAACACATATGTAATTGTACAGTTTCTGCCACGGTGCAAATTCGCTTTTGTATGATGCCAGTATGAACAAATGAGCAGTTTAATATTCAATGTCCATGGAGTTAAGTCCTAATGTACAGCCAACTTGACGCAATTAAATCGGGACACATTTAGTTAACAATGTCAACGTATAATAAGGTAATCGATGGATGACATACACTTTGCACTGTACTCGTGTTATATGCTTATACATAATCCATCAAACTGATAGCAAACCCAGGCAGTAAATGCCATTTGAATACATTGAGGTACTATGTTAATAATGTGCTGTCATTTCATATATACGGACATGTTTCCAAAAGGAGTGCAATTTAAAGTCAAACTAGACACAAATCTTCATACGATAAATACGGGACAATTCGGATTTCGGATGCAATTTGTTATATATTGGATGACTCTTTCTAAACTCAGTGTACATCCAAAGGTATGCACGTTTTATGCATGCTTTGCTTGTTTGTCTTTTGTAGTATTATCATGTATACAGAAGTGTTCCTGTAAACTGATACCAGGCTCATCTGTTTTAGTTAAGGTCTCGGTTCGTTTAAGCAGTATCATGAAAAATACGTATATACAAAACACAAACAACAAATGCAAACATGATCCATTTCCATAATTATACACGTTATCGATTTTTTCGAAATACATACTCCAATGCTTAACCTATTCTCTCATACTTACGCTATTTGACGCCTATGTAACAGTCGCTTTACTAATATCTAACCATTATAAAGATAATATCATAATCTCCTTCAATATTATTCTCTTTAACCCATTCCTTCATATTGACGCCTTTTGACGCCTCTGAAAAGCTACGTTTTGAAACCATTGTGAAACCATTGTGATAAATATAGCAATTGCTCCATTGTCACAATAGTTTAGAAACTGCACAACACTAAACTTCTCCTTTTCTCTAGTAAATACTCATTTTCTGTAGATTTATTCAACGGAGTTGGGTCTAAACATTGCATATGAGGTAATGGGTTAACAGGCACACCTTTGAAAATATAAACCCAAAAGATACGAGAAAAATATCATGACTATGAATATATATTCACTATCATATATCAAAATGGTGAATAAACATAATTTAGTGTGGAAACTTTATCCAGACGTACCATAATAACAGTCACTCTACAAGTGTAGCAGTCCATCAGCCAAATTAAGAAGAATACAGACTGGTACAGGTAAAGGTTGTCTGGTCATAGGTTGTATTTAAAATACGAGCCGTATTTGAACTGAAAGCTTCTGTATTCTCTTTGATTGTGAACAAGATCAATCTTGAAAACAATGAATAATACATCACTGCCACAGACAATAGTCAATCGAAAGTATTCGGCATGTATGATAAAAAGGAATAGTCAAACTATATAGTATATACTATCTAAACATCAACATCAGCTAGTTTGAAGACTTAATCCGGCATTATCAAAGCGTAATATCACATCAGTGTTTAACAAAAGAGTCCACTCAGAATAAAGAGGGCTTAACTATGCTAGTGGATTTCGAATAAGAAACAGTGTATATCCTGGTCAGAGATTCCCTCTAGGAGCCCTCTGATCTGAGTCTACACTGTTGCAAATGACAGTGCACGCGTTGTCTAGGTTGAAAGGGTTAATATTCAAATGATAACTCTAAGAAAGACACAAGAAGTATAAGCACATTTTTTAATTCAATCGCCTGCAGGTCAAATCAATGGGATGCTTTAATACACTCAGATATATGTTCATATCATAGAATAAATGTAATCTCCAACGTGTCTTTTGAATTGCAATAGCCACCAAGGTTGCTATTAACAGACACTCAGACAGTTTTGCAAATTTGTGCAGAAAATATTATCTGCAAGACTAGAGGGGCATGACAAATAATTTAGCACTGCTGTACGAATGCAGACATTTATACATGTATGTATAGCCAGCTCGTTCTGATCAGATTCTACAATGTCATATATCAAAGCCTGTTCTGCATTGTTTGTCAAACGTTGACGAACCTGATTAACATTTTGGCTGATCCTGTGCTATACTGTTCTTGTTATGAATCGTAAAGACGCTTCACATCGTTTTAACAATACGCAAACATTTTCTATCAACAGAACTTTGTTTACTATGTTTAGGTATATTCATTGTACATGTACAGCAAATTATGGAGCGGCTTGAATAACAGCCGGTGAGAAACTATAAAAAAAATATAGAGTTATCGTCTTCTAGTTAGTAAAACTAACAGTAAAACAGTTTAACATTATGTTACCTCTCTACACCAGCTACTCGGTTAAATTTAAGTCTTAGCTCTTTAACCCTTCGCTTGCTATTCACGTCAATATACGTACCTGTAAATAGTGAAGACCCAGATGAGACAGCTCCTGCAGGAGCTGTCTCATCAGGGTCTGCACTATTTACAAGTTGATTATGCAACCAATGCACTCCAAAGCAGTGATTGCACAGCGAAATACTTGTACACAGTGAAAATATATGTAATTATACAACAGGGCATGGGTAAAGAAGGAGAAATGTATTTTAAAATTCAGCAAGCGAAGGGTTAAAGCCAGAGCCAGCTTAATTCAGAACGAACGAAATTCAGAAAGTTCCCACGATAAGGGACAAAAATAGCTCATGAATGAAAACGGCATTTACATTATATTTGAGTGCTTTCTCTCGTTGCTTCGCGATATGTAATGCATTTTGTGAGCATATGCATCGTTACTCTGGCAAATACTGCGATTATAAAGATGTTGCACTTTTATGAAATAGATAAAGCACAAGACCCCTCCTGTAAAACGGTAATTATTATGTGTTCACATAACGGAAAACCATTAGTATAACCGATTTATCATATGCATCTGAAGATCGTTTTTGTCCAGAAGCATGGGTCCCAACAACTTAAGCCGTTACTCTATATATACGCCTTCCTATGCCATTGCAAATAAGGTAAACCCAGATTGAACAGCTCATGTAGGAGCCATCTGATCAGGATCTGCTCTGTTTGCTCATGATATAATATAAATATGGCCAAAATCTCCCGTGTCCATGTAATATTATGACAATTAATCTAATTAACATCCACGATGCCATTAATTCTTACATGAATATTCATAAAGTAAAGGGTTAAAAGTGAGAAAAGGGACTGCACCCAAACACCACAAAAAACTAGCGCAGCTGCCAGACAAAATAAGACTAAACGCACAAAAAGACATAAAAAGTTCCCATATAAACACACAGTAGACTATGGGGTGCAAACGGTTTCTCTGGAGGGGAATATGTTGGCTTACTTGCCGTGCCAAAGCCGTCTTACTTTATTTACTCTCCGTTCCAAAGCGGTACGTTTGCTTTCCCTTATACTTATAATATACTTTGTTTTGTTTTATATGGTTAATGTTTCATGTCCCTTCGTCACGGTTTGTCTGGTGACTGTGTTTCCTTTCCTGTTTAATGGTGTTTGGGTGTGTGGCGTTCACTTTTAAAGTTAATGTCATATCCAAACGAAGTAGTGTAAGACAAAATCTTCCAGAGGCAGTCTTTACACGAGCTGCTAAATGTAACACATGTAAGGACTTATTCACAACGGTATCTGGAGAGAAGACTGAATCTGGATCTTTTAACCCTTTCCCTGGTCAAATTTGAATATCTACTGAAAATTCAATGTCAAAATAGTTATAATGAAATTTTAGAAAGTTAAGAAACATATCTATCAATTTCCATGCGCAAACAGAGCAGATTCAGATCAGACGGCTCCTCTAGGAAAGGATTGATTATATGGTAGATAATCTTGAACGGTACCTTTTACATTACATTTGTTCTGTATTAAACAAACACATGCTTTTAAAGACCTCTGTATGAGTTTACTAAGTGGCCACTATGGTGAGATTATACTGTATTCGAAATGTCATTATATAACGGCTGCATCACACTGACCCAGGGTCTCTCACGCAGCAATTGATCAAGGTCTGACTAAATGAATTACTTGGCTCGAAAATTAATAATCAGTTTGGATGTCTTGGCTGGAAGTTAAATAAGCAATTGGGACATATTTATGTTAACCTTAACGAATATTTGTTTCCAAAAGTTAATATTTAGTTAAAATGCTCATGAGACGCCGGTAGGCTTAGCATCTCATCTGAATCAAAACTGTTTACAAAGGAAATCAAACATTCGCTCGTGTTAAAAGAAGACGTGAAGTCATGCCATATAAAAGTATAAAGCAATCACCAGAAGCCCAAATCAAATGCCGACCACATATTCTCTAGTATTCGATAATTACCTTATGAATATAAGAATATTCTTTAGTTCATGTTCCATTGCACGATCAATATTGATTGTAGAGAGTTTAAGAAAAATAGTGTTCAATTACGTAGGAAAAGTAACCATTCTACTGTCAAACATGGCATAAAAGTCATCCTCGGGTCGTCAGTCTAACGACACCCCGACGCATATCCCATTATCATTCATAAACCCTGCGTACCTAACAACATGGAAGCCTCGCAAACAAAACCGCCATGCCCAAGACATAAACACTCCTTGTTTTTTCCATTGTATTGGAAAACAGAACTTGACGTAAGATTTCTCCAATTTGTTAATAGATGACACACATACAAAACAATTAAAGGAAACGCTCTTTTGGCCCGTTTGCTTGGATGACCTGTCAATGTCTTGGCGAGCCATTGCTCTTTTACAACAAAATAGTTGTCGGCATGAATATTCGTGTCGACGAGCTGTTTTCTAGATTCAGTTACAATTTGTATATGCAGTATCCCAGAGCTTGTATATTTTACATTTTACTATTTTATCTGGTAGGAACGTCTGTCATGAACAATTATATTTCTGTGTCTGACGAGAGATAAAATTCTACTAATGTATGAGACTAGTATGAAATTCAATTTACAAATCCAGCAAAAATAAATTGAATTAACCACAAAAGGCATAGTTTATGTTCGTGAAACATTTTTACGTTTCATTATTTTATGCTTTTGAATATGTCAAAATAGTTCATATTGAACCATACAAACCAGTAAGATGCAACAAAAGTGGATCAGTAAAATATAAACAATGGACGGAAATATCATTTGTGAAAGCTACATGATGGACGAGCAGTAATACTAAATTTATGCCATTATTTTGATCTCGCACTTACGGTCATTTTTTCGCTTATGCTTCAAAGTTTGAGACCATTCCATTTGCTCAAGTTGCTTGTCTGGGGAGGAAATAAGAGCCTGAAATAAATAAATGTCTGCCCAATGAAGGCTTACGATAATACCAGTAATGCCCTATACGCACTCACAGAGCCTACTAATAGCCTGCTTTATCTTAATCGATGACATTTATGTAATTTATTTAGGGTTGATAAAAAGCTACTCGGGGCGAACGTTCGTAGAGCATTTCAATGTCATTGTATGGTACATTTACCAGTTGACGGAAGCGATTCCTATAATAGGGATTCCTAACTGTATTTCAGTGCATCATCTATTTATATTATACATGGTAATAAATCAAGCGTAGTTTTAAAAGACAAGTGTCTAGTCAAGATCAATGAATATTCAATTTTGTCTGCATGATTCCACAGGAAAGTCGATTATTCAAATTAAATATTACGCTGTTACTATAAATACATCCTGAATAATATTTCATCTCACATTTTCTTTGTACGTTTTTCTTAGTAAAATTGTCTTGAAATTAAATCGGCGATAGCGTCGAACTTACAATTCTCAGGAGACTCGGATACTCTGAAGGGATTTGACGTGGTTTTTAGAATTGTGTATGACGTACATCGTGATAGGTAGTTTTGAAATATGAAATACAGTAAAACCTCGCTAATGCGACCACCTGAAGTAGATATAATCATTTCTTATATTTATATTCCATTGTATTTCTCATATTTCAACGGTTCCGGTATTGAAATGAACGTTCATGGGAAAATGCAACTTTCTTTTTAGAATAAGGTTATATAAGGACGTTGCAGGGCGAATGTAAATATTAATATATGAATAAGATTTTACAATGAAAATGATACTTTTCTTTTCTAAGATTTAATAATGACTGATCCGTCAATAATCAACGCAAAACGTGTTAATTATCTATCAAACTACAATTTAAACTATTTCGGTAGTTGATTCATTTCTTAAATTCTCAGTATTGAAAAGCTTTGGCCAAACTCATTATTTAGTTGTTTTAAGTATTATTATTTCATTGTTTGATAGGGTGTCTGAAATCATACTTATGTCTGTAGTAATTCCAAGAGCAATATGCTGAACTAAACCTTTGAATGATTGCATGATTTTATTAATATAATGCCAATCAGTGTATATTTTCATGTAAAAATAATTCATTTGTCTGCGTTTATATATCTTCATTGAAAGGGTTAGTGCAACATATAAGTATCATGATCACTCATATTCTAAGCATTTTTGTTTCACATTAGATTTTAACAAAACCAGCATGGCTTTTCTGGCCCGCTTTGATGTTTACATCAATGCTTTTCTTGTAGTGTAACTCTAGTCACAATATGATGGCAAGCACATTGTAAAGATGCACTTGTCTTATCTCAAACTTTTAGAAGCCCTATTAATGTACCCTAGGTTTTAGCAACCTTCTCCGGAAAATAATTACATTACTGATGTTTTTATGTATTGTTATGTCAGTTGTAGTTTTGTCAGTTATAGTTTTGTCAGTTATAGTTTTGAATATATGTTTATTGTGTATACAATGTATACACTTCCTCATGGGCCGATGGCCTTATGGATTTGAATAAAGTATATATATATATATAATTATGGGTGCTAGATGCAGGTGGTAGCTTAATTCAGGAAGAATTTTATGCAGAACGCTAATATAGGAGCTTTCTGCATTTCTTTCGTCCTGCATTAAGCAGCCATCTGCTTATAAAGACAGCTATGGTTATTCTTTAAGTGGTCGCATTAGAGGGGTTCCACTGTATTGCTATTGGAAATAATAAGACGGGGCTATGTCGCGAATTAGTGTTAAACTGTTCTTTGAAATATACATGTTTGCTAATCATTTGCAAATGACTTTAATAACATTGAACTCTGAACCCCTTTCAAGGCAATGTAATTTGTTGTTTCCATGTAAGCTATCTCCATGCAACCTATCTGTTAATCATATATTGTCACAACATGACTAATGTCTTTCCCATCTAAACTTATTAAGCAAAATCGGATTTTCTATGTTAACCCTTCGCTTGCTGAATTTTAAAAATACATTTCTGCTTCTTTACTCATGTCCTGTTGTATAATTACATATATCTTCACTGTGTACAAGTAGTTCGCTGTGCAATCACTGCTGTGGAGTGCACTGGTTGCACAATCAACTTGTAAATAGTGCAGACCCTGATGAGACAGCTCCTGCAGGAGTTGTCTCATCTGGGTCTTCACTATTTACAGGTAGGTATATTGACGTGAATAGCAAGCGAAGGGTTAAGTAATGTGGTTTTAACATTTAATCGAGGCGCATCCCCAAATGCAAATTCGGGCGTTGTCTCTATTAAATAGTATACACTAAATGTCTTTCCTCACTAAATAAATTGATGGCAGACACATTTTCTGATCCTGATCAAAGACCTCAGATGCTTTTTATCTATGCTTTGGCTCTACAGAAGCAACGTATTTATACAATTAACCCTTTCGGCCCCAAATTTCTACTTATCGTCTGCAAACCACTTTTGTGAAATATTTTGATGAAATAAGGAAATGAGATAAATAACCACAAAGTTCAAAGAAATAAAGCAAAGATATAGAAATAGAGTTTGTGACAAAAAGTGAAGTCCCTGAAAGGCGGCCTCTGATCTGGGACTGCACTATTTGTCGTGGTGCAGTTTGCGACATTGGCGGTGAAAGGGTTAAATCATGTCAACCTAAATAAAGTTACTAAGCGGAAACTACGAGTTTGATGCCGACCCGAGGAATGATATTAACCACTCTAATAAATAGGTTACCCTTTTAATATAAGAAATTGTAAATGATGTAAAACGAACTGTTGACGAGTAATATTATCCACTTTGGTATAAATTGTGAAAACAATAAACAATAGTACTATATACTTCTAATTGAGTATAAGGAAAGTAAATATATTGATCCTGTTTTCCAGTTTAACAAGTATATTTTATTGTCTGCGTCCAATTGTCAAGTGTAATCACATAGCTATGGTGTAGCACACCGTCTCTATTTGAATGAATACATATGCTTACAGTCACGCAGTCGCTCACGCACATCACGCTCGCACATGCGCACACACGCGTACACATAAACATAAACACACACACACACATACGTATCTACTGACCCCATTCATCTGTTGATCGCAAGATACTGTGCCATCTATATAGTATAATTATACTACTACCAGCGGTTTTCAGTATTAGCCAAAATAGTGATACGTAAACAGTTAGCAGAATCATTGATGAAAGTACAATTGTACCATGGAATCTATCAAAGTATACACGAGGCATGTATGTAAAATATCGGCAAAATTATTATCGAGGATTACAATTAATATAGGGGAAAACGTTTTATTTATATAAGCGTCGTGTCTGTATTTGTCATAAGTAAATTCAGTAAATTTAACAGTGAGACCATGCACTTCCGGGTTACTGTAATTTGTAAAACATCGAGCAATGTTGATAACAGTCATACGTATTTTCACTCGAATTCGTGTTCATATATTTTCAAGCAGAATATTGTTTTTATCAATATTAGATTCAAATTTATTTACGCCTGTTTTAGGTACTCTTTAATCTCACCACAATACATCGTGTGTTAAGGATTTGGGAGGTATCTGAATCCGACGGTGACACTGTAATTAACCCCCTGAATGCGAGACACGCATGAACTGGCATATGCAAATAGTATAGATCCAGATCAGCGGGATCCGAGAGGAGTCCACTGATCTGTACCTTCACTGGTGTCATTCAAAATCACCTGGCAATTGTAAGCCTGTCATACTGAATACACTCTAGAGATGAACTTTTATTTCATATACATGTATACGCCGTTTTACACTTTTAAAACAGAGCAGACCTAAAGTAGGCGGCTCCTGTAGGAGCCGTGTGATCAGGGTCTGCCCTGTTTACTTCTAATATAATACAGATCTGATTCTACAGTACAGTTTCTGTCATGAACATTTATTTTAGTAACGGGTTAAACACATTAACTATGCTTTCCGGAGACTAGAGACTAATTCGTTTGTTAAAGATGTATGCTGCGCAAATTTCCGCAACTTTTGCATTTCGAACTGATTTCAGAATTGTAATCTATGTACATTAACACTTATTTAACGCTAAACAGCACGGTCAGTAAGTGGCTGTTTGTGTCGAAAAACTAGAAAAATGGAAAACGGAAACCAACGGAACAGCATTCGCCATTGGCCGGAAATCGTCGTAAGATTCAATGTTTTACATACCGGAAATAATCATTCGATGTACCTGTACGAGTTAGCTCCCTTTGACCGCTATATTTGATTGACACCATTGAACGGTATATTTAGCTTATTTGCATGTAAGATATATGTGGTAAGATGGGCATATTGCCTTATTTTCCTGAATAAAATCTATTATGTAGGCCAACAACCAGTGCCAACCATTGTACATGTGGTAACAACCTAATTAATATTCAAAGCGTTGTTCCGAAATAGAATCGGAGTCATTCAGAACTTGGCCGAAGATGCCCGCTGATTTCCGTACAAAATCTCCGTTAATAAAAAGGAGGCTCCTTTTAAAGAATTTAGCAGTATTCGGATAGCGATAATATTTAGCTGAACAAATATATCCTGTCGGAAAATAAATGGGTTGTCAGCATTATTTTCATTGTATGTATACCTGTACAGCTTCTGGTGTTGATTGGTTAATACGAAAAAATGCGCATAATACATCTTTAACTATATACAACTGGCCTGGGATAATCGGCAAACGATAAGTGTTCTTACTTGCCACTCAGATATAGTCATGGAAGCCAAATAAGTGTACCGATGGTCTTTTGACATTTTGCGTTTGAGGTCAGAGTTACTGGAGTTGAACAAGGCGTCAGTTGTTCGCGAGAAATCTCGTTTACATATAAATAGGTAGTTATATAGTAAACAGTCGTTTCATCAAAAAACCCTCACTTGCTGAACTGTCCATCATTGTTTATCTGCAGTCCGTGCCGTATGGAAGGGTAATCATTTACGAGAGGGTTTTGAATGACAAACAGTACAAACCTTGATTAGGGTCTGTACTGTTTGCTAATGAATGCTGGTTCACCCGCTTCCTGCATTCAGATTTTTACTTAGAAGCCTTTTGACATCTTTGCAAACAGGTTAGATCAATATTAGACGACTGGTGTAGGAACTGTCGGGTTAAGTTCTGCTCTGTTTCATATGCCATTAGAATAATTGTCACATTAATGCTCATGATGCAATTATTTCTTAAATGAACATTCATGGAGTAAAGGATTAACCCTTTACCCCATTGATATTCATGTAGGATAATGGCACCATGAATATTAATTAGATTAATTGTTATAATAGCACATGGACACAGGGTTGTTTGGCCATGGCAGAAACTGTAGAACCATATCTATATCATACCATAAGCAACCACAGCAGACCCTGATCAAACGGCTCCTACAGGAGCCGTATTATCTTGGTCTAATCTTCGTATAAAGGCAACATGCTACTGATGTTTACTTACAAAGTAGCTGCTATAGATAGGTCCTACCATTAAGCAGCACAATCTTTATGGATATCACAGTATAGATAAATATCACTGTATGTCTTACGACAACAAACCAGCTCTATTGTTTTCAAGTTAATAAAGAAAAAAAAACTTCAGATGTCGGACAATGTCTTCGTTTATCGACTCAACACACGAAAACCAATTACATACTAAACATTTTGGAAAACTGGATACCAATTCAATTTCAGTTGATAACCCTCGTACAGTAATGGGGGTTTACGGCTGTGTAACCAAGTTAACTTATTTACATACCAATTCTCATGTAAGATGGTTATCAACTCCCAAGACGAAGTGACTTGCAGCACGATTGCCTTTTGAAGAGACAGTGTTGAATAAAAACAACTGTCGTCCGAGGCCATAACAATGCCGCCTTGAACTTTATAAGTAGAGTTTGTTTAAAGCGGCCATTACAAAGAGGTCTAATTATGGATCTGCAATAGCTTAATACAGGTCAAAAGTATTACAGAAAGCTCCTTTATGATCTTTCTCTAATACTTTTGCCCCGCATTAAGCAACCACATGCCTTTAAACACTCCTATATCCGATGAATGAATGACCATTTAAGACAGCTTCTATTGTGTTACTTGACCCTTTAACTGCCATATTATTCAAGGAAAACCTCGTACCCAATTTTTCACGTTGAGGGGGAACAGCAAACAAACTGTTAGCTGATATCAGCCATTGGCATCGACGAGTTCAGCAAACACTGAAGATCCTGATCAGAAGGATCCTTCGGGAACCCTCTGATCTGGGTCTACACATCATAACATTTGTTATTTTAAGGGACGCTGGGTACCAGTGGGTTAGTTATGATTGTTTTTAACATTTGTTTTACTTTGTAAAATTTCGCATGTCAGTGTGTTATTTGGTATCTAATATTAACCCTTCGCTTGCTATTCACGTCAATATACCTACCTGTAAATAGTGAAGACCCAGATGAGACAGCTCCTGCAGGAGCTGTCTCATCAGGGTCTGCACTATTTACAAATTGATTGTGCAACCAATGCACTCCACAGCAGTGATTGCACAGCGAAATACTTGTACAGAGTGAAGATATATGTAATTATACAACAGGGCATGGGTAAAGAAGGAGAAATGTATTTTAAAATTCAGCAAGCGAAGGGTTAACACGTTGCATGGTAATCTTGACCTGGCTGGCATGTGCAAACAGCTTGGAAAAGACTGTTTGGCAATCGGTTAAAGAATTGTTTATATCTTAAAACGAATCAGAAGAAAGTTAGAATCGCAACAAAGCGGATTTTAAGCCTTTTCATGCTAAGCGCGATCGGACTAGCATTTGAAAACACCGTGGATCGAAATGAGGTGTCGGTTAAATCGGCGCCCCATCAGTATCCCAAATGTTTGGTCAATCGTTTTTCAAACACTTGTACAAATTAAATGTAGGTACAAATGCAAACGTTCAGAATTTTGGCAGACATATTTAAGTAGACATGTGCACTTAATGTTTAGGCCAACATGATAACGGTTAATACGCCCATTGTGTTTTTCTATTTGGATTGCTCTAAATCATTCCATTGTACACTTGAAAAGTCGTTAGGAATGAATTCTGTTGTGTGCAGATTCCTTAATTGGTTTTCTTGTGTTCAAACACCAGAAGACGTGATCCATAGTGCATGTCCATTGTAAATCATCCGAAGGCCAAGACCTTGACATGCATTGCGTGCTAGTCATTACATCGTGTCAATCTGAATGTGATCTGAATTTAATCTATGACGCTGTTGTTGTTCAACTTGAATCCATTTTACACGAACCTCATTTTAAGTTTTATCACAGACTTTACCTTTTGTTTGTTTAACATGCTTTCAGTCCGTGAAACGAGTCACCAATGTCTTTTGCAGAAAGTGTAGACCAGATAAGAGGGTCACCAGGGTCCGCAATGTGTGTCATGTTAGACTGTTTTGGCGCCAAATTTAAAAGCGTCGTCTGCAATAATAATTTCATATTAAATATAATTCTAAACTAAATAATAAAGGTATATTAGTACAACATTTGTTTTTAAAAACCTGTATGCTTGGGCTAAAAAATTACAGAAAACAGTGAAGTCCCAGGTTAGATGCCGCCTTGAAAAGGCGGCATCTGACCTGGGACTGCATTGTTTTCAATGGGGTTAACAGGCGACATTGGCGCCGAGAGAGTTAAAAGAATCCCTTAAATATTCACAGTCAGTTTGAAATATTCAACGTTGAAAGGATTAAGGTTGCATGCTTGACTAGCGATTACAACACGATCATTATTGGGTTGTACTTTCATTTAATTCTACTACTTATGAACGAAACATAGTGCTCCGAAATAACATCATTATGGTTCATTATATAACCTGGTAATTTAATGAATGCAGAGAGCCAAACACTTTACAACGCCATGACTGTGACCAATCAATGATGACTTTCTTTACCAACCCGTCATCGATCAGTCAAAAGTAGTGTTTCTTTGCTCAACATACAGATTTAAAGAGCAAGTGTTCCGGAAGACAAAATATACACAGCGAGCTTTCCGTCAAATATACTGGAAAGAGGTCCTCGTATTAAAAGCTACATGTATATCAAATTCAGAGCTGGATATGTGCAATCTGTAATTTTCTTCTCTCCGTAGTCAAAATGCTGAGCTTTTATTTGTGTTTTAAACCGGATTTCAGATTGTGTGCGATTAAGAAATATTCAATTCTATTTGCAATTCTTTCTGTTTCAATCGGAAATTGCATACTGGGGAAACGGGTTGCTGCACAGGACAGTGCGTGCTGAAACGATTAGGTAATATTGGGCTTTACGTAGGCTATAGGAAGCGGCCTGACTCACTGACTCCAGAAACAGGATCTGATAAAACTGAAAGCGCTGAATTATGTTTCTTTGTATAGAATAAAAGAAGGTAATGTTTTGAACTTCTATTTGCAATATATTCCCACTTCAGGTCGTCATAATTTTGGTTACACTTAAGTTCCTGTATTGCAATATTTAAGTATTATTTGATTCTTCTTGAGTGCAGTTACTCTACTCAAGACGGTGTCATCATATTCAAGAAAAGGTCTAAAAAGGCTGAGAATTGAAACTGTCTCACAAATCCTAATCTTTGCCAACCGTTACAGTAAAAACCCTCTAAACCGGTATTTTAGTAGAGAATAATTTAGATACTTTAGGCATGTCGCTGCTTAATGCAGGTTGAAAGTCATGCAGAAAGCTCCAACCTGCCATAAGTTTCTATCTGTCTCCATTACCAATATTTATATTACATTGAACGACTGGTTTAGAGTTTTTCCTTATTTATAATTGAAATGATGTTGTAATTCCATTTGTCATACTTTCTTACGATCAATCCTAGATGTTTATGTAAATATTGCTCATAGCCATATTTAGATGTGGAGGCGAGTTTCTCTTTCTCAGTTTTTAAGTGTTTCGTTTTTGATGGATTAATACCTTCAGGGCCATGAAGACTGGTCTGTGATATCATATACAAACAGTTTGAAACCAGATGAGACACCGAGTAACTCGGCGTCTCTTCAGGATCCAAACAGTTTTGCACGCTGTTTATCTTGTATAAAGTAATTGAACAAATATCCACTTTAAAACTTGAAGCAAATGAAAATGTATCTGAAAGAGACTGTAATGCTGACACCGAAAGGGTCAAAGTGATCTATCAATGCTTGTCAATTCTTTCTATGTCAGATTTTTGTCTGGAATTTAAACAATCAATTTCAAACCATCAACATAAGCTGGACGTTTTTCTTTTGATCTGATATTGTTAACTATATCTTTTATATAGGCTAAGAATATAATATGATCCGATGCTTACTCCTGTATAACGTCTGTACCCTTTAACCCTTCTCTTGCTGAATTCTAAAACACATTACTCCTCCTTTACCCATGCCCTGTTGTATAATTACATATATCTTCACTGTGTACAAGTATATCGCTGTGAAATCACTGCTCTAGAGTTCATTGGTTGCACAATCAACTTGTAAATAGTGCAGACCCTGATGAGACAGCTCCTGTAGGAGCTGTCTCATCTGGGTCTTCACTATTTACAGGTAGGTAAATTGACGTGAACAGCAAGCGAAGGGTTAATTTATAGTTGACAATCTGTATAACTGAACCAGTACTATGTTTACAATTGATTCCTCCAAAATAGTTTGCACAAACAGGGGCATCTTCCCTGTTCCTTCAGCTTAAAGTGAAATAGTTCCACATTTTTTGTTTTGATTTTCAATACTTAATCCTTTCTACACGTTGGACCGACTTGTTATACCCTTTGCAAATAACACGACGTTTGATTAGGATATAAACTGCTCAAGGTGCGGACATTTTTTCTGCAAAGAAGTTGAAGTAAAATGTTCGATTGTAAGTCTTGCCATGTGTGCAGATGAGTGTTTAGAAAGGGCCGCCACTTTATACGCGTATAGTCGCATTGACCTCTTGTGGTTAGGTACAGTAAAACCCCGCTAATGCGACCACCAAAAAGGGACATAATTCTGGGTGGCAGAGGCAGGTGGTAGCTTAATGCAGGACGAAAGTTATGCAGAAAGCTCCTCTAGGAGCTTTCTGCATAACTTTCGTCCTGCATTAAGCAACCACCTGCTTTAGACGACATCAGTGACTGTTTATTAAGTGGCCGCATTAGCGGGGTTTCACTGTATATATACATATGTTTTATTTTAAGCATGGATCACTTCAAAGAAAATTGGCTCAATATTCATACTACATTTCCAGCGTTTGATTAATTTCAGAGGGATACTATATGGCACTCTCAAAACATGTGCACATTTGCGAAAATACCACTTTCAAGTAACCTATAAACTAGTGAGCATTCGTTTCATGGAGACGCTATTGGTCTGATGTAGTGCTAATCGGTACTCCTCGTCTAATCCCGGCAAGGTCAATCAGTTTTGGTGACCATGATCGGCGAGAGGTTCCGATCGATGTGAGGCAAACGACTGGCCAATTGGTTCCGGTGTAACGAAGTAAAGTGACCCCCATAGAATACTGACCCCCCGGTCACTATTCTTCAGAAAATGCGACCCCCTTTCTGAAAAATATCGACTCCCCTCTGAAAAATAGTGACCCCCTCCGCGATATCTATAAAATATTGACCCCCGCCCCAACTATTACTAACAAATTAGTTACCATTGCAAATAACCTAACATTGTTGCGGCTGCAGTTTTGTTGTTGTTGTTGTTGCTGCAGCATCGGGTGGGTGGGTATGTTTGTGTGTGGTGTGTGGTAGCGTGGGGGGGGGGGGGGGGGGTAAACGGAATTTAACGGAAACACTTTATTATTTAGATACTGTCAATATTTTGAAAAATGTTGACACTAGCAGAAAAGTGACAGAGGGTGTGAAAGAAGTAGTTGTATTAGTAGAAGTAGTGGTAAAATAACTTATTTTAAGGGGACATTTACAATGCATTTTGAGTATAACAACCTTTTCTGTGCGATCTAATAAATGGTTCTATACTTCTAACAGCGACCGACCTTACTTGTCAAATCATGTTTTTAAATCTTTACAGTAAGTAAACTCTTCTCTTTGTAAAGGCAAATACTACTATTTGTGTATTTTATTTTGTACCCTTGAGTAATAATTCGCAATATAAACGAACACAAATGCAAATTAAGTTCAATTGAATATACATTTTGTAAAAGGATAAAAGTTGACGATTAATCTCAGTCTGATTGGCAAACTGTTTTGAAACTCAACAGGTGCTGATATTTTCGATGTCATACATTTGACTTACTAGGCAGCCACAAATAGGTGACGAACACACAAGGAAAACTATTTTCTCTAGGTTATGTTATGAATAGAATATAAGACTCGTGTTCGTGATTTATTAGATCTATTAAACTCGTCCTTTTAGACAAAATTAAACACGCACCAAATCCTTGATGTGTGGTTTTCTACAAAGCTCGTTTAAAATTGAAGTAAAAACATTATGAACAACTAATCTAATGTTTATTATCTGCAGAGGAAAATGGCCTGTTGCAAATGTACACACTATATTTCTATGGTATATGTCACACGTGCTTGACCTTTTATATAAGAAAATCAACAGCATCTCTTCGACAATAATTGACAAAATTCTCTATAAATGGAATTGTATTCCGATGTTGTGTAGGGGTGTGTGAATGTGTGGGTGCGTGCGGAAGGATGTTTATTTATAAGTGATTGTGTACGTGCATGTGCGTGTGTGTGTGCATGCGCGCGCGTGTGCGTGCCTGCTTGCGTGAGTGTGTGTATTATTCTGTACGAACAATGATTACAAGTCGTATTACTTGGCGTCCATTGCGCGCATTGGTCATGGTATATTAAACGGGGCTCAAAATGATATTACTAGGGGTCACACATCTGTAACAATTATGACCAAGGTTAAATTTATTTTTTCGAAATACGTGAAACCCTTTCTGTAAAGTATACATGAGGCAAATTAAAGTTGCTGGTGTTGTACAAAATATCACGAAGGTGGGCCAAAGCATTATTACCGGGGATCACTATTGTTTAAAAAATACTGACCGGGGTTCGATATTCTTCAGAAAAAAATGACATCCATCCTTTCTACAACATACTTGAGTTCAATTAGCATTGGGCGCATTGGTCATTATATAATATACGGGGCTAAACATACTCTATGAAAGGGGGTCACTACATCTGTAAGAATTATAACCAAGGTTAAATATTTTTCGAGTAAAGTTAAACCCTTTCCTTAAATTATACTGGAGATAGATTTGAGTTTCAAGGAGTTGTTTAACATATCATGAATATGTGTTAAAGCACTATGACCGGGGGTCGCTATTTTTTAAAAAATACTGACCGGGGGTCAGTATTCTTCAGAAAATGTGACCCCCTATGTACAAAATGCTTGGGTTCAATTAACATTGTGCGTATTAGTATAGTATAATAAACACGGTCAAAATGCAATGACTGGGGTCACTACATCTACAAGAATTATGACAAAGGAAAAGGTATTGTTCGATTAACTAACATGAACCCCCTTTTTACAAAATAAATAAATACTAGAGTTGTTTAACATATCATCAACGTGAATCATAGAGTTAATATCGGGTTCGCTATTTTTGATAATATACTGGCCGGGGTCGATATTCTTCAGAAAATATGACCCACTATGTACAAAATACTTATGGGTCACTACATCTGTAAGAATTATGACCAAGGTTAAATAAAAATCGAGTAAAGTTGAACCCTTTCTTAAATTATACTGGAGGTAAATTAAATGAAAAAGTAGTAAAGTCAAGCAGGAAAAGCCACACACATAACTTCGCGGGAGCTGTTCAACATATCATGAACGTGTGTCAAAGCACAGTGACCGGGGTAATAAAACAAAAATTGTGTCTGTATTTGTGTGTCTATGTGAGTATGAATGTGCGCACGTGCTAGTATGTTGATAGTATGTGTATGCGTGTAGTTTGTATGGGAGGGGCGCATGCGTGTGCGCGCATGTGTACATGTATGAAGTAATACATCAGATATTCTAGATGATAGTACAACGACTTAGAAATTTTTATTACAAAACTGGTTATGATGCGAAAACATTATTACAATTGGTGGTCAACCTGAATTGTAATAACAACCTGAAGTGTAATAAAATAATTTTGTGTCTGTATTTGTGTGTCTATGTGATTATGAATGTGCGCACGTGCTAGTATATTGATAGTATGTGTATGCGTGTAGTTTGTATGGGAGGGGCGCATGCGTGTGCGCGCATGTGTACATGTATGAAGTAATACATCAGATATTCTAGATGATAGTACAACGACTTAGAAATTTTTATGATGCGAAAACATTATTACAATTGGTGGTCAACCTGAATTGTAATAACAACCTGAAGTGTAATAAAATAATTTTGTGACTGTATTTGTGTGTCTAAGTGAGTATGAATGTGCGCACGTGCTAGTATGTTGATAGTATGTGTATGCGTGTAGTTTGTATGGGAGGGGCGCATGCGTGTGCGCGCATGTGTACATGTATGAAGTAATACATCAGATATTCTAGATGATAGTACAACGACTTAGAATTTTTTATTACAAAACTGGTTATGATGCGAAAACATTATTACAATTGGTGGTCAACCTGAATTGTAATAACAACCTGAAGTGTAATAAAATATTTTTGTGTCTGTATTTGTGTGTCTATGTGAGTATGAATGTGCGCACGTGCTAGTATGTTGATAGTATGTGTATGCGTGTAGTTTGTATGGGAGGGGCGCATGCGTGTGCGCGCATGTGTACATGTATGAAGTAATACATCAGATATTCTAGATGATAGTACAACGACTTAGAAATTTTTATTACAAAACTGGTTATGATGCGACAACATTATTACAATTGGTGGTCAACCTGAATTGTAATAACAACCTGAAGTGTAATAAAATAATTTTGTGTCTGTATTTGTGTGTCTATGTGAGTATGAATGTGCGCACGTGCTAGTATGTTGATAGTATGTGTATGCGTGTAGTTTGTATGGGAGGGGCGCATGCGTGTGCGCGCATGTGTACATGTACGAAGTAATACATCAGATATTCTAGATGATAGTACAACGACTTAGAAATTTTTATTACAAAACTGGTTATGATGCGAAAACATTATTACAATTGGTGGTCAACCTGAATTGTAATAACAACCTGAAGTGTAATAAAATAATTTTGTGTCTGTATTTGTGTGTCTATGTGATTATGAATGTGCGCACGTGCTAGTATATTGATAGTATGTGTATGCGTGTAGTTTGTATGGGAGGGGCGCATGCGTGTGCGCGCATGTGTACATGTATGAAGTAATACATCAGATATTCTAGATGATAGTACAACGACTTAGAAATTTTTATGATGCGAAAACATTATTACAATTGGTGGTCAACCTGAATTGTAATAACAACCTGAAGTGTAATAAAATAATTTTGTGACTGTATTTGTGTGTCTAAGTGAGTATGAATGTGCGCACGTGCTAGTATGTTGATAGTATGTGTATGCGTGTAGTTTGTATGGGAGGGGCGCATGCGTGTGCGCGCATGTGTACATGTATGAAGTAATACATCAGATATTCTAGATGATAGTACAACGACTTAGAATTTTTTATTACAAAACTGGTTATGATGCGAAAACATTATTACAATTGGTGGTCAACCTGAATTGTAATAACAACCTGAAGTGTAATAAAATATTTTTGTGTCTGTATTTGTGTGTCTATGTGAGTATGAATGTGCGCACGTGCTAGTATGTTGATAGTATGTGTATGCGTGTAGTTTGTATGGGAGGGGCGCATGCGTGTGCGCGCATGTGTACATGTATGAAGTAATACATCAGATATTCTAGATGATAGTACAACGACTTAGAATTTTTTATTACAAAACTGGTTATGATGCGAAAACATTATTACAATTGGTGGTCAACCTGAATTGTAATAACAACCTGAAGTGTAATAAAATATTTTTGTGTCTGTATTTGTGTGTCTATGTGAGTATGAATGTGCGCACGTGCTAGTATGTTGATAGTATGTGTATGCGTGTAGTTTGTATGGGAGGGGCGCATGCGTGTGCGCGCATGTGTACATGTATGAAGTAATACATCAGATATTCTAGATGATGGTACAACGACTTAGAAATTTTTATTACAAAACTGGTTATGATGCGAAAACAGTATTACAATTGGTGGTCAACCTGAATTGTAATAACAACCTGAAGTGTAATAAAATAATTTTGTGTCTGTATTTGTGTGTCTATGTGAGTATGAATGTGCGCACGTGCTAGTATGTTGATAGTATGTATATGCGTGTAGTTTGTATGGGAGGGGCGCATGCGTGTGCGCGCATGTGTACATGTATGAAGTAATACATCATATATTCTAGATGATAGTACAACGACTTAGAATTTTTTATTACAAAACTGGTTATGATGCGAAAACATTATTACAATTGGTGGTCAACCTGAATTGTAATAACAACCTGAAGTGTAATAAAATAATTTTGTGACTGTATTTGTGTGTCTATGTGAGTATGAATGTGCGCACGTGCTAGTATGTTGATAGTATGTGTATGCGTGTAGTTTGTATGGGAGGGTGTAACATAACACTTATGTTACGGGCTAAAGGTTAAATGGTTATTGACTACATGATACATGTAGAGTGTACATGTATATATTTATCAATATGTCAAGAATACACATGAGATAGTACACCTGTCAGATATATGTCTAGACATTACATAGGCATTGGATATATATATAGGGGAGAGAGTAGGAGCTAGGAAGAGAATGAAAGGGAGACTTAGAGAAGAGACTTGGGTAGACATAGTCATGTATGTTAGAAAGGAATCATGATTTGAAGAAATAAATATGTAGAAACGTATAGAGACTAAGTTGTTCATTACGCCACACGGGCGTTTATGGTGCCACGTGACCAAGGATTCTGGATCCGTCGCGGAAAAATGTCGGAGTACGGGTAAGTCATTTCACTTTGTGGCTTGTGGTGTTGTTTTGATCTGTAATAATGGCGGAAATTAGTTTGACTCAGACTTTGGAAAATTTAACAAATCAATTAGAAAATGTATCAGCACAAAATATAAACTTCACTTTTGATGGAAAAACTAAAGAATTTGAATCATGGATAAGAACTATAGAAAAATTTGTGTTAGTTAACAATATTTCAGAAACAAAGAAAAATTTAATTGCTTTAAGATCCAGTACAGGGATTGTTTCAGAATTCATACAAAAACGTTTACAAAGTAATCAATATTTAAGTTGGCAACAGTTGAAAAATGAGTTAGAAAATCTTTTTGGAGAAGTAACAGATAGATATCATAATTTTTCACTACTAAGCAATATTAAACAACAAAGAGGTGAAAATGTACAGATTTTTGCAGAGAGAATACAAATTTTGGCAAAAAGTGCTTATGAAAATTTTGAGCAAAAGACAGAAGTAATTGAACAACAATTAATTTGGTTTTTCACAGAGGGGTTAATTAATGGGGAAATTCGGGAATATTTGATAAGGGAGAATCCTATAAGTTTTCAAAATGCAATAGAAATAGCTGTAAGCGAACAGAATATCGGAGAAAAAATTAGATTAAGATCTAGGGGAAAAGTTAGCAAAAGAGAGAGTGTACGATCTAAACGGAAACGGAAACGAGAGAAAAGAAAATTGTCAATCAATAATGTCAAATCGGAAACGGTACACGTAAACAAAGAATATACGCATGCGCGTAGGGTCAAAACACGATGTTGGTTTTGTGGTCAGGTCGGTCACGTGAAATTTGAGTGTAAACAGTTCAGACAGTTGATGAACAGGCCGAAAAGTAGACATTCGGAAAACTCGGACGTTTCCGTCATAACGAGATCGGTGCTCGGAAACAAAATAATGTAGGATCATACAATGTTACTGCAAATAAGGATATTCCAAATTCCTGTCTCATCAAAATAGGAAACAAACAGGTTAGAAGTTTGATAGATACAGGAGCCTCAGTGAGTATATTACATAAAATAATTTTTGATTCAATTAAGCCTAAAATACCACTGTCTAAAACACACATTACACTAGAGTCGGCTTCAGGTGATAATTTACAGGTTGTAGGGTGTGCGAATTTGAAAATTAAAGTAAGCAAGCTATGTTTAGATCACACATTTGTAATTGTCAATAACCTAAACAGAAATTGTATTATAGGAAGAGATTTTTTAGCTGCAAATAGCTGTAGAATTTATTTTGATCTAAACTGTATTAGAATTAAAGATGAATATGTTCCGTTAGAAGATGACAGATGTATAGCATCAATAATTAGACTAAATAAGACTACAATTCTCAAACCACAAACTATAAATCAAGTTCAAGGAAAACTTAAAGCTAATCCTAGTATAGAAAATAATTGTGACTATGAAGTTTGTTCAATGGAAAAAGGGTATATTTCAGAAGAACCTAACTTACAAATAGCTCCCGCTTTGGTACATTTAAGAAAAAATAGAATTGTTCCGATAATTATCGCAAATGAGTCAGGCAAAACAATTAAATTAAAAAGAGGCTGCATAATCGCTAAGGTTCAAGCTAATCAGGAGAATATGATAGAGTCGGTTTTCAATAAGGAAAATGAAGAGTGTTTAACTATTCACAAACCGATTTCAAATAGTCTGTCTGATATAAATACACCAAAGCAACATTATGCAAAAGTACAACAGCTCATACAGAAAAACGAAGAGATATTCTCGAAGTCTGAATATGATATAGGTAAAGTTCCGAATGTTAAAGTCAACATTCCTACAGGCGATCATTTACCGATTAAGCAGAGACCTTATAGAATGCCGTTTGTGCAGAGACAAGTATTGAAAGAAAAGCTTGATAAAATGTTAGAGGCTGATATTATTAGAAAGAGTAGTAGTCCTTGGAGTTCCCCCTGTTTACTAGTTTCAAAACCAGATGGTTCAAAAAGGTTATGCATTGACTTCAGAGCAATAAACAGGATAATCCAACCCACTAGTTTTCCTTTACCACAGATTGATGATATTTTAAGCTTACTAAATGGAGCTAAATATTTTACGACACTAGATTTAAGTCAGGGATATCACCAAATAGAATTGGATGAAAACAGTAAATCAAAAACTGCGTTTACTACCAGTAATCTAGGGCTTTTTGAATTCAATAGATTAGCTATGGGAATAAACTTAGCCGCAGGGACATTTGCACAAGTAAAGTAATTTTGCAGATTTTAGAAGGCTTAGAAGTTTGTAGTGTAGCTTATCTCGATGATATTCTGATATTCAGTTCCACATTAGAAGATCATCTAAAGCACATACAACTAGTTTTTGATAGACTGAAGCAAAATAATCTTAAATTAAAACTTAAGAAGTGTCACTTTATAAAAAACAGTACTACATACCTAGGACACATAATCTCAGAGGAAGGAATTAGACCAGACCCGAAAAAGGTTGAAGCTTTAAAAGACTTTCAAATTCCGAAAAATGTAAAAGGAGTTAGGTCATTTCTTGGAATGTCGGGATATTATAGAAAATTCATTCCAAATTACGCTGAGATAGCTTTACCTTTAACGCGGCTAACACAGAAAAGTGTACCGTTTGAGTGGTCAAAAGAATGTGAAACCAGTTTTAACGAAATCATACGTCAGCTACAATTATTACCCACATTATCACATCCTGATATCAATGCAGAATACATACTATACACGGACAGTTCAGATTTTGCTCTAGGTGCAGTATTAGCACAATCAAAAACAGGTAAAGTTGAGGAGGAGGTCCCAATTCACTTCATAAGCCAAAAGTTAAACAGATCGCAAAGAAAATACAGTACTATTTTAAAAGAAACACTTGCTATTAGTTTTGCGCTGAAGAAGTTAGATTGTTACTTAAGTGGTGCCAAAGTAAAAATCAGAACTGATCACCGTCCGTTGATTTATCTACTAAAATCAAAATTCGACAATAAACTATTGGAGAGATATGCACTAGAAATATCATGCTATGACTGCACAATAGAATATATTCCAGGGGTCTCTAATGTTGTAGCGGACATGCTTTCAAGGAATATTAAGGGTACAAATTCAGTCAGCGATGACAGTTGTCAGGACAGTTGTCATGACGACAACGGCGTAGACCACAAATTAATAGGGGCAATAAACAATACATGTTTTGACCCCCAAAGAAATGGCCGATTCAAAAAACCAGTTAAGCTATCCCGAATTAGACCAGCCAAATAGCATCAAGACACTAGACATGAGCTTGGAACAAATTAAAGATGCAGAGTTGAAAAGATTTATAACCAAATTAAAACATAATGAAATTTCAGATAAGGAAAGTCGAAAATTTCTAATCAAAGACAACGTACTTTATTTTATTTCAAATGCAGATGAGGATCCACTATTACGCGTATATGTACCTAGTCATCTTAGGGAAGCAGTAATGCAAGGCTATCATGAACTGTCACATGCAGGAATAAGTCGGTCATATGCTACAATCAAGCGGTTCTATTATTGGCCTAATATGTATAAGAATCTATATGAATATGTTCAACAATGTGTGCCTTGTCAGACAGTTAATCTCAAAGCTATTCGAGCACCTCTGAAAGAGCCAGAAATTCCAAAATATCCGATGAGTATAATCAGCGTAGATATACAAGGACCATTTGCACTAACACCTAGCGGTAATAAGTATATAATTAGTTATGTTTGTGAACTAACTAATTGGGTCGAGGTGATCCCTCTGTCAGACATTTCAACTGAATCGGTGTTACATACTTTCTTTGAAAACATTTTCTTCCGATATGGCGCGGTATTAAGAATAATAACAGATAATGGATCAAATTTTACCTCAAGAATGTTTAGAGCAACAATGTCAGAATTAGGAGTCCAGCATGTGACTACCAGCAGTTACCACCCTCAGGCAAATGGCAGATGCGAACGCAGTCATGCGACGCTCAATTCCATTCTGATTAAGCTAATCCAGAACAATATCACAGATTGGGACTTAATCTTGAACCAGGCGGTTGCAGGTCTTAGATTTAATGTTACTGAAAGTGCAAAGCACAGTCCGTTTTTCATGGTTTTTGGCCGTGATGTTATTAGTTGGCAATCCGATGTGCAAAAAGTCGCTTATTTTTCGAGGTCCATGGCATTTTTTAGTAGAAATGTTTGAATACCATAATTGTGTTGCCAGATACTAATCATTTATGGTTTTGGCCCATGCCACTGCCAAAACCCTCTTTGAAGGTCAGAAACTAGGTCAAAGGTCAAATGAGTGCAAAAATGTAATAACATCTCTATATAGTATAACATAACCGTAATTTTGACAATTTCAATACTTTTTTGCATTTAATTTCTTAGCAATGTCTCCACAGTAAGTATAGAACTATTTATGGTGCATTTCAGAAAGTTTTGAGTGACCTGTGATGATTGCAAGTTCGGAAAATATCGTTTTAAATACATGTAAGGTACATTATCATACAATATACATATATATAACTTTGATGCAAATCTGTGCAAGTTATAGTACCTCTTCACGCAGATATATCATTTAGAGATGATAATGAAACGCCAGAAGATTAGTCTCTTATTGCCATAATCTCAGTGTAATATTGGTATGTTTTATTGTACACTATGTCTAATATTAGCTGTTTGTATCATTAGCGATTGAAACACCATAGCTCCTGGTGAGTATGGCGATGTTTTTACATAATGAATTTAAATATTTTACCTACACCAGCAGTACCCATGACAAAACCCTTTCTACATTTGTGGGGACATGGATATCCCGGATATTGATTGGCCATTTTAACAGTTACTGGCCATAGGTACCCACTCTAACTCAACAATGAACTCATAGGCATATTCAGTGCCGCTGGCTATGAGTAACCTTCCCTATCCGTGATGACAACAATCTATATGTTATTGCCACAAGGAATCACTAGTTATCAGATATACCTCAATACCTGGAATAAGTGAGTATGTCAGAGTTCTGACAAACATATCTTTCCTTCACGAAGGAACCCTACCCACATCTTGTCCACCCTTCGAAAGAGGCTATACATGTTCTATGGCCATCAAAATGGCCGAGTTTGCAGCACACTTGGAAAATCAGTCCCTTTACGAATCTGTACTCTATGTGATATATTCAGTGGTCCCTTCTGAGTTGACATCCACCAGGTTCAGCCAGCCATGGTGCAACTCAATCACCCGCCGTTTCTCACGAAAGAAGAAATGTGCGTACAAATAGTGCTGAGGACCAAGGTACAGAAGGACTGGCGCATATACAAGGGGCTACAGAAAACTTGCACAGAAGTGCAAGGAAGCTCAAGCTCATGATGGGTATGTGATTGACTTAGTGACAGATACCAGCTGTAAGAAGCTTTACACTTTTGTTAGGAGCAAGGCAAGAAATGTGACAGCTCGGGAATAGCACCACTGAAAAATGGTGCCATTAACAATGTTGATACACACATCAAAGTTAAAATACTGAACCAGTAATTTTCTGTCTTTACACATGAGGTCCTATCTCTCATTTGTGCCGTTTGAGAGTATCCTTATTCGAATGCCCTTCCTATTCATGTCTGCAAGCTTCTTAATGGCCTTAATCTCCACAAAGCTACCTGTCCAGACACCATCTTATCAAGGTTCTTGAAAGAGATGGCACATTCACTGGCTCCTGCTCTTGTTCTGATCTTCCAGGCCTTACGACCAGGATAAAGTCCCCAGTGACTGGAAGATTTCATGTTTATCATATATACAAGACAATGGTCAATAATAACCCCTTCAAACTATTGGCCTGTGTCCCTAAATTCTGTCACATGTAAGATTCTAGAATACATCATACACAGTAACCTGGTTTTACCATTACATCATCAACCCATACCAGCATTGACTCCGGAAGCAGCGCTTCTGTGAGACACAACTAATCAATCAACATGGTCAATGACCTTGGGTCAGGTCTGGACCAATCCTATCAGATTGACGCACACGTTTTACAAAGTGTCTTACAGATACCTTCTTCTTAAGCTCCAACACTATGATGTGTAATGCAAAATGCTTGATTGTATCCAACAGCCAACAAATCACGCTGGAGGGTGTTTCCTCTGAGTCAGTACCGATAGCATCCAGTGTTTATCAATGTGCTGTTCTCAGTCCTTTCTTTTCCCTTGAATGCTATGATGACCACACAGACCACACTCTTCATGTCGACTCTTTGCTGATGCCTCAATTTTGTGCCGAGTCAATAGAAGATGCAGACGTCTTCCAGAATGACTTCGGCAGTCTGTAGAAAAGGGAAGAGACTGGGTTCAATGCAGAGAAGTGCTAGGTCCTGCTTATCACCAACAACATAGAGACTAGTTATACTGTCCATAGCATGAAACGGAAGACTACAAAGAGGGCAACATAACTTGGGACATACCTGTCTTTGAAATTGTCTTGAACATCCCGAGTCGATATGGTCATAACGGAGGCAAATTGATCCACATCCGTTCTAAGCAGGAACCTTGGAGCCTCCCAAAAGTCAACCAAGGAGGCATGTTACAAACTCCTGATCAGTCTGCAGGTTGAGTGCACATCTTTTGGTTTGGATCAACACACCAAGGCCATGACAACGCATGTGGAGATGATCCAACATAGAGCTACCATATTTGTAATTTTGCATTAATGCAAAACAAGTGCTCAGCATTGGTGCCATGTTCAACACGATTTGCTCAAACAGAGACAGAAACAAGTAAAGGCCGTGATGTTCTATAGGTTTGTAAATGATTTTGTTGCAGCTGACGCCCCACCTTCTGACTCCCTTACGGTACACCTACAAGAGGTCATTCCTTTTGATTCGTTCCAAGGTTTTGCAGGACCATTTTCCTGAGGGAATATTTCTTCCACTCTGCTGTCAACATCATCTGGAATAAGCTACCATAACATCAAGTGATAGCTCCCAACTGTCCAGGTTAAGATGTTAGATGTCATGTACTCTTCTTCTGTTTGCAATGTTTTAACCTGTTATTTTAACTTGCACGTTGGACCCTCCCTCACCTATGTGCATATCACAATGGTGCGAGTATGCCTGCTTTAAAGCGGCAAAGCATGACAAAATAAGAAGCAGAAGACACAAACACAGAGTTGATGTAGTATACTAGTATTGCAGTATTCAACAGATACGCTTGAATACCGTCATTCAAGACAAGTGCAGACATGAATTGTCCCATCTGACATCAAATCATGACGAGGTGGATACATGGCTTGGATGCTGCTTGAAAGGGGCCAATGCTGGATAGTTGTCAAATGCCAAGATTTTGATGTACTGCTTGTACTGATACATGTATACCATCTTGGACCTTTAGGCACTGAAGTCTGAATAATGGCTGGGAAAAACAAAATTGTATTTTCCGCAAGTTATCTCAAGATGTCTGCCGGAACATGCCAGGGTATCATGAAATAACTGGATGTAACATAACCCTTGCTTTCACTAGAATCGGAAAGAAGACCTGTTGGAAGAAATATTTTACATGTCCGATCTGCTTTCAGATATTTGAAGAGATGCACGGTCAGACAAGGGACAAACGTTTGATGTTTGATGTATGGTGTCTGAACGGAGAACCCATATATGATGCAAGAATTTCACAATATGGTTAAGGTAGAGAAAACACCTGAACTGGTTCCACCAACAAAGGATGTACTAGAACTGAGACTTTCAAGAGCAATCTGTTAAGCTGCTATATTGATCTGAGCTAATGGATACAGACATTAATGTTATTGATACTAACACATAGCACGATGGTGTTGAACCTTTATAAGTGGTTTGGAAATGTACCAACTGCACTTGATGCTTGCATTGAACGAGTTATGGGTGCAAAACCAAGTGCAAATCTATTCGCTGTAAATGCTTCAAAGTAGTTTCAAAACACACTAACATGTGTTTGCGATAGTGTTAATTGTACCAACCAAGAAAATATCCATAAAAATATAGTGAATTAATTAGTTACTTTAAACAGAACTGCAAATTTTGTTTAAGTGTTCATTTACCCCACCCACTTTACTTTAAGAAGTATGTGTGCATAATATATAGCTGGTATGACTGCATACAGTTTTTTCAGTAGCAGTCTGTCTAACCTTTATTTTATCGTAATTTATATTTGTTAAATAGAAATAATATTGATCTGAGCTAATGGATACAGACATTAATGTTATTGATACTAACACATAGCACGATGGTGTTGAACC
Organism: Azorinus chamasolen; assembly: GCA_963576725.1. NCBI lineage: Eukaryota > Metazoa > Mollusca > Bivalvia > Cardiida > Solecurtidae > Azorinus > Azorinus chamasolen. The sequence goes on along the minus strand of OY755245.1, from coordinate 56,107,948 downwards.
TTTATAAGTGGTTTGGAAATGTACCAACTGCACTTGATGCTTGCATTGAACGAGTTATGGGTGCAAAACCAAGTGCAAATCTATTCGCTGTAAATGCTTCAAAGTAGTTTCAAAACACACTAACATGTGTTTGCGATAGTGTTAATTGTACCAACCAAGAAAATATCCATAAAAATATAGTGAATTAATTAGTTACTTTAAACAGAACTGCAAATTTTGTTTAAGTGTTCATTTACCCCACCCACTTTACTTTAAGAAGTATGTGTGCATAATATATAGCTGGTATGACTGCATACAGTTTTTTCAGTAGCAGTCTGTCTAACCTTTATTTTATCGTAATTTATATTTGTTAAATAGAAATAATGATGAAGACATGACATGTATCATCGTTTTATGTTGATTTTAATGATTTTTTACTGTTTTTTATGTTCTCATTAATATTCATGAATATTCAAACAAAATATTTTACAAAACGTTAGTGCAAATTAAAGGCCGATGTTTAACCTTCATTTTGATACCATGTTTGTTATTTTACACCTAAAATTGATAAAGATATATTAATTTCTCAAATAACGTATATAAAATATGCACTTAGTTGACCTTTGACCTAATTAAGAGAAACAAGGGCAAATTTTCAGGTGGCATGGCGCAATTTCTGATTACTCAGACATCAAACATTATATATCCTTTGCGATGGTGTTAATTATACCAACCAAGAAAATATCCATAAAAATATAGTGAATTAATTAGTTACTTTAAACAGAACTGAAAGTACAAAAATGAGTCATGCAGGAAATACCACATACAGAACAAACACTCGCCCGAACAGCAACACAAGGAAACATCAAATGTACATGGGTAGAAAAAACAACAAGAGACGCACAAAGACAAAACAAACATTCAATAGGAGGAAGATGGAAGTACCGCCTTGGAACGGTCAGTGACAAAAGTCACCGGGGGTTTAAACCGGTTTATGGGCGCCCAACCTCACCCTTATTCCATCCCCATCCTAAAAGACAAACAGTGTAAATAAACGTATCCCCTCTCCGACTAATCTACAACAACCGCGACAGCAAATACAGTGGTAAAGTGCATGTATAACAAAAAAACATTTAATTGAACATACTGTATCCACCTATCGCTAGTGTACTCAATGATTGAGCTGCAAACAGAGTAACTGTAGAAAAGTAATAAAGGGTAAAAGTTTTGTTTAGGTGTTTATTTACCCCACCCACTTTACTTTAAGAAGTATGTGTGCATAATATATAGCTGGTATTACTGTATACAGTTTGTTTTCAGTAGCAGTCTGTCTAACCTTTATTTTAACGTAATTTATTTTTGTTAAATAGCAATAATGACGAAGACATGACATCATGTATCATCGTTATATGTTGGTTTTAATGATTTTTACTGGTTTTTTGATGTTCTCATTAATATTCATGAATATTCAAATAATATATTTTACACAAAGTAAGTGCAAATTAAAGGCCAATGATTAACCTTCATTCTGGTACCATGTTTGTTATTTTACACCTAAATTTGGTAAAGATATAATGATTTCTCAAATAATGTATATAAAATATGCACTTAGTTGACCTTTGACCCAATTAAGAGAAACAAGGGCAAATTTTCAGGTGGCATGGGGCAGTTTCTGATTACTCAGACATCAAACATTACATATCCAGTGCATGCCAAATTCTACTATTTAATGCCATGGCTCGACACATTTTCCTCAGTTGGATGCCCAACTATATACTGCCTATTGATAATCTTCTTGGAACTAAGCTTCCTTATTATGGGGACGACTTCAGCAAACATTTAATGTTTAGAAACAATGAAATTTACCGTCAAGTATATCAAAATCTAAAAGCTGCTCGTAAAAAGCGAAATCAGCGAATAAATAGTAATAGACAAGAGGTACAGTTCGAAGTGAATGATACTGTTTACTACAAAAACTTTAATAAAAAAAGTAAATTACAACCGAAATGGGTGGCGTACTGGAGAATAATGGAAATATTGAGTGACAGGTCGTTGTTAATAAAGAACCAACTTGATAACAGAGTTATAAAATGCAATGTAGACCAGGTTAGAAAAGCAAATGTCGCCGATTGGCCTTTACCAGATAATAAAATAGTAGGTCAGCGTCCAATCAGAGCTTGTAGGTATGTATTGCCTCCACAAGAAACTTCTAGTGATGAAGATAATAGTTATGATGAAGATAGTGAGCCTAATGAGGGGGTATCTAGTGGATTAAACAGGGGTAGGCGGAAAATGAAGAAACGAATAATCAAGAGACATAAAACTGTCAGATCAAATTCGGCATCTGAAGATAATATTCCGTTAAAAGATCTAGCCATACGCTTACGAAAAGCTGGAAATAATTACATTTCAAGTGGATCTCTAACACAGACGAGCTCCTCAGGGCCCGAGGAAAACTCGAATATGTTAGATCCTATTCAAAAGACAGAAATGTCCGTAGCTTACGAAAATAGCTCTAGTCAGGCAGTAAGTGAAAACTGGTCCGATACAAATAATGCCTCCGGCAGCTTGTTGTCCAATAATTATAGTGATATGGAAAATTAAAAGCAGGAACGGAAACAGGGTAGACTTCAGTTCAGTAGGAAGAGTTTAAGTCAGGTAGACTTAATTGCAGTAACGTATTGATCCTTAATTAGATCTCAAATACTTTCAAATAAGACAAGAGGGTATCGAAAATGTCTTATGATTGAAAAGTGTACAGAAAATTATACTTAATTGTTTGTAAAAACAGAGTAGAGTATTTCTGTTGTTTGTAAAAGAGTATAAACTAGGCGTATACCTTTAAAAAGGTACTCTTTACAATGTTACGTAATAAACGTAAGATAGACCCGACAGATGTGTCGCGGTTTAGTCAGTGATGAGTGAGAAATTGATCGCGATCGTGTAAATAAGATAAAGCGCTATTTGAGTAAAGTGTTGTAAATAGATTTTAATGAATAACTATATTTGATGTTATTGCTATTACAAACATTGTATGGTAAAGGGTTATATGAAAAATTTGTAGTGGACGCCGACAGTTCACTTTAAGATGACAAGAATTATCTTAATAAGTAAGATAATGTTAACATAGGGGGGTAATTGTAATACATTTGAAAAAACTATATAAAAAATGTATTACAAACAAACCCTTTAATAATAAATAGTTTAGTGAAGAAAATATATATAAATAAGATGTATGCTTAAGGAGTTAAAGTTACAAACTGTAGAATTAATCGTTTAGGGAAGAAAATATATATAAATAAGATGTACATGTATGATTAAGGAGTTCAAGTTGCAAACTATATAGTTTCACCTCAGAAAAATAAAATATTAAAAGCAATAATAAAATAATTAAAATGACATAATTACTACAATGGTTGCCAAACTTCAATGTTGAGAAATACACTTTTGATATAGATTACGAAATATAATTTCAATTTAAGTACTAAAACATTTGGTATAGAACTTAATAACAAAGTCTGTGTTGATCTAGTTTTATGTCATACAGCGGATCGAAATCTCTATGAGTTTACCGGTGAAATGACAAAGCCGAAAAACATCGCCTGAAAATCAACATAGACCAACCGTAGTCAATATATAGAAAAACATCGCCTGAAAATCAACATAGACCAACCGTAGTCAAGATATAGAAAAACATCGCCTGAAAATCAACATAGACCAACCGTAGGCAAGATATAGAAAAACATCGACTGTAGAAAAGCACGACAAATAAATGCATAGACAAACTTTTGGTCACCACTAGCAACACCAAAAACGGTGACAGACGAATAGACCTGGAGGCCATATCAATGGAGAAAAACATTACACATATATAAACTGTGGGAATAACTGAGTTACCTGAAAAATTGCGTACTTTGGTATCCATGTCAATGACCAGGAGACATAAATTACGGAGTTCGAATTTGACCAGAGCAATAGATGTCAAGGACACACATGAGCGATTACGTAACCGAGTTTACACAACAATTATACCTGGACATTATTCAGAAGACAAAGTGCAGAATACCACACGTGTTAAGGAACATACACAGCCGCACATATACAACTAATAATAACGACATGCAAGTGCAAGAAGAAAGACTAAACAAATTTTAATGGTTAATTGTGTTGACCTTAAAATAAATTACTACGTAAGGTCATGAGAACTGTTTTCAAAAGTACATTCAGAAGAACATTAAGTGATAGCAGAGACTATGTGTAGAAAAACTAAAGTTAGAATAATAACAAGAAAATTTATGTGTTACATGATTAGTTCAATATGGTGTTACGTACAAGTACTTTTCTATTAAAAGTACTGTTTGTAGGAAGAGAGGTGTGTAACATAACACTTATGTTACGGGCTAAAGGTTAAATGGTTATTGACTACATGATACATGTAGAGTGTACATGTATATATTTATCAATATGTCAAGAATACACATGAGATAGTACACCTGTCAGATATATGTCTAGACATTACATAGGCATTGGATATATATATATAGGGGAGAGCGTAGAAGAATGGAAGGAAGACTTAGAGAAGTAGACTTGGATAGAGATAGTCATGTATGTAAGAAAGAATCACGTTACGAAGAAATAAACATGTAGAAACGTATAGAGACTAAGTTGTTCATTACGCCACACGGGCGCGCATGCATGTGCACGTATGTGTACATGTATGAAGTAATACATCAGATATTCTAGAAGATAGTACAACGACTTAGACTTTTTTATTACAAAACTGGTTATGATGCGAAAACATTATTACAATTGATGGTCAACCTGAAATATTTACATTCGCCCTGCAACGTCCTTATATAACCTTATTCTAAAAAGAAAGTTGCATAACCTCATGAACACCGGAAGCACGTCATTCATTTCTTAAATATAAGAAATACAATGGAATATAAATATAAGAAATAAATGACGTGCTCCCGGTGTTCATGGGTTATGCAACGCATAGCTTTACGAGCAAAGATTCACGTGAAGCCCTTCGGGCTTCACTAACTTTGCTCGTAAAGCTATGCGTTGCATAACCTCATGAACACCGGAAGCACGTCATTCATTTCTTAATTGTAATAACAACATGAAGTGTAATAAAATAATTTTGTGACTGTATTTGTGTGTCTAAGTGAGTATGAATGTGGGCACGTGCTAGTATGTTGATAGTATGTGTATGCGTGTAGTTTGTATGGGAGGGGCGCATGCGTGTGCGCGCATGTGTACATGTATGAAGTAATACATCAGATATTCTAGATGATAGTACAACGACTTAGAAATTTTTATTACAAAACTGGTTATGATGCGAAATCATTATTACAATTGGTGGTCAACCTGAATTGTAATAACAACCTGAAGTGTAATAAAATAATTTTGTGTCTGTATTTGTGTGTCTATGTGAGTATGAATGTGCGCACGTGCTAGTATGTTGATAGTATGTGTATGCGTGTAGTTTGTATGGGAGGGGCGCATGCGTGTGCGCGCATGTGTACATGTATGAAGTAATACATCAGATATTCTAGATGATAGTACAACGATTTAGAAATTTTTATTACAAAACTGGTTATGATGCGAAAACATTATTACAATTGGCGATCAACCTGAATTGTAATAACAACCTGAAGTGTAATAAAATAATGTTGTGTCTGTATTTGTGTGTCTGTTTGTGTATGAATGTGCGCAAGTGCTAGTATGTGTATGCGTGTAGTGTGCATGTGATGGGCGCATGCGTGTGCGCGCATGTGTACATGTATGAAGTAATACATCAGATATTCTAGATGATAGTACAACGACTTAGAAATTTTTATTAAAAAACTGGTTATGATGCGAAAACATTATTACAATTGGTGGTCAACCTGAATTGTAATAACAACCTGAAGTGTAATAAAATAATTTTGTGTCTGTATGTGTGTGTCTATTTGAGTATGAATGTGCGCACGTGCGAGTATGTTGATAGTATGTGTATGCGTGTAGTTTGTATGGGAGAGGCGCATGCGTGTGCGCGCATGTGTACATGTATGAAGTAATACATCAGATATTCTAGATGATAGTACAACGACTTAGAATTTTTTATTACAAAACCGGTTATGACGCGAAAACGTTATTACAATTGGTGGTCAACCGGAATTGTAATAACAACCTGAAGTGTAATAAAATAATGTTGTGTCTGTATTTGTGTGTATGTGTGTGTATATGAATGTGCGTATGTGCTAATATTTGTATGCGTGTAGTTTGCAGGGGTGGAGCGCATGCGTGCATATGTACATGTACATGTATGAAGTTATACTTCAGTTATTCTAGATGATGGTACAAATACTTAGAAATATTTATTACAATACTGGTTATGATGCGAAAATATTATTACAATTGGTGGTCAACCTGAATTGTAATAACAACCTGAAGTGTAATAAAACAATGTTTGTGTCTGTATTTATGTGTCTGTGTGTATATGGATGTGCGCACGTTCTAGTTTGTGTATGAGTGTAGTTTGTAGAAGATGGGCGCATGCGTGTGCATGCATGTGTACATGTACATGTATGAAGTAATACTTGAGTTATTCTAGATGATAGTACAACGACTTAGAATTATTTATTACAAAACTGGTTATGATGCAAAAACATTATTACAATTGATGGGTAACCTGAATTGTAATAACAACCTGAAGTGTAATAAAATAATTTTGTGTCTGTATTTGTGTGTCTGTGTGTGTATGAATGTGCGCACGTGCAAGTATGTGTATGCGTGTGGTTTGTAGGGGAGGGGCGCTTGCATGTGCGCGCATGTGTACATGTATGAAGAAATACATGAGTTATTCTAGATGATAGTACAAAGACTTAGAAATATTTATTACAAAACTGGTTATGATGCGAAAACATTATTACAATTAGTGGTCAACTTGAATTGTAATAACAACCTGAAGTGTAATAAAAAAATATTGTGACTGTATTTGTGTGTCTATGTGAGTAAAAAGACGTGACTCCCTATGTACAAAATACTTGGGTTCAATAAGCATTGCGCGATTTAGTCATGATATAATAAGCACGGCTGAAATTGCTATGACCAGGGGTCACTACAAATGTAAGAATTATGAACAATGTTAAATAGTTTACAAGTAAAGTTAAACCCTTTCTTTAAATTATACTGGAGGTAGACTGAGTTCGCAGGAGCTGTTCAACATATAATAAATGTGTGTCAAAGCACTATGACTGGAGGTCGCTATATTTTGAAAAATAATGATGGGTGTCGATATTCCTCAGAAAATGTGACCCCTATGTACAAAAAACTTGGGTTCAATTAGCATGGCGCGCATTAGCCATGATATAATAAACACGGCTGAAATTGCTATAACCGGAGGTCACTGCATCTTTTACCACTGTATTTGCCATCGCGGTTGTTGTAGATTAGTCGGAGAGGGGATTTATTTATTTACACTGTTTTTTCAGGGTGGGGATGGAATAAGTGTGAGATTGGGCGCCCATAAACCAGTTTAATCCCCCAGTGGCATTTGTCACTGACCGTTCCAAGGCGGTACTTCCATCTTCCCCCTATTGTTTGTTTCTTATGTCCGTGCGTCACTTTGTGTCTTTTATATTCATGTACATTTGCTGTTTGTCGTTTTGGTGCTGTTTGGGCGGTTGTGTGTTTTGTATGCGGTGTTTCCTGAATGCTTCATACATATACTTATATCATGAACGTGTGTCAAAGCACTATGGCCGGGGGTCGCTATTTTTAAAAAATACTGACCGGGGGTCGATATTCTTCAGGTAATGTGACCCCCTATGTACAAGATATAAAATATAGTTTACGAGTAAAGTTAAACCCTTTCTTTAAATTATACTGGAGGTAGATTACGTTCGCGGGAACTGTTCAACATGTCATAAACATGTGTCAAAGCACTATGACCGGGGTCGCTATTTTTTAAGAAATACTGATCGGGGGTTCGATATTCTTCAGAAAATGTGACCCCATATGTACAAAATACTTGGGTTCAATTAGTATTGCGCGCTTTAGTCATGATAGGATAAACACGACTGAAATTGATATGAGGGGGGGGGGGTCACTAAATCTGTAAGAATTATGACACAGGTTAAATAAAATCGAGTAAAGTTAAACTCTTTCTTAAATTATACTGGAGGTCGATTAAGTTCGCAGGGAGTTGTTTAACATATCATGAACGTGTGTCAAAGAACTATGACCGGGGTCGCTATTTTTTAAAAAATACTGACCGGGGTCGATATTCTTCAGAAAATGTGACCCCCTATGAACAAAATACTTGGGTTCAATTAGTATTTCGCGCTTTAGTCAAGATAGGATAAACACGACTGAAATTACTATGACTGGGTGTCACTACATCTGTAAGAATTATGACAAAGGTTAAATAAATCGAGTAAAGTTAAACTCTTTCTTAAATTAAACTAGCAGTAGATTAAAAATTCTGAAAGGTGGTGATCCCCCGAAAGCAAAAATTGCCAAACAAAAAGAGAAAATTGCAGACTCGGTTTTATTGAGTCTGTTCATGAGCAGTAATTGAAAGTGCAACACTGCTCACGCCCCCCTAGCACCGGCTTAAGCGGTATTCAATTTTCAGAACAAGAAGTACTGAAATTCATGATCTCGAAGGATCAGAAGGTATAACAACACTGAGAATGAAGTACGGGGCGACGTTTTACGGCCTTCACACAAGCACTTAACACCTGCTGTTGTGAAGATTATAAATTCTGAAGGATGGTGATCCCCTGAAAGAAAAAAATGCAACACAAAAAGAGAAAATTGCAGACTCGGTTTTGCTGAGTCTGTTCATGAGCAGTAATTGAAAGTGCAACACTGCTAAGTTCGCGGGAACTGTTCAACATATCATGAACGTGTGTCAAAGCACTATGACCGGGGGTCGCTATTTTTTAAAACATACTGACCGGGGGTCGATATTCTTCAGGTAATGTGACCCCCCATGTACAAGATATAAAAAAATAGTTTACGAGTAAAGTTAAACCCTTTCTTTAAATTATACTGGAGGTAGATTACGTTCGCGGGAACTGCTCAACATATTATAAACATGTGTCAAAGCACTATGACCGGGGTCGCTATTTTTTAAGAAATACTGATCGGGGATTCGATATTCTTCAGAAAATGTGACCCCATATGTACAAAATACTTGGGTTCAATTAGTATTGCGCGCTTTAGTCATGATAGGATAAACACGACTGAAATTGCTATGACGGGGGTCACTAAATCTGTAAGAATTATGACACAGGTTAAATAAAGTCGAGTAAAGTTAAACTCTTTCTTAAATTATACTGGAGGTCGATTAAGTTCGCAGGGAGTTGTTTAACATATCACGAACGTGTGTCAAAGAACTATGACCGGGGGTCGCTATTTTCTTTAAAAAAATACTGACTGGGGGTCGATATTCTTCAGAAAATGTGACCCCCTATGAACAAAATACTTGGGTTCAATTAGTATTTCGCGCTTTAATCAAGATAGGATAAACACGACTGAAATTGCTATGACTGGGTGTCACTACATCTGTAAGAATTATGACAAAGGTTAAATAAAATCGAGTAAATGGAAAAGTAGTAAAGTCAAGCAGGCAAAGCCACATGCAAGACGCAACCACCACCAAAACACCGATAGACAGCATGACACACACACACACAACCACACACCCAAACGCACACGCACACACACGAAATGAACACAGAAAACACCAAAAGACACACAAGAACCAGGGACAAACGTTCCACAACATGAACAAACCACAAGCACAAAGACGCAATGCAAACAAAAGGAAGGGTGACAAAGAGAGTACCGCCTTGGCACGGTCAGCAGCAAAAACACCACTGGGGGTTTAAACCGGTTTACGGACGTCCTAACCTCACACTTCTCTCAAAGTCACCCTAGCTTTACAAATATTGTAAATAAAGGTATCCCCGCTGGACTTAAACTCTTTCTTAAATTATACTAGCAGTAGATTAAAAATTCTGAAGGATGGTGATCCCCCGAAAGCAAAAATTGCAAAACAAAAAGAGAAAATTGCAGACTCGGTTTTATTGAATCTGTTCATGAGCAGTAATTGAAAGTGCAACACTGCTAAGTTCGCGGGAACTGTTCAACATATCATGAACGTGTGTCAAAGCACTATGACCGGGGGTCTCTATTTTTTAAAAAATACTGACCGGGGGTCGATATTCTTCAGAAAATGTGACCCTTTTTGTACAATATACTTGGGTTCAATTAGTATTGCGCGCGTTAGTCATGATAGGATAAACAGTGCTGAAATTGCTATGACCGGGTGTCACTACATCTGTAATATTTATGACTAAGGTTAGATAAAATCGAGTAAAGTTAAACTCTTCCTTAAATTATACTGGCGGTAGATTAAGTTCGCAGGGAGTTGTTCAACATATCATGAACGTGTGTCAAAGCACTATGACCGGGGGGTCGCTATGTTTTAAAAAATACTGACTGGGGGTCGATATTCTTCAGAAAATGTGACCACCTATGTACAAAATACTTGGGTTCAATTAACAAGGCGCGCATTAGCCATGATATGATAAACAGGGCTGACATTTTGCTATGACCGGGGGCACTACATCTGTAACAATTATGACCAAGGTTAAATAGTGTACGAGTAAAGTTAAACTCTTTCTTTAAATTATACAGGATGTAGATTAAAGTCGCGGGAACTGTTCAACATATAATGAACGTGTGTCTGTCAAAGCACTATGACCGGGGGTCGCTATTTTTTTTTAAAAATACTGACCGGGGGTCGATATTCTTCAGAAAATGTGACCCCCTATGTACAAAATACTTGGGTTCAATTAGTATTGCGCGCTTTAGTCATGAAAGATAGATAGGTAGATAGATAGTAGTAGTATAAGTAGTAGTAGTAGTAGTATAGGTAGTAGTATAGGTAGTAGAAGTATAGGTAGTAGTAGTGTAGGTAGTAGTAGTAGTAGGTAGTAGGAAGTAGGAATAGTAGTAGTAGCAGTTGTAGCAGCAGCAGCAGCGGCAGTAGTAAGTGGGTGGGTTTGTGGGTGGTTGGGTTTGTGCTTTGGTGGGTGGGTGGGTTTTGGGTGGGTGGGTGGGTGGGTTATTGGGTAGGTAGGTAGGTAGGTAGGTAGGTAATAGTAGGAGGAGGAGGAGTAGGAATAGGAGTAGGAGGAGTAGTATGTGTAGTAGTGGGATTAATAGCAGCAGCAGTAGTAGTAGTAGTAGTAGTAGTGGCAGTAATTATAGTAGTAGTAGTAGTAGTTGTAGTAGTAGTAGTAGTAGTAGTAGTAGTAGTAGTAGTAGTAATAGTAGTAGTAGTAGTACTAGTGACGGTGATGGTGGTGGTAGACGAAGCAAACACAACAGCAACAACCAATATTATTTCCCACTTCGCTAAAATAATTCAAAAGGCATGATGTCGAACCCCTATGTTGCCTCACTTGGATGAGATTTATTTCAATTAATTTCAATAGGTGATAAATTACAAACGTTTTCAAAATATGAATATGATATATGGCATTGCACACAGCATTGACCATAAGAAATCCACTGCCAAATGAAGTTTTTTTTAGTTTTACAGTGACTGACACAGTTTTCCGTCCACGAAATTTTAAGTTAGAACTTAGATTATTGAAATTTTAACAGCTATTTACGTCAGATAGAAGTCAATACAACATTTTACAATTTATTAAGTGATCTCTTTATATATGCATGCTGGTACATGTGCTCCTGCGTGCGCGTGAGTGCGTGCGTGAGTGTTGGTGTGCTTGCATGTATGCGAGTGTTTCTAAGTGTATGTGTAAGTATCGGTATATGTGCGTGCGTGCGTGCATATGTGTACCGGTATGTGTGCGTGCATGCGTGCTTGTGTGTAATTGTGTGTGTACATGCGTGTTGTGTGTATGCGTGTGTGCGTGCGTGCGTGCGCAGGCGTGCGGGTGTATGTTTTGTTGAAACAAAGACATGGAGTCACTATTCTATGGGGGTCACAAATCTTCGTAAGGGGTCAGTTTTCTTCGTGTGCAGGGGTCGTAATATTATGACCGGGGGTCAAAATACTATGACCGGGGTGTCACTATTTTTAAAAAATACTGACCGGGGGGTCAGTATTCTATGGGGGTCATTTTACTTCGTTACACCGGCAGTCAACCGATAATAGCATGTCTTTATCATGCTACTATAATCATTATTTCATACGAAGAAATACGTGGGGTTTGAGGCAAATTATAATTTCATATGCGAAGTACGAAATCGAAATGTTTACTTTTAGTTTCCTAAGTATTTACTGCTTTTGATGGTCTCATTGATAGGGGTAAACAAACTGTAGTGCCAAACATTACAAAACACTAATAACGCACAGTTTTCATACAAATGACTAATCGACATTCTTCAATTCTAGATTTCCAGTTTATGCAAATACTTTTTGCCTTCATTCAATACAAATTTATTTTAGCAATTGCTTCTTAGAAACGTTCACACAAGCATTAAGCACTGCAGTGCATGCAGCGCTTTGATTTAATATTCACTATAAATAGGATGTAGCAATGAATTCTTGTTTTACCAACCAGATGTGTAAGAATGATACGTATGTAATTTTAACAATGATCAAAATGATTAAGTGCTTGTCTTTGGAACGTATTTCCATGTACCCCATGACTGACAAATTACATGTTTGTCACTTATACTTAATACTACAAGGTTGTAACAACACTCGTTTGTTGAATAATACAATAAGCTGACTTGAGCTGTTAGAGCCGCTTGTAAGTCGGTCAAATATTGCATCTTCTTGTCGTCCTTTTTATTTGTACTTTCTCTCATACCTTTTTTGCGTCCAATGTGGTGACTTCCATACTGGCGGCATTTCAAGTTATTTGTGAGACTTGGCGCGATTATGTATGAATTATGACATATGTGCACACAAATGATTCGTGAACGGATTGGATGTTTCGATAGCCAATCACGTTTGGCTATCGAAAAATTGTGAGCGTTTTGATGCCAACCTTTTTCGTGTGCTAACTTTGTCGTCTCCTACCATTTTCATGGTCAATTTCTTCATTTTTCTTTCAAAAACATAGTAACATTAATAAACAGTTTGGAGCCTGATGAGACGCCGAGTTACTCGGCGTATCATCTGGATCCAAACTGATTGAATAGGTAATCACGGTTGTGACATTAGCAACGAAAGAGTTAAGCATGACAAAGAAGAAAATAAGGTCTTAACATATTCCCTCATAAGCTATTTTTATACCCAACCTCCTGGAATAAATCTACCGAAAAGAAACGAGCATGTGCTTCTGTGGACTAATGTTCTACTTATCATAACGGTTACAAACAGTTCAAAAATGCTTCAGTGTGAGAAAGTTGGTTAAATAAATGCTGTGCTTTAAATATATGCCTCTGCAAGAAATTGATGTGTATGACGATTCTTCTCCTACCAGTCACTATTAATATTTGTGTAGAGGTAATTAAAAAGAAGCATCTTGGATCAAAGTTCTACCACAAGTAGCTATTCAAACTAAATTTCTACACGTATTCTAGACACGTGTTCAAATTCAGAAGTGCTGTTGTTAATACCCAGTGCGTTTGACATTTTTGTTATTGGAAACGTGTTTATAGAATAGTTAAATTCAGTGAAAAACATTATGTTAAACCTCATCAATGAACTAGTTTGGGGAATCCTAGCAATTGCACTGTATCTGCACACAATACTAACAGTGTACAGCAATTCCGGTGGTATTAACTAGTTAAACATTGCAGCACCTTCCATTTTCGCCAGGTCCTTTGTCCCTATGAAATGATTTCACTTTTATGAAGAGTAAAATATTCCTGCTAGGCGTTACTTTAACTCTGAATGCACTCGTGGCAGTTCTGTGTATCAGTGTCTATTTACAAATGCTACGCTATTCTACGGCTTTCGCTGAATAGATTATATCGGATGGGAAACGTGCATATTTGTTGAGAGATAATCATTTAAAGGTTTTCTGCATGTATTAGACTCCATGTTTAGGCGTAGTGAAAAGCCAGCCTGATTACGTTTTGAATGCCCATCATATTTCTATTTAACAGTATTTGATACTGTGCCTGACGTTTGAAGATGTGTGTATTTGTCACATATTGAACATTAATTCTATTTATAAATTCTGTTTATAAAGAACATTTAAAGATGTGTTATAGGTAAATGTTTTATGAACATAACATATACTCGCTGTTCGAATGCCTTACTAGTTAATGTAGAATTGGTACTTGCAACTGTTTACTACTACTACTACCACCACTACTACTACTACTACTACTACTACTACTACTACTACTACTACTACTACCACTACTACTACTACTACTACCACTACTACTACTACTACTACTACTACTACTACTACTACTACCACCACTACTACTACTACTACCACTACTACTACTACTACTACTACTACTACTACTACTACTACTACTACTGCTGCTGCTACTACTACCACTACTACTACTACTACTACTACTACTGCTGCCGCTGCTGCTACTATTTCTACTACTACTACCTCCACTACTACTATTACTACTACTACTACTACTGGTGATATTGCTGCTACTACTATTTGATTATAAATATTGAAATCCTGTTTCTTCTTGGTATCGTGTCCATCCGTCACAGAAAACTTGCGCTTAGTATGTTATCTCACATATCCCACATTCAGTAGCACTGTCTAATATAGTACATGTACACATATTTTGGGCTGATGTTGTTAATTGTTTCTTATCATTCAACTGATTATCAGGTCTAAGTTCGCCTGTTATCTTCCCACTCTTTAAGCGTACCAACCAGAACATAATATGTTTATTGCTTCTAAACCGATATGTCTTGGTTAACTTTTATAGAATAATGAGATTCTTTATTAGGAATGTTGTTTATGTGGTTTGTTTGACTCTTGCTCTGCTTGGTTGTGTAGCTACTGGTGTACATCTTTCCTATCTATGCACTGAAATGTACAATAAAACCTCTTTATAACGACCACTAAATTGTGTTAATTGGTTGGTATTGATGGCAGGTGGCTGTTTAAAACAAGGTAAAAGTAAAACAGAACGCCCCTATAGGAGCGTTCTGTTTTACTTTCACCTTGCTTTAAGCAGGCACCTGCCTTTAAAATAATATAATTGATGTAATTTAGTGGCCATTGTAGAGATGTTTTACTGTATCACGCAGCATTCTTTGAGTATTTGTACATTGTTGCTTCCTATGCCAAGAGACTTATGAAAAAATGAAACTACTGACCGTGTGTTAAGCCACAAGCAATTTACAGGTAATTTAGAAACTATTGTCTCAGTGTCAAACACATTGGATCCTGATGAGACGCATAATAACCCGGCTTCTTATCGGGAACAAAGTTGTTTGCAATTGCGAGTCTGGGTCCATGCTAATAAAGTTTTTTAGTTGAGTCTGAGTTCGTTCTTAAGCTTTTGATCGGTCAGATTAAAGTTCTCAAGCTCACTCAAAAACTTGCGAACGAACTCAGACTCAACTAAAAGTTTTATAAGCATGGACTCAGGTCGTGGTTAGCGGGATAAGGGGTATATATTAGCGCCCTCTATACAACTTGAAGCGGACGAACATGTGTCTTGCAGACGGCACAATGCTGGCTCTGAAATGGTTAATGTTCATCTTGTTTTACTTTTGTAGGTCATTTTTGGGAGTTTGTAGTTGTTGCCTTCATTCAATACAAATTGTTAAATTGTAAATGAACTCGGGTAAATCCGCAAGGGTGATATATGTGGCGTAGCGTTTGAGATGTGGGTGGGTGGGTGGGTGCGGGTGGTAGGGGCCTCCGTGTTCCAGTGGTTAAATTATTCGACTGACGATTTCTTAGCCCCTTACAGCTGTGGTTCGAATCCCGGCCGACCTGGGCATTTGGATTTTTCATGTGAGGAAGCTTTCCTACTGATTTGCGGTAGATCGGAGGTTCTACCTTAATGATCGTCTGTGCACGAACCAACACAGTTTGTTTCATACACGGGAAGCCTCTGGTGTCTTCCTCCACCTGTAATTAGCTGAGCGTCGCCTTATGACAGAACAACTATTTAAGCGACGTAAAACCCCTATATAACCAAAACAAACAATATCCGTAAGAAACAATTTAGTTTATCCGCAACTACTGTATGTAATCAGTCAGCAATACATATGCCTCAATCATTCTTCGAGGTCTTTTGTCATATTGATGACCCACTTTATGCAGACGTAAATATCGAGGAGAATCGAAGAAAACTAATTGCACTGTCGATTTGTCGACAGGACTATACTATGTTTCATTTACTTTAGCAATATAGTACCATACTTGGATAGATATCGGACATCCGTGGAACACAAATACCAGGAACCAGATTTATATGGGTTTTTGATTGGAGAAACCAAAGCGATCCTATGACAGGTGGTTCAGTCCCTTGTCCCCGTTCGCGAATTGAACGCAATGTGATGTTCCGATGGGTTGTAATTTGTAGTGCCCAGCTTGCAGAGAAACAACATTTTAACATTTTACCTGCTTTGATACCTTAGAATACATAATGTACCTGGATCAGAGGGGTCGTCTGATGATATGGGTCTGCTCTGTTGCTTATGAAATCATACAGATCCAATTCTACAGTTTCTTCCAAGTCCAAACACTTTATGTCCATTATAAAATATACCATTATAAAACGTCAGCGAAATAATAATCACGGTGTCATTAATTCTTACGTGGATATTTATGAGATAAAGGGTAAAAGAGTTACTTTAATGTTTATTCTTTTAAAGTAGGATATCCTTCGAAAGCAAAGGTAGTACTGCGAAAAGAGAAAGTTGCATACTCCATTTTCTGTTCATGAGCAGTTATTAACCCTTCGCTTGCTATTCACGTCAATATACCTACCTGTAAATAGTGAAGACCCAGATGAGACAGCTCCTGCAGGAGCTGTCTCATCAGGGTCTGCACTATTTACAAGATGGTTGTGCAATCAGTGCACTCCACAGCAGTGCTTGCACAGCGAAATACTTGTACACAGTGAAGATATATGTAATTATACAACAGGGCATGAGTAAAGAAGGAGAAATGTATTTTAGAATTGAGCAAGAGAAGGGTTAATGTGCAACAGAACTCGGTTTTATGAATCTTGCTACCTTCAAACCTACTCTAAGCAGTGTATTGATAGACACCATAACTATGCTTTTCTGAAAAAAAAAGCTGGTGAATTTCTTTTTTGTCACATCAGTTCCAAATGTAAATATACAAATTTATACTCATCTGCCGAGATTTCTACTCCAGACCACTTCATGTATGTTCTGTTTGCTTATACATTCGCACATATCTGATTCTATAGTTTCTGCCACGGACAAATATTCCTGTTTTTATATGTCATTATAAAAAGTCATCGAATTGAATAATCACAGTGGCATTAAGTATTACGTGGATATCTCTCAGATAAAGGTTTAAGACCTAAGGTTTACTTTAACTTTTAGCCGCCTGCTATGGGCAGATGAGTGAATAGCTATACAAACAGTTTAGATCCTGATGAGACGACGCCGAGTAACTGTTTGACATCCTGATTGCATTTGGTAGACAAATTATTACAGCTTGAATTTTGCAAACGTAGTAGGTGAGAAAATCTGTAAGATTAATAAAGTTTAAGTGAACTTTTTTCAACCCTTCTCTCAGTAGTGTATTTAAAAGACCGCAAAACCATGTTTTTTTCTGAAAAAGCTGGGGATTTTTTTTTTCTGTCACATCATTCCCCAGATTTAAAAACAATATGTACACCTCTACCTAACGGTACTATTCGATACCACTTCATGTATTTATTTAATGACGTAATGGTGAGGCCTGATGGTCTATTTTAGAAGATAATGTAACTCTTTACGCAATAAACACGCCTTTAACAAATTTGCAATCAGAGTAAACCCAGATCAGACGGTGCGTATTGCCTCTGGTTGATCAGGGTCTGTTTCGCTTGTTTATAAGATTCTACGGTATCTGCTGTGGCCAAATGGTAATATGTTATTATGATAATCCATCTAATTTATATTCAATACGTCATTATCTATTCACCCTGATCCTGCCGGTCGTGACCTAGTCATTTGTTATCAGTCTGGATCCAGACGAGAAGCCGAGTACCTCGACGTCTCATCAGGATTCAAGGTGTTTAAAATGGTTGAAATCAGAAGTTGAAGTCTGTAAAAAAGGCGAAATGTCAGAAATACATGTACAGTATTAGCAAAATTTGCTGACTTCAGCAGGCTATAAGATCTCGGTTACTAGACAAAGCATTAGTTGTGTTATAAATAGGAACAGTAGAATTTGTCTTAAACGGTCACCTAAAACATTTCTAATTATGGGTCTGTAAGGCAGATGGTAGCTTAATGCAGATCAAAAGTAAGGTAGAAAGTTCCCATGGGAACTTTCTACCTTACGTTTACCCTGCATTTAGCAATCATCTGCTTATTAAGACGTATATGTTCAATAAATGGATGGCCATTTGCGGCAGATCCTACTGTAACCAATCTACTCAAATATACAGTAATACGAGCTTTGATCTCGATTCTTACGGTTTGCAAATGCTCGTCACGTTGCTAAGCAATCTAACAGTGAATGTGTCTAGAAAGGAAATTGAATCTTAAAAAACGATTTACTGAGGTAAGGTACTCAGAACCAAGAGATATTGTTGATACTGTTTTCTTAGCCCTCATCCCCGCTGTAAATATGTGCTCAAAATTGGATCTTTTGGACCTTTGAATGCGTTTGACACGAAGGAGCTTTTATGAAACTATTTATAACGTGCAAATGCGGGTGAGATCGCTCTTAGCGACAGAAGAGGACCAGGACCGCCTGATGAATGTGGAAAGCTTTCGAATGTGCTGTACAATCCCTCTAAACTGGAGACAAGTGGCAGCTTAATGCAGGGCGAAAGACATGCAGAAAGCTCCTCTAGGAGCTTTCAGCGTGACTTTCACCCTGCATTAAGCAGTCACGTGCCTAAATTATCTAAATTATTCTCTACTTAAAGGGGTTTTAACCGTATCCTTACTTTTTAATAGGGATGTTAACGGTTACGGAAACTGTAACCGGTTAATCGTAAGCAAAAACCGGTTAACCGAACCGGTTAACCTGACATAAAATTGAACCATTGTCCTGCCGAGAATAATCTGTCTACCCGATGTTTATCGTAAATGTTACTGAAAGGCACACGTTCTTTGAATAATCTATTGACAAGTGTCGAAAAGCTTGAATTCGGATCAGACCTCGAGTGAAACTGTTTCCTATCTGGATCCAGACTGCTTCGAAACTCATTAAAAATCTGTAAAACGACACTGTCGACACACACTACACATAAGTGTAACTATGAAATATTGGGGGTGTTCTATTAGGGTTGAGGTACGACTGAAACCTGATATTCACGGAACATGTTCCAGTTCTGAAGTTTTACATTTTACAACTGCACGCTAAAATTCATGTGTTTTCTGACAATGAATATACACACAACTTAGATCTGGTAAGCACTGGATCTGGATCCATCAATTCCTACCCTTATCCTGTTCAGCTGTATAAAACCAAACAGACGAAGTTCAAAATTTAAGTAGAATAAATTTTCAGATGACATTTTTGCCACACTAACAGACAGCAAATGCAGACTGTAGCAGACGACAATACGAAACGTAAATTACGCAACCTGCTTGTGAATCATTATGATACAATACAGAAATTTATCAAATTGACAATCGAATCGGAACCGCATCGCATTAAATTTTTCAGGGTGTACACTGTGTTATTTTTTATCTTTAATAGTTACGCTGCATCAAACTCAGTTATTATAACTGATCTGGAACAACACACTTTTCTTAAGAAGATCGACTTTATCGTCTTTTGTATTCTTGACGTTGATCATATATTTTTTGTTAAAAATGAAACATGGAACAGAAAATATTCGTTGTCAAAAACACACGAATTTTAGCGTGCATATTGAAAATGTAGAACTTAAGAATTGGAACATGTTCCTTGAAATTCAGTTTGAACTAAATTACCCTAGCAAGTTTTCTACATCTTTCTTTGTAAACAATACCTGTACATCACTAATCTTAATCTGTTAAAATCACACAATAACAACTGTTAATTGGGGATATGTCAATAGTCCTATCCCACTGGTTTGATATCAGGGTTCCCTGGCAACCACTGTAGACGAAGTATAGGGCCTACACGCCCGTGGCGTGTTAACTCGACGAGATGTCAAGGCAGTTAAAGGTGAGCAGTGGAGATGTCTTATGCTACTTACGTGCAACAAACTTTTTATCCAAATACATGTATTTTTTTTTTCAGGTTAACCTTTGAAGGAAAAGTGAAACCGGTTAACCGAGTTTATAACGATTAACCGGTTAACCGATTAATCGTTAACATCCCTACTTTTTAATAAACTGTATGTATTATGCAGAAATGAATAATTAATTCGACAAAAGTGTAACTCCTTTGAGACACACAGTACCATGTGAAGTTCACTGTGCTATGACATATAGTAGGTCATATAGAGCCGGTGAGCTTTCTGCCTGTATTCCAACCTGCATTTAGCTACCACTTGTCTTAAAGGCCCTGTTTTGATACTCATTTTGAGTTCCAGTTCAAGTCCAGGGGTTTGATTGTATTTACAATTAGTAAAAACACCATTATTCGCAATGGCGATGGCACGTAAGCAAGGATGAAGGGATGCGAGGCCATGATAATAATTATAGGAATTTAAGGAGTGTCAATAGATTCATTAGGAATGTTTCGGTCTACATGCAAGTACCCAGTTACAAGTCCAGTTCTGTACGTGTTACACAACTGAACTGAGTCAGTAATTACGGTCGTTATTGTACTGGGTTGAACATTATTGCAAAGTACAGTAACAACTCGAGACTCCGGAATATAACTTTATTTCTAGAGATATGAGAACGGGCAGCATGTTCCTTACTTCTTAACCCATTCACCGCCGCATTCGCATGCACTACGACAAAAAGTGCAGTCCCAGATCAGACGCTGCCTTATCAAGTCGGCGTCTGATCAGGGACTTCACTATTTGTCTCAATCTCTATTTCTATATATGTACTTTATTCCTTTGAATTTTGCATTTACTTATCTCATTTCTTTATTTTACTGAATGATTTAACAAATTTGGATTGCAGACGACAATTAGAAATTTGGCGCCGAAAGGATTAAGCCCGTCTAAATCCAGACTCAATCCAGTCTGATCTAGCTCGATTTTAGAGACCTGGTAAACCAGGAAAACCCATCCATATGCATAACTCGGTGCCTCATCAACATCCAAGCTGTTTTACACCCGGAAGGTGTCAAAAAATGCAACAGATCCAAAATTGTACAGACGTATGATTTATAGTTGCTCTAAAGCTTGAAATGACCCGAAAGAAGTAAATATTGCATCACGTAGGTGTTACAGCAATTATCACTTTTTACAACAGGACATGAATAAATAACGCCATGAATGATTTGTTCAGACAAATGTATTACCTTTCATCCGAATTACGCTATTCCTGTAATATTGTAATCGGATGACTCGAACTTCTGTTATATCGAAGTACAGTAAAACCCCGCTAATGCGACCACCAAAAGGGGGCGTAATTCTGGGTGGCAGAGGCAGGTGGTAGCTTAATGCAGGACGAAAGTTATGCAGAAAGCTCCTATAGGAGCTTTCTGCATAACTTTCGTCCTGCATTAAGCAACCACCTGCTTTAGACGACATCAGTGGCTGTTTATTAAGTGGTCGCATTAGCGGGGTTTCACTGTAATTTGCATGGGACCCTTGGAGTACGAGATACTGAAGTTCAACTGCAGTCATAGTTTCGTTTCTGTATCAATGGTTAAAAGGCGGACACGTGTTTTTTAACCCATTCCCTCATATTGACGCCTTTTGACGACTCTGTAAGTCACTTTGTGAAACCATTGTGATAAATAGAGCATTTGCTCCTATAGGAGCAAATGCTCTATTTATCACAATGGTTTCAAACTACAAAATCCTAAAAGTTTTATTTTCTCTAGTTAATTTTCCTTTTCGATAGATTTATTCAACGAGGTTGTATCTAAAAATAGCCTATGAGGTAATGGGTTAAAAGTACTAAGAAGGCGGACACGGGTTTTTTCAAAAGTACAGTGAAACCCCGCTAATGCGACCACTTACATGTAATAAACAGCCACTGATGTCGTCTAAAGCAGGTGGTTGCTTAATGCAGGACGAAAGTTATGCAGAAAGCTCCTATAGGAGTTTTCTGCATAACTTTCGTTCAGCATTAAGCTACCACCTGCCTCTGCCACCCAGAATTACGCCCCCTTTTGGTGGTCGCATTAGCGGGGTTTTACTGTACTCAGAAAAACAGATAAAGGTGCGCACTCAAATAACTAAAATCATCCTTTCTCCGCCCGACACTATGTTGTGACCACTCTTTAGAATCTTATCGAAGAGATGATTCTAACGAGTGATCTCAACATAGGGTTGAGTGGAGAAATAAAGAAGTTAGTTTTGAAAAAATGTATCTTATCTGAGCTTCTTGTACTTGATGAATTACATTCACGAATCACCGATGAATTACATTTATGAATAAATAGGAAATTACATAGTTTCGCCCCAGATTTTTACCGCCCTTGAAGGATTAGTCGAGACAAACAATAAAGAATCAAATGCAATAAAACCTCTTTATAACGACCACTAAATTACATCAATTATTTTGTTTTGAAGGCAGGTGGATGCTAACGCACGGTGAAAGTAAAACAGAACGCTCATATAGGAACGTTCTGTTTTACTTTCATCTTGCTTTAAGCAACCACCCGTCCAAAATGCCAACAAATTAACACAATTTAGTGGTCGTTATATAGAGGTTTTAGTTTAGTACTATGTACATAGTTATTACTATAATTGTGTAATAGTAGTAACGTATTCCTATGCGTTTCGTGAATATAATTCTTTGACTAACTGTTCAACATCAAACTATAATGTCTGCCTATGCATCACACAACTTTTACAGTGACCAGAATATTATCAAATGCCACACATAATTGTAGTTTTGAATATTCGTAGTTTTGAATAAACGTTATAGTACAGATCTGTATATTTATTTTTTCAAACTACGGAGGGATTCATATTCGACTATACGTAAGTTCGGTAGTAACATTCGTGTTTCTATGTTTCATACTTTAAGATTTAAACATTTCACATACCACTATTTCACCGTCATGAATCCGCAATAATGATCTGTGTTTCTTCATTTTGGTTTGAATCCTTACCCTGTCGAAACAATATGGTCTTCTCGAACTCTCATATGTTATAATTTTCACTTACGTCTGATTCCTTATTGCATGTGAGAAGTGATTGTCTAAGTGACAAACAGCCTGGGTCCTGATGATACGCCGAATTACTCCGCGTCAAGCAGCCTGGGTCCTGATGATACGCCGAATTATTCCGCGTCAAGCAGCCTGGGTCCTGATGATACGCCGAATTACTCCGCGTCTCATCTGCATCCAAGCTGTTTGCAAATATGATTTAACCCTTCGCTTGCTGAATTTTAAAATATATTTTTCCTTCTTTACCCATGCCCTGTTGTATAATTACATATATCTTCACTGTGTACAAGTGTTCGCTGTGCAATCACTGCTGTGGAGTGCACTGTTTGCACAATCAACTTGTAAATAGTGCAGACCCTGATGAGACAGCTCCTGCAGGAGCTGTCTCATCTGGGTCTTCACTATTTACAGGTAGGTATATTGACGTGAATAGCAAGCGAAGGGTTAATCGTGTTTGGCAAGATAAGAGTTAAATAAAGTAAAATTGATTGTATTTGGACATACGCGTGATTCATTGAACCGCCTCCCGGTATCTGCAACGAGACTTGCATTTGGAAACAGTTTGGATCCAGATGAGACGCCGAGTAGTTCGGCATCTCATCAGGATCCAAGCTGTTTGATACTCGGTCAATTTCCTAAAGGCTTGATTGGTTTGGAAGTAGGCAGCATTGTACCTTGTCCAAGTTTGAGAAGACAATCAGTTTTTACAGCGAGATAAGAGTTAAGATTATTAAGTATTAATTAATTATTGCATAACCATAGTTTATTTTCGTCAGTACTTGTGCGTACTTTAGTCTCTTATCACTACAAGAGTGCAAATCATGTAAACAACCACAGCACGGTTGATTCGATGACTGATATTACATAATAAATAGGGTTAGTGATACTGGGCATCTGGTTCTTGATAACAAAGTCATGCTCGATTTAGATGAGACCTGGGTATCACCAACGGTTATCATCTCGCGCCAAATTTAAAAGTGTCGTCTGCAATAATAAATTCATATTGAATATAACTCTAAACTAAATAAAAAAGGTATATTAGTAAAACATTTGTTTTTAAAAACCTGTATGCTTGGGCTAAAATAAAACAGAAAACAGTGAAGTCCCAGGTCAGATAAGGCGGCATCTGACCTGGGACTGTACTGTTTTCAATGGTGCCAACAGGTGACATTGGCGCCGAAAGAGTTAGAGCAAACTTTAATCACCCCATTGTGCTAGAAATAATAGTATTAACGTTTGCACGCAATCTGCATCCAGATCTGATGTCGAGTTCCTCCATTTTTTCAATTCCCAGATCGACAGATCCGAGCATGTTTCTATAAATAACGGTACTGGAAACTTTGATCTTACAGGGCCTTATCTAGCACGGCGCATGCAACCTTTACATTAGGCAAATGGCATCAACATAGCATTTGTTTCTGCTGACTAATATAATGTGCATTTTCAGAATGGCAGGAGAAAAATATATTCAATCCACGGTCGATTTTGGGCTATTACAAACCCCGGTCTCACCCGTCCTGTCGGCCACATTGGCCACACTAAGATACTCGTTTGCGACTAGTAACGGAACAACCTGGGATTTGGGTAGCACGGGTTAAGGCGACGACCTATGGCAGAATAACATATTCTAAGTCCCTCAGCTATATTGTTAAATAGTCTGTTTGAGGGTTCGAAACAAAGGAAGAAAACAATCGCAAAACTATGGTTAGACATTGTACTACACTTGTACCACTCTCTTGATGTATCTGTATACAACATATTCAGTCAGATATGAGGGGAATAAACACATGTCTGAGGATGTCACCATGTGTGTGATATAATACCCGTTCACTATTAGTAAGCAATAACACGCTTTACTTCATTAATAATGCAAAAATAATGACATCGTGAATATCTATTAGCTGACTGTTTATAATATCATATGGACAAGGGATTTTATTTTTGGCAATATCAGAGACAAGGTGACTTTGAATCAGATTCATACTATTTCATAAACAAGCAGGCCGAGCACCGATCTGAAGGCGTCACAATCCATCCCATCATGTTTATGTTTTAAACTAGTTTAATTTGAAAACAAAAGTCTGCATGGAACGCAAACACATTTAAACACATCACTAACGCTTTAGTAAAATTAAGTTATGTGGTATTTCCTGCATGACTCAGTTTTGTACTTTTATATTGATGTCTTGTTTGTGATGAGCACATAATATGGTTTTAAAAAAACAACAACAACAAAAAACAAACAAAATACAAAACAAACATAAAACAAAAAACTTTAACTGGCATGTTTTCATAATAAGAAGACATGTCGATAACGGAACTGATTACAATACATGTTTGTCGATGCTCGCATGAAACGTGATCGTAGATTTCGACATATTTGCACCATCCACTGATAACTTTTGGATAAGTGTGTCTACATACATACAGTAACATGTTACTAATCTGAACGCTCAACTAAGTCTCTTTGTCGGTATTTAAAACAGGAGACTGCTTAATACATGTTAAAAGTCAAACAGAAAGTCCCATTAGGAGCTTTCTGTGTGATATCCACCCAGTACTAAGCAACCACCTGCTTATAAAGTTCTCAATTTTTCTTTACTAAAAGGTCAGATTAGCGAGATATTATTGTACATAGCAATTGTAAAACAATCTGGTGTATCTATTTATTTTTATAGATTTTTGCTGCTGCTTCTTGATAGGAGTGTCTGCCTTGAAATTGAGAGGTCTCCAATACCAATCGAATTTAAAGCGATATATTGCAATGCATATACTTGATTAAAATATTAAAATACCACCAGTTGTACCCGCCGCTCTCACTTTTGTTATAGTAAAATCTCTCTATAACGGCCACTACATTGTGTTAATTATTTGGTATTTAGGGCAGGTGGCTGCTTAAAGCAAGGTGAAAGTAAAACAGAACGCTCATACAGGAGCGTTCTGTTTTATTTTTACCTTGCTTTAAGCAGCCATCTGCCTTTAACACAAAATAATTGATGTAATTGAGTGGCCTTTATAGAGAGGTTGTACTGTACTTAGTATTGCTAAAGTAAAGTTAGGGTTGGAAACATTGGTCCTGTAAAGAGTGATGTGTGGGATATCAATACGAATTAGCAGCATTCCTTTTTTAGCGAAATCATATATGTACATGCAGTAAAAGTAAAGTACGAGTTTTAACTCTATACCTGATGACTATACGAAGTGTACAGTACACCTCAAAAGGACCTAGGCAATCAGCGTACACCCAGATCAGAGGGCGCCTGAAGGAACCTTCTGATCAGGGTCTGCACTGTTTGCTGAACCCATCAGTTTCGTTGGCTTATTCCAGCAAATGTTTAGTTTGCTGTACTTCCTCCACATGACAAATGGATGGATTTCAAAGTAAGTCCTGGACGTTTAGTTTTGTAAAGTAATATGGCAATAAATGGTTTGATTCACCTATTTTCTTACATTGGTATATAAAACTATTGTTATAACACATAATAAAAGTTCATATATTGTAATTTCAAACAGAGCAGATCCTAATTCTGACGACTTTGTACGAGTCGTTGTATCTGGTTTTGCAATGGATTCAAAAGGTGTAACTATATAGTATAGGGTTAACATATCCAATGAACCGCCTTTCATTGTTACCAAACAACCATATTCCACATTGATAATTTTGCTGAAAATAGTTTCTAGAATCATGTAACCGATACGTTTAACTACACATTCTCCTCTAGGAGCTTTATGCACTACTTGTGTCCTGCATTAAGCTACCACATGCCTCTACCACCCAGAATTAGACATCTTTTAGGTGGTCGCATTAGAGGGGTTTAACTGTACAACCTCTTATTCTTTAAGCTTTACCCCAATGTAAAACAATGCCTGATCAAATTTGGATCCGTCGCATGGTGACTACGTTCGATTTGATTGAGGAACTATTTTCAACGTGTCATGACGCAGGCTTTTGATGATCATCAAGTATCAGTGATGAGACACCGAGTTAATCAGCGTCTCATATGTAAGCAAATGTGACTAAGGTAACGTTTAGTTAGAAAAGGATTAATATTTAACAATTATTTTTAACTCACAAAAAACTTCTTTCTGTCTGTCTAAAGGTCGCGTGTCAAAACACATGTAACGAACTCCGTTGATTCTCGGTACAAAATTGGATATACGGCAAGTAAGACAGTCGGTCAGAAAACTTGCTTATGCGTGTAGATATTAGACAAATGTCTGCAACACAGCAAAATATAATAGAAATGGGCCCTCGAAGACCACTCACGTCTTATCACAGACCAGTGCTGAATTCATTCAACCTTTAATTTGCCGAGCACGTAATCGTCGAAAGTAAATTCTGCTCCACATCAATTCCAACATTAAGTTCTTATTCATTTACTCCCTATAACACACAATCACAACATAAAACAGATTTGATCCTGTTGCGACACCGAGTTACTCAGGGTCTCATCTGAATCCAAACTGTTTACATGTGTAGTTACACATTGAACGAACCAAAGACTATTCAAGGTTAAGCCTGCTCTGCATATAAGATGTCGAGATGTCGCTGATGTAAGTAACGAAGAAGAATTCTAACAATGCGTATGACCATACATTTGAAATAAATAATCCTTATGTTGGTTAATAATTCATACTACATGTATTATTATTCGAATCATATGGTGGCATATTTCTGCCACCAGTTAACTACTTGACATTTACGGATATGTTAGTGTTAATGTGTTACATCATTAGTTAGTGTTCACGAACAGGTTCGCGTTAGTACTTCAGACAGTAAACTTTCAGATAAGTCAATTCTTTGAATTGCATGAAAACTAGTTACCTTATCTCAACTCAAATTGTGCCGTGCTAGTGCCGTAAACTGCCAACACTTGAAAAGTTTGTTAAACTTAGTGTAACTATAAATGCTGTTCGCATAATAAGATAACGGGTTCTAATTGTGGAATTACTCGGCACTAACATGTTTATATAATATCTGAGATAACATTTACGAAACAATTATGGGAAATTAAAAAGAACCTGTTCGCAAACCTTATGTGGTTATGTGGTGGCAGAACTATGTGAAACAGAATTTTGTGTGATATAATGTTCCATTAATGATGTAACAACACACTAATGACTAGTTTCACACTAACAATACTAATTGTGTGTAGAAAATATTTCGCTTGAAATGAATTCAAATAGTGGGGATAGATATTTAAAGCGCACCAGCCCTTGGCGTCTTAGATCCTTACGCCTTGGCAAGGAGAGTAGACCAAGATAAGTCAACTCCTTCAGAACCTACTTTGCTTGCTTATGGAATCTGATACCATAGTTTTTGACAGGTTCAAACATTATCTTGGTTATATAGTAAAACGCCTCTAATGCGACAATCAAAAAGTGGCATAATTCACAGTGGCAAAGTCAGGTGACAGCTTAATGCAGGACGAAATTTATGCAGAAAGCTTTCTACATAACTTTCGTCCTGTATTAAGCAGCCACCTGCTTATATAGACAGCCATGTTTATTCATTAAGTGGTCGCATTAGAGGGATTTTACTGTATGCCACAATAAAACTTCCGAATCATTTAACGGATATTCATGAAGTCATTATATCTTAAATGAATGTCCATGAAGTAGAAGTAAAGCGTTTATCAGATAATTACAGAAAAGCAACTAAGTATATCGGAACCCTCAACATCATGTTTGGACTTAAACTGCAAATACATAAACTGAGTTCATGACAAGATTTGTCCATGGTTGTCTGCACAATAATCACAAAATTGTCAGTGCATGGTATTAAAGATGCTAACATCTAGAAAAATATAGCAAGCACTTGTCGACGATTTGACACTACAATCAACTTTGCTGTCATTCTCTCCTCCTGTATGATAAGGGCATTCCGTCTGATTCGACTGTAATACCAAATAGGAGAGTAAATCCTTAACTCAATAAATGCTTCTCTTGACGTCATTACACACAGAATAGACCCAGATAAACGGCTTGCTTATGGAATAATATAGATTTGATTCTGGCCAAGGTTGCTTTTGTTCATGAGCCACTATAAACAATCTTCCTATTACTATTAACTGTAGCCTTGTTTCTTACAAGAATATTCATCGAGGAAAGGGCTACACAAATAAATCCTACACACAGATATATTCAAGATACACTTAACTAAGGGAAATGGTAAATCTAAAATTCATTTGCATGCCGATAATGGTAAGCTATTTGGAACTTAATAGTTTGACATACTTTTCCTGCTTGACTTTACTACTTTTTGATTGTTGAATTGGGAAAGTCTACATATTTGCATTTGTTTCTTGATTTTACATGTTTGGGTGTTGATGTTACTTCAAATTACCGTGTTCTTTCGAAGACAACGTATGTTTTACACAAATTCCATAGTTAAATCCATGTTTACAACTAATGGCCATTTAATGGAGCGTTCAATCAAGCGTTCTCCTTCATAAATACGTATTCGTTTCAATCGTCGCCTTTTAACCTATTGCCTCATAAATGTTCACGTTTACATGAAAATCATTTAGTTGATTTTTTTATATTGCCATATCAGCATATGAATAATTAGCGATGGTAGAACCGGTAGAATTTGGTATTTCTTATTTCACAAGTAAAGAGAGCTGTTATGGTTCTTCATGAAAAGCGGATATGTTAAGTAAAGTATTAATCTGCAGCCAATGTCTGCTATAATACTAAATGTAACATTACTGTGCAATCGTCATCAAATATGCATCTCCTACAAGACAATAACCACTTAAGCTATACTTATAGACACTTAAATGCTTATCGCAAGGTTCGGGAAGGTTACCTAGACTATAAGGTGTCAATGACGTTTATTGTAAAACAATGCAGTACAACATTTTACTCTTTTTATGACTGATAATTTTCGTCTGCAAACAATGTCATCTGACTTATGGTTTAGAGTGGAATTTCCTTCATTTTCCTCTCGAAGACGTAAGTGGTGTGTCAAACAGGTTTTGATCCTGATGAGACGCCGAGATACTTGGCATCTTATCTGGATCCAAATGATTTGCAAAGGTAATCACAGATTTGCCCATTGCAGCAAGCTAAGGGGTCACTTTTTAGCGATGAAATAGTTAACCATATCGCCTCTAGCCCTTCCTTTGCGAACAGTTTCGTCCTTATCAGGTTTACAGTGACGTTTGCTCCAATTTGCCTTTTCAAAAACATAACTGGAGAGTAAAACAGCTAAGATCCTGATGAGAAGCCATGTCATTAGGCGTCTTATCCGGATCTGCGTGCATGGTTTATCACCGATTTGCTTATGGTGGCAAAATATTACCGTGAATGAGTATAAAGAGAATTTCTGTAGAAACACAGATAGTATTATTTATTTATTTATTTTGTACCCTGAAATACCATTACGTATTATACAACAGTGGTAATTCACAACAAAATTAAAAACACAAGTCCAAAAGTTTAATTTAACTATAAGAAAGTAGTGTAAATTGCGTATATTGCGGTCGTAAAAGATTGACACTTATTTCGTAGTTACTGGTCCTTTGGGATAATGAATTTCAATGTCCTTAGGTTCCTTGCATATATTAAAGGGTCTAATTATACAGTACACTATGTACATGATCAGTATATCAATATATCAATTTGCTAAAAGTGTGAAGAACGACTGATATCATCATCTTTATTTTATATTAAATTCTTTGGATGATTTTAGATTTATTGCAGTTGCAACTTAGAACGGTTCAAATTAATGAAAACGAAGATAAAATAAAAGATGGTCCAATTAGCATTGCAAGATAGCCAGAAATTACTTACATAAGTGTAAACTCAAGCACAGAAATTAAACAGCAAAAAACAAACTAAATTACTGTATTTAGTAAAACAATTCAAAACACAGAAATCTATTAATATGCATGTACATAAAAGAAACGTACGGAAACATATCACACATTTGAGAAGTGAATCACCCAACGATTATTGGAATACATTAATAGTTTAAATTCGAGTAGAAAACACTCGAATGGTGATACTGACTTATTTCTCAATTTTCTTTTCAAAAGTACAAAAATGAGTCATGCAGGAAACATCACATACAGAACAAACACTCGCCCGAACAGCAACACAAGGAAACAGCAAATGTACATAACTAGAAAAAACAACAAGAGACGCACAAAGACAAAACAAACATACAATAGGAGGAAGATGGAAGTACCGCCTTGTAACGGTCAGTGACAAAAGTCACTGGGGGGTTAAACCGGTTTATGGGCGCCCAACCTCACTCTTATTCCATCCCCACCCTAAAAGACAAACAGTGTAAATAAACGTATCCCCTCTCCGAGTAATCTACAACAACCGCGACGGCAAATACAATGGTAAAGAGCATGTATAACGAAAAAACATTTAATTGAACATACTGTATCCACCTATCGCTAGTGTACTCAATGATTGAGCTGCAAACAGAGTAACTGTAGAAAAGTAATAAAGGGTACGACAAAAATGAAATAGTACAGATATCCGACGTTCTCCTTCCATTTCTGGATTTAAGAGGTCGCCTTCATAGAGTACTAAACCTTTCTTGTCGGCGTACATGCAAAGAGGCCAGCGTGATTGCCAACTGTAAAAGGGTCCACAACCAAACATGCAGTATGTGGTAGTACTACAGGATCATATCCCTTTTTAATGAATTGTTTAACACATTTGATGAACAAAGTGAGAAAATGGGTATGTCCAATAATTTTACGAAGTTTGTAAATCACATCACCATAAAATTCAGGATGTGAAATACCGTGTCGCAGAGGCACCTTGAGATTACATTGGTACTTGCCAATAAGCGAGAGATTTCGATAGTAAAATTTAGAGAAAGTTTTTCTTAGTTTATGGTATCTATATCCTTGCTTAAGCAGCTTTACAGTTAAAATGAGATTTCGACTGTTAAAATCGTCAATAGATGAACAAGCTCTAGCAAAACGAATAAGTTGAGATATATAAACCCCGTACGATGGAGCATGGGGAACATCCCCGTCAAGATGAGGAAAATTTACAATATTAAAATCAAAATCATCTCTTTTGTCATATATTTTAGAAGAAATCATTCCATTATTAATTTTAAGGTCTAGATCAAGAAACGCTGCATAATTGTCGGACGGGTTAGCTTTATTCAATTTGAGTTCTTTAGGATAAATTGTAGGAATCAGAGCATCAAAGAAAGGGTTATCTAAGTTAAAAATATCATCCAAATATCGACAAGTTTCATTGAAGGCTTTTAAAACATCTTCTTGTGATTGAGGATTCAAACGCAACATGAAATCTCTCTCATAGCAGTACAAAAACAAATCTGCGACAAGTGGTGCACAATTCGTACTCATAGGAATACCAATTACCTGACGGTATATAGCATTCCCATAACGTACAAATATGTTATCCAAAAGAAAGGTAAGTGCTTCGCAAAGTTCTGAGCAAGTCCAATTGGTGTAATATTTCATGTGCTCGTCAGTAAAGAAAGCTTGTTCAGCATTACATGCCAAGAATGATGTTTTTTCCCGTGCAAATACTTTCTGGATTAAGTTAGTAAGCTTATCCTTAATTAAAATATGAGAAAGAGTTGTGTACAGAGTAGAAAAATCGTACGTGCTTACAGTGGATGCAAGATACCTTTTGTTCTTAAGTTTGTTTAAGACTTCTGAAGAGTTCTTAATAGACCAGAAGAGATTTATTCCAGAATTTTCATAAGTCTTATCACAGTAGAATTTTACATGTTCCTTTACCTTCGTTAAACAAGAAGTCAAAAGTATAGACAATTTAGTAGTTGTACATGAACTGGAATTTGCAATGAAACGCGCTTTATATGTTTTTTATGTAGTTTTGGTAACCAATACATTGTAGGAAGTTTATGTTGTGTAATTTTAATATCGGTTCCAAATTGTTCACACTTTTTGACATGGTCTGAAATGATGGTCTTTTCGTCAGTGGTAACTGAAATGTATGACTTGGTATTAATAATTTCCTGCTTCAAGACATCGATATAATGTAATCGTCAAATAATAATCACATTATTCGATGCCTTATCAGCAGGAACGAAAACGTATTTGGAATGGAAATCCTGTAAACCCTTTTTAAGATGTCTAAAAGAAGTTCTAGGTTTAGGTGGAAGAAGGTGTTTATTAGAGCTGTAAAAGGAAATGCGTTTATCAATTATATCAAAAATTTGTTTTTTCCAACAAGAAAGAGCATTAGACTCAACATGTTCTCTTCGACACCATTTAATACTAAAATTTTGTAAAGCCTCCGCAATCTGAACTCGACAAGAGTTAAAATCTATCAAGGATGGTATTCTATATTTGGGACCTTTATTCAAAAGCGATCGTAGACGTTTATCTTTAATTATCTCAAAATTACCAGTAATCACATGACCAGCCGGAGAATAGCAAACTTTTGAGGTGGCGCAATCTCAATTATCAGGAATATTATCATTAATATTAAGGTCGGCCACAATTTTATTATAGTTGAAAATTGTATTTCTGATGGGTTTGTTATATTTGTAGCAGATGATAGGTGGTTCTGTATTTTTAAAGTATTTAGGAATAGTGTCAATTATATTTTTGTCTCTGTCAATAAAATCAATAACTTTATTAATAAAAGGAATTTTCAAGAAGAATCTTTGGTGTTCAGATAATTTGTCAATGTGCGGTCTGAGAACATGTAGAGTAAAGCTTTGTATCAAACTAGCCGTTCCTATGAGAGGATCTGATCTAAAAATAATTTTATCGGCTTGCTCGTCAATTTCTTTTAATGAACATATAGATAAGGAGGAAAGTATAGAAAGCATGGCATGTTTACCCGAAGGTAGGCGTAAAGTATGTAGATCAAGAACAGTCTTTTTCAAACGAGATTTTCGTTTAATATTACCATTTTTGCGAATGCCATAATGCTAACAATGTCAACGAAGATCAAAATATTAATCCTTCGCTTGCTGAATTTTAAAATACATTTCTCCTTCTTTACCCATGTCCTGATGTATAATTATATGTAATTTCACTGTGTACAAGTATTTCGCTGTGCAATCACTGCTGTGGAGTGCACTGGTTGCACAATCAAGTTGTAAATAGTGCAAACCCTGATGAGACAGCTCCTGCGGGAGCTGTCTCATCTGGGTCTTCACTATTTACAGGTAGGTATATTGACGTGAATAGCAAGCGAAGGGTTAATGTTGACTTTTCGGGTATAACTCTTGATCATAATCTAACAATACCACTGCTGAAGAAATCTCTGAAGCTATACAGAAACTAAAATCTGGAAAATCAGCTAGCCTAGATATTATTTTCAAATGATTACATTAAAGCCATTTTCTTGCTGATTCGTAGATTTCCAGAGGTTTTTTTTTATATTTGGCGTGTGGGTCTGTGGAGTTAAAAGACATGCTACAGTATAAATGGAAACATATTGAATGTTATTTAAAATCGCGTATTTCTGTCAACAGCAATTTATCAGACTTCTTCGCACACACCAGAGGCTTGCGGCGTGGGGACAATTTGTCACCTCTTCTGTTTTCTTTCTTCTTGAAAGATGTAGAACATTATTTTCGAGAAATGCTAAAACAACAAAGGTTTGGTCAATATACATACATTTTATAGGCAGCATTAGTAGTACCTATTTGATGCAAATTTAAACCTGCAATAATAGAACAAGACGAATACTGATGCAAGGCATTGGATCGCCGCGAAATTTGTGTACAAGGAAGGTTTTTAATAAGGAACTGTTTTGTTAAGACAATTGAAATACAACATTTCATTAAAAACTTAACGAGATATGTAGCCTCTAGAGTGTAATGACGTAGTGACCTAGTTTCGAACCCGACATGATCCATATTTGAACTTGACCAAGATTGCATGTGGACAAACATTCTGATAAAATTTCAGTAAGATCTGATAACATTTGTAGCCACTTGAGTGTGAACAAGATTTTTCTATGATTTGACCTAGTGGCCTAGTTTATGACTGCAGGCGATTCATATTCGAACTTGACCTAGATTTCATCAGGGTCAATACACAAACCAATTTACTTAAAGATCAAGTGCAAAATGTGGCCTCCAGAGTGTTTAGGATTTTGTAAGATTTGACCTAGTGACCTAGTTTTTGACCCGACATGACCAATATTCGAACTTGGCGTAGATTTCATGGAGACACATTCTGATAAAATTTCAGTAAGATCCAATAAGATTTGTAGCTTCTAGAGCATTAACAAGATTTTTCTAAGATTTGACCTAGTGACCTTGTTTTTGAGCCCAGGTGACCCATATTCGAGATTGACCTAAATTTCATGCAGGGCAAAACACAAACCAATTTACTTAGAGATCAAGTGCAAAATGTGGTATCTCAACGGACAACAGACGAGGGACATCCAACGATCCTAAAAGCTCAGCATGAGCACGTCGTGCTCTGGTGAGCTAAAAATAAATGAGGATAAATGAATATCCTACTCCCCTTCTCTAAAAAGGTGATAATAAAGAGACAAGGCTATAAATTAAAAATATAGTCATTTATTATGAAACAAATAACTATGTAAACAAGAAAATATACTATGGCATGCTGATAAAGAACTCTGTTGCAAACTGTAACAAGTAAATACCTGGTAAAACTATTATGACATATGCATTGTTGGAAGTATCACATGAAACTTGACACAAATATCTAGGGCGGTCATTGATTGGTTCAGAGGCATATTGACGATACCAAAACGTAAGAGGATAAATATTTTATCCCGTCACTACAGCCGCTAGTGACGTAATAAAGGGGTAGCATAATAAACCTAAGTTTATATGTACAGTAGAGGTTTATTTGTATAGTAGGTGTAGGAATTTCTTCTTACAACAGGAACTATTTTTAATTTTTCTACAAATTTGTTTTACCAAAAATAACGTATA
This sequence comes from Azorinus chamasolen, assembly GCA_963576725.1. NCBI lineage: Eukaryota > Metazoa > Mollusca > Bivalvia > Cardiida > Solecurtidae > Azorinus > Azorinus chamasolen. The sequence continues at coordinate 56,071,705 of OY755245.1, read as the reverse complement.
AGTTGAAAGAAAAAACACTTAATATGGATAATTATCATTAACTATCCCAGTAAAAACCCAAACCGTCATTTAAAAAAAATAGAAAGGAAAAAGAGAGAAAAAAAGTTTCGTCAGCGGTGAGAATCGAACCAGGGCTGACTGCACGATAGGCGACCGTGGTAACCACTACGCTATCAGGCCAGACTTACTTCAAGGGAAATTGAAGATGTATATAAGGTTATCATGCTACTATATTGACGACTTTTTTAAATAAAAATAAATAAAACAATAAAACTTCATTAAAACATTTATCACTCTCATGATAATTTAATCAATAAACTCTTACAAGGGCGGTGATGGTCATATACCTAAATATAGCCTGTTCAGTTCCATTAACGAGTGACGTTAGCCCTATCTAAAAATAGAAACCGAGACGACGGAATTCGATTTTGACCATGTAGAGCCTCCGGTAGAATAATAACCATGTCTGTTTGAATAAACATATCGACTGTCGATTCAAATGATCTTATTTTTCAAATTCGAGCACGTTTTCCCGTCTTGTAATGTAAGTCCCATCTACAGCACTAACCTATTATTCTCTATTAGGATATATCGCTTTCACATATAAAGGCACTAGCAAAGAGTTTGAATCTATTCATGACTTAACATGTGTATATCACGTGTATAAATATACTGATGTATGTATTACTTTTGTCGACATTTTTGGACAATAAACAATGGTCATTAAACAAAACTGTGATATGTCAAAATCTCTGAAGGGCATAATTTAGAACGAGAGCACCGCAAACAGGTGCACGACTACAGTTTTGACCCGGCTTCAATTCTGCGACTTTGACCCGGCTTCATTTATGTTTACAAAACTGTTTTTGGCATTTAATATCGATACTTCGACGAAAAAAGTGTCATAATTATTGTTATTATTGTACATTTGTTCGATAAATTTCTTTTTAAACATCGTATGAAGGTTTTTACATCACATATTTCACAACATCAATAATGCAGATAGAAACTATTCTCTGCCACGCTCTCATGTGCCAATTCATTTGGTTCCTCTCAACGATGTACGCTGAATAGACTTTGTAAAACTTGTCGCTACCCCTCCTGCATGGGTAAATACTTTGAACATTCCATTAGTGATCGCCGCTCATGCGGCGATCAATAACGGTAGACCCTGGGAACACCTGCCTACCATTAATTCATTCAGTTAATTAAATCAATTGTCTATTTTTCAACATTTTGTTACTGGTTCAAGTATGTGTGTGGAAAGTGCTGAGAACGCTAAACCACGCCACCATCTTAGACTGGTGAGTTGGCGGTTGAAGTTGGACTTTTGGATAGGCAGTTGAAGCTGCGGCGATCCTATTCCCTCGAATGACCCGAGCTACAGCAGACCTGCAAACAGACGACGACAACAACAAGCGCAAAAAGTCTATCGGGAGTGGATGTGTGGGTGTTTGTAAGCAAGGAATAGCAAATTTTTATGTTTGTCAGCATTGAGCAAACCCTTTCTGCCAGCTGATGAAATATTCATGAAAAAGGAAGTTTGTAGTTATTCTCCATTCTGGCGACACAGTGACATTTGCACACACAGAAGAGGATCTTTATACTCCGTTACAAGCTTTGAGTGGTTATTGCGGTATGGAGTTTAGACAAGACGAAGTAGAAATAGTCGACACTTTTAAATATCTGGGCACACTGTTTTAAAAAATATTATTCAAAATATGTTGCCGATCAATCTTAAAAGGCTATTTTTGCTTATATACGAACACAAGGAATCTTGATTGATCTGTTGATTGTTAACTGAAAGTGTTTGATGCTTCAATTCTGCCAATTGTAACACGTGGATGTGAAGTTTGGGGTATTACTGAATTAGATGGAATAGAAAAATATAGATTTCATGAAACATATATATTACATGTGAAGCGTAGCATTCCTCATGCTATGCTATAAAGTGACCTTGGTAGATTTCCGATTAGTATAACTGTCAACATAACGGATTATTTGAATCTGGTACAGCATTATAGAGAGATCTGGCAAATTATCATATGTGCTGTATAAATGTATTAGTTATGCCTATATATACAAACTGACAGAGCTTACAATTTTTTAATGTTTGTGAACTCAGTTCTAGATGAATTTAGTTGAGACATTTCCCTGTTCTATATTTCTTTCGAATTTCATTACCTGTTGAATATTCATAGACAAAATAGTTATAACGAAACATGAAAGGCTCAATATTATAGCCAATTTAGAAACTAAAAAACCAGAGCTATCAAATGCTATTAGTAAACAGAGCAGAACCTGATCAGACGGCTCCTATAGGAGCCGTCTGATCTGGGTCTTCTCTGTTTGCAAATGCGTGGAAACACGTTGTATGAGGGAATGGGTTAAGTTATACAGTAAACCTCCTCTAAATTCTAGTAAAGACGAATTTATACCCTTTTATGCAGGTGACTGCTTAATGCAGGGTGAAAGTGATGCAGAAAACTCCCAGAGGAGCATTAAGCTGTCATCTGTCTCAAAGACCGATATTTATACGTCAGGTTTAGAGGGGTTTACAGTTTAGTGATAAGTCAGTGCTTTTGTGGTTCTAAAAACGTTCTGGTGAGTAAGGTTGAAAAGTGCCTACAGGATCAGTGCGTGTAAGCTTGGCATAGTACTGTTCAAACACTTAAAAATTACAAATGCAACGATTGCTAACATTTGTATGTGTCTTATCTGTTTTGTTTTTTGGTCACATATGTACCGTCTGAAATTCTTTTAACGATTATATGCACAACCCACAGCATGGTCTCAAATTGTAATAATAACTCACAATCATGTTACCTTCTTTCTCATATATAAGAACTACTATGCTAGTAGGTTTGAAGTTCAGCTGTATTTTGCCGAGTTAGAAACGTTGCTAGATGCAAGCCATGGCGAGCATCTAATACAGCTTAAAATACAGCCTAACTTCAAAACTACTAGCATAGTAATTCCTTTATCATACAACACTGAAAAAATGGAGACAATGAAGAAAAATAAAGTTTGCTCAAGCGATTCCGAATAAATATACATGCACGTACAATATACGTGTCGTCATATTGGTATGCAGAGACGTCGTCGACTTTTACAACATAAACAAACTGGATGTAATCCTTTTATAAAGACAAATAGTTTAGACAAAGTGAGGAAATGTTTTTAAATCTGTGGGTTATGTTAAATTATGCCTTTTCCGTCCTTCTGTTTTCCTCCTACTAGCTGAATAAAGCTTGCAACCCAGTGGGGTCAGTACACATGCGCTATACCTCACAAAATACAGCGTCGGCGTGGAAAATATTATGCTAGTAGGAGGTGACTAAATTTGGTGACGTTGCATGATAAAAGATGTTGCATGATTCAATAAACTGTACAACTGTAAATGGTGTTTGTCTTATTTTAATCTACACAATTGGCTTGATGATGCCATTTTCTGTCTTTAAATGTAATTTACAGATATTATTCCATGTTTCAAAACACATTTAGAAACAAAATAAGAAAAAATATATTCAGTCAAATACACCCTTAGCCTGCAAAGAGCTACCTAACTGACATTTGAAAACAACTTGGATCCACTCGGTGTCCCATCAAGATCCACGCTGTTTAACACTCAGTCAATAGTTTCTCAAAAGTTTGATCAAATCAAAAGTCACTAACAACTGAAGCAGATCAGAGTTTGAACAGATATGATTCTTTCCAGCAGGCTAAGGGTTAATGTAACCCTTTATATGCTATATGAAACTCATTTTGCAAGAAATTATCAAAACGCTTAATAAATAATTCCATATAATTTAGGACGCAAAGTGTGGGTGATTTTATTAATTCAAAACACTATCAAAATTTACTGTATCCAACACATATACAACACATTATAGCACAAGTTTAGATACTATTGAAACTGATACCAGTGCGTCGACCCTTGTGGATACATTCTTTTCCAAGATCACAATTTTCACACCTGTAAAGGAGGATGCGGTCAATTTCGATAAATATAAGTTTATACAATCACTTGTCTACAAAATCCAGCAACATATTTCATGTAAAATTTATGATCGATATACGATCGTGATGTGAAATATCACACTCTTTATAACCCTACATTTATGTGTAATTTTACGAAACCGTAGATATTAACACCTGATATAGATGTGTTTCACATGATTTTGAGTTATGGCGTTATGGTATCTATGTAGTCTTATGTTATTAGGCATATACCCATTGAGGAAGGTAAACGTATTTTGAAATAGTGAAAGAGTTTAGGCCATGGTAGTTGATAGTATTTTCAGCTTTGTTGTTGGTAGCCACGGTCATAGGAATACAATATGGGTTAATGCCAAACTAAATTGTCATTTAGGTTCACTTTGCTATGGGGTGCATGTCTCCAGTCGATACTTTACACCGAAAGGAAGACTTTACAGTTAGTTCGGCACGAATAATTCCATACGAAAGCTGTGTTGCAGAGTACAGACTTCGGCCGTTTTCTTAAAGTGTCGCCATGTGTCATTGTTGTTTTAAACCAGTAGTGGTGGTTATAGTAGTAGTAGTAGTAGTAGTAGTAGCATCAGGTGCGAATCCAGGATTTCAGATTATGGGGGGGGGGGGGGGGGGCGAAATTTGGTGAGGGAAATACAAAAACTCAGATTAAGTCATTGTTTTATTGATGTTTAGTAGATCTAGATCTAAACACAATACTCAAAAACAGTTTGTTTGGGCTATTTAAGTGTGTGTGTGTGTGTGTGTGTGTGTGTGTGGGGGGGGGGGGGGGGGGTTACGCCGGCTCCGCACCCTCTAAATCCGCGACTGAGTAGTATGTATACAGATGTACATGTATGAAACATGTTATAGTTTCCTCAGAATCGCATTGTGCGCTTCCAGTTGTGCTTGATTGTGTTGTGTTACGAAATGCGGCTGTGTAGACTCTTCAAATGAAACAAAAAGAGAAATGATTTTTTCAAATACCGTTAAAAAGGGGACATCGTACCGAGTAATGAAAAAAATCAAATCACGTTCAAAGTTTTTTGCAGCGTAACCATGATTTGAAAATGTTTTCAAATTCCGTGGACCCTGTGCCTATCGTATACATGTTATGTGTTTATTTAACCCTTCGCTTGCTAATTGCGTCAATATACCTACCTGTAAATAGTGAAGACCCAGATGAGACATCAGGGTCTGCACTATTTACAAGTTGATTGTGCAACAAGTGCACTCCGCAGCAGTGATTGCACAGAGAAATATGTGTACACAGTGAAGATATATGTAATTATACAACAAGGCATGGGTAAAGAAGGAGAAATGTTTTTTAAAATTCAGCAAGAGAAGGGTTAATACAAATTGAAAAAAAAGTTTATATAAAATAAAGAAATAGCAGCGTACACTTGAATAAAATACGAACAGAAACTACATTATATGTATTGTTATTTATACATTTTACTTTAAATTAGTAATAATGAACTAAAACCGACTTATATTTCAGAATTTCTATGTAACGGTCTAGATATAGACCGCCTAGCTGTAGATGAGTCTGTTTTTGTTATTCTGAAAGGTGGCCACCAGAGGACTTAGTCTATTCCTACAAAATGCTATTCAGATTCGACCACCGATTTTTGATAAAGAGCTGATTTCCTCTATAGTCATATAAGGCAAATTAGCTCCAACCCTGGTGACCTGTTGTTTTAAGGTATCGGTATAGTTATAAGAAATGTTGATAAAAGAATGTCAAGCGACATTTCCTACCAAATTCCATTCAAAATGGAACGCCAATTTTGTAGAAGAAGGTTGTTAAAGGTTTTCTACATAGTCAAATAAGAAAATCTAGCCCAGTCCCCCACTGGTTTTAGAAATAGAGGTATTTAGAGATTCATTTTAGTTTCCATGCCAGCCAAGGCTCAACAGATCTTTTTAGCAGTTTTGTCAGACTATGATACTAAAATCGTTTATGTACAGTTTGGTTACATTC